>OY720430.1:95915174-95973060 GCA_963082735.1 Pocota personata | reverse complement strand
AATTCTTTTGTTCGTCCATTGCTTTCTTTTGTTCGTCCAGCTTAAGTTCTATAGAATTCTTTTGGTCATCGAGCTTATGACTTTGATCTTCTATTGCTTTCTTTTGTTCGTCTATGACTAACTTAAGTTGCAGGAGCAGACTTGTTGTACCCGGGTCGGCTGCTGTACTTGCTGGTTCCGCTTCCACGTCAAACTCTACGTCATGCGGATTTTCACCTTCCTGCGTTACTGCTTCTTCCAAACGAATCAGTAGGGCATCTTTTCCCCCAGTTGTGTCGAGGTTCCGCTTACTGAGCTCTGCCTTTAGTTGAGTTATAGTTAGTTTTCCCAATTTGCTAACCATTTTGCGCAACTAATTAACTCAACACAGAAACGGTTTTTTTTTTTTTTTTTTTATTGTGCAATTTCACACCATGGAAATAGTTATTCACAGAATAAGTTTTATCCCGCTTCTGACACCAATGTAGAATGCGAGCTGCGGCTCGAGTAGGTAAAACGATATTCTGTGAAATTTATTTCTTTATTTTCTAGTCTATAGAACAATTCAAGTTCACACTATACTATTCTTCGCAAATTCTTTTCTTACAAGGTCTCTTTCCTCTCAAATCACTTTATCTCCTTTCAATTACTTAATTCACAAATCCAAACTAATTACTTTTTCTTGTTCACTCTCAACTTTCAATTTATCACAAAATTACAACTTCGCCCATTATCGCTTTTCTAATCTCTTCGCCACGGTTTTAAAACTACTGCCCCTTTTTGATCGCCATCTGTCCTTATATAGCAGAAGTTTCTGATAGCCAGAAACTTCTACCAAATTCTTCGACCACTGGAACAGAAAATTCTGATGTAATAATTCGAAGATGACAATCATTTCTTCCAGTTATAATTCTCTCTTTATCCGTTTCGTTGTCAGCTATTGCAGACACGAACCTCGAATGAAGTACAGTTTGGAATGGGCTGGAGGAGCGTAGTTATTATTCTACATTATTGTTGCATACTTTTAGACGATGTTACAATACGTTCCTTCTTCTCGTGAATAGGACCAGTTCAGTCTTCTCTTTACTTGACCTGTAGTCCATTTGGTTCCGATTCCCTAATACCGCTCATTGTTGGTAAATGCTTGATATTAACCAGAATTGCTATGTCATCTTCGTATGCTACCGTCTTTATTCGTTGGTATTGTAGCATAATAATAACTACGCTCCCTAAAAGTATGATGTAACAAATTCCGAAGTGACTTTTCATTCTGGCAGAATTTTGGTTCGAACTGTCCTTTCATTCGAGGTTCGTGTCTGCGGTTTCCATAGTTCATGTCTACGAAAGAGACGGATAATATCACGGATGAGAGGGAATTATAACTGCAAGAATGATTGTCATCTTGGAATTTCTCTTGTTCCAGTGGTCGAAGAATTTGCTAGAAGTTTCTGGCTATCTGAAACTTCTGCTATATAAGGACAGATGGCGATCAAAAAGGGAGGAGTAGTTTCTAAACTGTGGCGAAGAGATTAGAAAAGTGATAGTGGGCGAAGTTGTAATTTTGTGATAAATTGAAAGTTGAGATTTAACAAGAAGAAGTAATTAGTTTGGATTTGTGAATTAAGTAATTGAAAGGAGATAAAGTGTTTTGAGAGGACAGAGAACTTATAAGAAAAGAATTGCGAAGAATAGTATAGTGTGAACCTGAATTGTTCTAGAGACTAGAAAATAAAGAAATAATTTCACAGAATATTGTTTTATCTACTTGAGCCGTAGCTCGCATATTAACTGTCAGAAGCGGGATAAAACTATTCTGCGAATAACTATTCCGTGGTGTGAAATTGCACAAGCAAAAAAAAAAAAGAAAAAAAAAAAAAAAAAAAAACATTTCTGTGTTGAGTTAATTAGTTGCGCAAAATGGTTAGCAAATTGGGAAAACTAACTATAACTCAACTAAAGGCAGAACTCAGTAAGCGGAACCTCGACACAACTGGGGGAAAAGATGCCCTACTGATTCGTCTGGAAGAAGCAGTAACGCAGGAGCTGAAAATCCGCACGGCGTAGATTTTGACGTGGAAGAGGAACCAGCAAGTACAGCAGCCGACCCGGGTATAACGAGTCTGCTCCTGCAACTTAAGTTAGTCATGGACGGACAAAAGAAAGCAATAGAAGACCAAAGGAATTCTATAGAACTTAAGCTGGACGAACAAAAGAATTCTCTAGAACTTAAGCTGGACGAACAAAAGAACCAAATGGACTACAGGTCAAGTAAAGAGAAGACTGAACTGGTCCTATTCACGAGAAGAAGGAACGTATTGTAACATCGTCTAAAAGTATGCAACAATTATGTAGAATAATAACTACGCTCCTCCAGCCCATTCCAAACTGTACTTTCATTCGAGGTTCGTGTCTGCAATAGCTGACAACGCCACGGATAAAGAGAGAATTATAACTGGAAGAAATGATTGTCATCTTGGAATTATTACATCAGAATTTTCTGTTCCAGTGGTCGAAGAATTTGGTAGAAGTTTCAGGCTATCAGAAACTTCTGCTATATAAGGGCAGATGGCGATCGAAAGGGGGCAGTAGTTTTAAAACCGTGGCGAAGAGATTAGAAAAGTGATAATGGCGAAGTTGTAATTTTGTGATGAATTGAAAGTTGAGAGTGAACAAGAAAAAGTAATTAGTTTGGATTTGTGAATTAAGTAATTAAAAGGAGATAAAGTGATTTGAGAGGAAAGAGACCTTGTAAGAAAAGAATTTGCGAAGAATAGTATAGTGTGAACTTGAATTGTTCTATAGACTAGAAAATAAAGAAATAAATTTCACAGAATATCGTTTTATCTACTCGAGCCGCAGCTCGCATTCTACATTGGTGTCAGAAGCGGGATAAAACTTATTCTGTGAATATCTATTTCCATGGTGTGAAATTGCACAATAAAAAAAAAAAAAAAAAACAATTTCTGTGTGAGTTAATTAGTTGCGCAAAATGGGTCGCAAATTGGGAAAACTAACTATAACTCAACTAAAGGCAGAACTCAGTAAGCGGAACCTCGACACAACTGGGGGAAAGATGCCCTACTAATTCGTCTGGAAGAAGCTGTAACGCAGGAAGGTGAAATCCGCACGACGTAGAGTTTGACGTGGAAGAGGAACCAGCAAGTACAGCAGCCGAGCCGGGTATAACAAGTCTGCTCCTGCAACTTAAGTTAGTCATGGACGAACAAAAGAAAGTAATAGAAGATCAAAGGAATTCTCTAGAACTTAAGCTGGACGAACAAAAGAAAGCAATGGGCGACCGAAGGAATTCTCTAGAACTTAAGCTGGACGAACAAAAGAAAGCAATGGACGAACAAAAGAATTCTCTAGAACTTAAGCTGGATGAACAAAAGAAAGCAATGGACGAACAAAAGAATTCTCTAGATGCTGTGGAAAGTAAACTTGATGAGCAAAACAAGAACTTGGAATCCAAATTCGAAGTGATCGAAGAGAAAATCGAGAAGGTAGAGACGCAACTCGAAAAAGTCGAAACTAGATTCGATGAAAATTTTGAGAAACATGAAAGTCAGTTCGGGAAGATAGAGACTCAGTTTGAAAAAGTGGATACGCAATTCGAGATAGTAGGAAAGCAAGTCGAAAATCTTACTAAGGAACTCAGCAACGTGAAGAGACAGAAAGCACGGGAATATTCCACTGACGGTCTGAGAAGAAAGGAGATGTAGCCCCCTATCTTCGATGGTCAAACATCATGGCCAATTTATAAAAGGCAATTCGAAGCGGCCGCAATGACCAATAGCTGGGACGATGAAGAGAAGTCCATTGCACTCACACTTGCACTGAGGGTTCCAGCTGCGGAGCTCTTGCAGACCGCCCCGGAAGATAAACAGCAGAACTACGACTCTCTGGTTCAGGCTATCGAGATGCGGTTTGGGGATGAACACATGCAGCAGGTGTACAGGGTTCAGCTGCGTAGTCGAGTCCAGAAAAGGGGGGAAACGCTCCAACAGTTGCAAGCGGATATAGAGCGACTAGCCCATCTTTCATATCCTAAAGCCGGTGAGGAGCTTATCAACGAAATGGCGGTGGAAGCTTTTATTCAGGCCATAGAGGACAGACAACTGCAAATGGCTGTAAGGATGGCTGAAAAGCGAACACTCCCCGAGGTATTGGCATTCGCTTTGTCAATGAAGGCTGCGGACCAAGCATACCTGGGAATACACCGTGTCAGGGAAATGTCCGTCGTGGAATGCTCATGCCAGAGAACAGCCGTCATGGATGAAGACAAAGCTCGCGGAAGTCAAATCCGTTGCTGGAATTGCAACCAAACCGGACAAAATATGTGAAATTGTCCACATTGTGGAAGTAGGAGAAGCAGAGAGGAATCATCCTGGACCAACTTCGCGGGGCAGAAGTTGGTTTACTGGAATCGAGGCCCCCAAAACCACCATTCAGGTTTCGCAAGCCAAACGTGGTAACAAGAGCCTGACAGTGGAGGCACTAATCAACAAGAAAAAGTGCGTAGCCACCATCGACACAGGTGCCACCGCCTCCATTGTAAGAAGAGATATCGTCAGAAGCTCATGGCTGCTGAAGACTGCAACAGGGGAAATGGCGAAGGTGTTTGGAGAAGTTCGTCTTACGATCACTCTGGCGGGACTGCCGTTCTACCATGCGTTTCTGGTGGCAGATATATGCGACGAGTGCATCATCGGAATAGACTTCATGAAAACAAATGAAGTAATCTTGGACATCGGGATGCAAGTACTGAGGTATCGAAATGTGGAGATTCCGATGGTGTACGGAAACGAGAATGCCGTAACTCTCAGGACAGTCATCAGCAAAGGCGAAGTTTTGCCGCCGTCTTCAGAGACAATCATTTGGATGAAGCTGGAAGGTGATCTTGGGAGCCACCGATTCTACATAGTAGAACCAGACCCAGAGAAGAATTCTCAACGCTACATCGTGGGAAAGACGTTAGTCGAACCAAAGAACACCATGGTCCCAGTGAGAGTTTTGAATGCAAGACCACACACTGTCAAACTAAGGCGAGGGGAGGTGACTGGAAAATGCACGCCGATTACCGCCGTCGCAACAATATCTGATGCTCCAAAACCTCTCCCATCCCCTTGGACAGCGGAAACGAGAGATACGATTCTCCAGTCCAGTGAGCTGAATCAGGAGCAGCGAACTATGACAGATAATCTTATCAATGAGTACGCTGATGTATTTGCCTCAGAGGACGGAGAATACGGCCGAACCCACCTGGTACAACATCGAATAGACACTGGTGATACTAGATCAATTCGGCAGCCTGCTAGGCGCCTTCCATTTTCAAAGCAGACAGAAGTTGTAGAGATGGTGTCGGCAATGGAGAAAGAAGGTCTGATTGAAAGTTCCAAAAGTCCGTGGGCATCACCGGTTGTACTGGTTAAGAAGAAAGATGGCAGCACGCGGTTCTGCGTGGACTATCGGCAGCTCAATTACGTCACCAAGAAAGACAGCTATCCTCTGCCACGGATTGACGACACGCTAGACACACTATCAGGAGCCCGATGGTTTTCCACTCTCGACTTGAAGAGTGGCTACTGGCAGGTACAGATCCATCCAGAAGACCGGGAGAAAACCGCCTTCACCGCAGGAAATGGGCTATGGCAATTCACGGTAATGCCATTCGGGCTGTGCAATGCTCCGGCGACTTTCGAGCGATTGATGGAATGTGTCCTGCAAGGGTTAACATGGAAAACCTGTTTGGTATACTTGGATGATGTCATCGTCGTAGGAAAATCGTTTGCGCAACACCGAGACAATCTAAGGGATGTGTTTCAAAGGCTTCGAAGTGCCCACCTGAAGCTCAACCCCAAGAAGTGCGCCCTGTTTAGAGCGGAAGTCAAGTACTTGGGGCACATAATTTCAGCGAAAGGAGTGAGAACCGATCCAGAGAAGGTCGAAGCGGTGAAAAACTGGCCAGTCCCCAAGGATAAACACCAACTAAGGAGCTTCCTGGGCCTAGCCACCTACTACAGACGGTTCGTGAAGGATTTTGCCGGGATCGCAAAGAACCTGCACCAGTTGACGGAAAAGGGAAAACAATTCAAATGGACAATTGAGTGCGAGAAGAGCTTCAAGGCACTTAAACAACGGCTATGCGATGCCCCGATACTGGCTTACCCCACTCCCGGGGAAACGTTCATTGTGGATGCAGATGCTAGTAATGTCGGGGTAGGAGCCGTACTCTCCCAGGTGCACGATGGCCAAGAGAAGGTGGTCGCGTAATTCAGCAAGGTGCTCTCTAAGCCAGAAAGGAACTACTGCATGACAAGGCGGGAACTTCTAGCTTTGATTTTGGCTACGAAGCATTTTCACAAATACCTCTATGGGAGAAAGTTCGTTCTTCGCACAGACCATGCAGCCTTAAAATGGCTATTACAGTTCAAGAGTCCTGAGGGTCAGGTCGCAAGATGGATCGAAAGGCTGCAAATTTACGACTACGAAATACAGCATCGTAAAGGAAAACTCCACTCTAATGCGGATGCACTGTCCCGGAGACCATGCAGAACGGATTGTAAACATTGTGCGCGTCAGGAAGAACGGGAGCTGGTTTCCATCCAAACAGTGAGAGCCGAACCTATCGCCGGCTGGGGCGTAGATGAGATCCGGAACGCTCAGAAGGAAGACCCGGATATCGAGCCGATTCTGGCCTGGAAGGAGAACATGGAGAAACCGGATCATCAGGACATCTCTCACAGAAGCCCGACCTTAAAGGCATATTTTGCGCAGTGGGACTCCCTCCATGTCCAAGAAGGTGTTCTGAGAAGAAAATGGGAATCCTCCGACGGAAAGTCGTTTGTAATGCAGCTTGTCGTACCGCGGACGAGGGTCAAGGAGGTGTTACAGGAAATGCATGGCGGGGCGTCCGGAGGCCACTTGGGAGTGAATAAGACGCTAGAAAAGGTACGAGAACGTTTTTATTGGTTAAAAGCGAAGGAAGATATCGAAGACTGGTGCAGAAAATGCGACGTGAGTGCAGCTAGCAAGGGTCCGAGAATCAAAACTCGAGGTAAGATGCACCAATACAACGTGGGAGCACCTTTCGAACGAATCGCCATTGACATCGCAGGGCCCTTTCTGGAAACCGACAATGGTAATCGGTACATACTCGTAGTGATGGACTACTTCAGTAAGTGGCCGGAAGAGTTTCCGATCCCTAACCAGGAAGGCAGAACCGTGGCGGAGCAGATCGTCTACAATTGGGTTAGCAGACTCGGTGTGCCCTTGGAATTGCATTCTGACCAAGGGCGGAACTTCGAGTCAAGAATCTTCCAAGAGATGTGTCAACTACTCGGAATCAAAAAGACAAGGACAACCCCGCTTCATCCACAGTCGGACGGTATGGTGGAGCGTTTCAATAGGACTTTGGACGAACATCTCTCGAAGGTCATAGGTGACTACCAACGGGATTGGGACCGGCAGATTCCCTTGTTTTTGATGGCCTATAGAAGTGCCGTGCATAGCACTACTCGACATACGCCGTTCGAAATCTTATTTGGTGGAATAGCTCGTTTACCCAGTGAGGTGAAATTTGGATCTCCTACCAATGAGCCCAGAAATGAAGAAGAGTACGTGGCGGACCTTAGGGAAAGGCTTAGGGACATACACCAAAGGACCAGAAGCCAGATTAAGATGACGAGCGACCGCATGAAGACCAGGTATGATGCCAAGGCAACAACGTCAGGATCCCAGGAAGGAGATCTAGTGTGGCTGTATAATCCCCATCGCCAAAAGGGGAAATCACCTAAATTGCAGCGGAACTGGGAAGGTCCCTACAGAATAGTAACCCGCATCAACGATGTTGTCTACCGCATCCAGCGAGGACCGAGGGCCAATATCAAAGTGGTCCATGTGGACCGACTGAGTCGATACAATGGCCGTAATGAGGATGTACTTGTTCGGGACGAACACGTCTAAGAGGGGGGCAGTGTAGCATAATAATAACTACGCTCCCTAAAAGTATGATGCAACAAATTCCGAAGTGTCTTTTCATCCTGGCAGAATTTTGGTTCGAAGTGTCCTTTCATTCGAGGTTCGTGTCTGCGGTTTCCACAGTTCATGTCTACGAAAGAGACGGATAATATCACGGATGAGAGGGAATTATAACTGCAAGAATGATTGTCATCTTGGAATTTCTCTTGTTCTAGTGGTCGAAGAATTTGCTAGAAGTTTCTGGCTATCAAAAACTTCTGCTATATAAGGACAGATGGCGATCAAAAAGGGAGCAGTAGTTTCTAAACTGCGGCGAAGAGATTAGAAAAGTGATAGTGGGCGAAGTTGTAATTTTGTGATAAATTGAAAGTTGAGATTTAGCAAGAAGAAGTAATTAGTTTGGATTTGTGAATTAAGTAATTGAAAGGAGATAAAGTGATTTGAGAGGACAGAGACCTTGTAAGAAAAGAATTGCGAAGAATAGTATAGTGTAAACCTGAATTATTCTAGAGACTAGAAAATAAAGAAATAATTTCACAGAATATTGTTTTATCTACTCGAGCCGTAGCTCGCATATTACAGTATTTTAGAGCCTTAAGAATTTTGTTAATGACAAGAAGCCACAGGAGAGGTGAAATGGCTCCTCCCTGTGGAGTACCATTCGTTACTGTTTTCCTTGTTGTTTCAATCCATTCCGTTACCATTATCCTAGTTCCTATTTCCTCTAATGTCACTTTGTTACATTCTGTTTTCACATTATTAAAAGTTCTTTCTGTGTCCAGGAATGCAACTAGAGTGTATTCTTTATAGTGAAGGTTTTTCTCTATGTTTGATACAACTTCATGTAAACTTGTCTCCACTCATTTACTGTTCTGTTTATTAAGAAAGCCTTTCATGTATATTTGTACATAAGTAGATCAATTAATATTTAGATTGGTTTTTTTAAAAAAAAGAGGATAGACTAATTGGTTTAATATCTTTTGCGATTGAATGGGTAGGTTTTCCTGCCTTAGGGATAAGTACCACTTTCACCTCCCTCCGACTCGGTATTTAGATTGGACTTTACGTAGCCTGGCTGCGTCGCTCGTGTTCTCGATGGATTGACAGACCGTGCTCCAGGATTATCTTTTAGCTACTCGTATTCTTATGTCTCTCGTGTATAAGTTTATTTTGGATCTGTAAAGTCTTCCTCTGTGTTCGGATGATGTTGCCGAAAATATTTTGTTGGTTTAGCACAATATGACGACTGTCTAAACTTTGATTTTAAATCACAAAAAAATTAAACTCAATCTTTACCACTTTATAAATTTATTGTGCGTACTTCCTTTTTGCTGGACTGTAAATGAGTGTCGAAAGCCATTCTCTCATGCTACCAGTTAGCCTCGGTTCAAATAGCTGTTAAGCTTTACATGACATGTGGGGTTGATGAACCCTTGTACATTTTTTTACAATTTTAGATTTGGTTTGACTGTGTGAATATTTACTTTAACATGATTACATCTGATTTGATTGTGTGAATATTTACTTTACTACATTTACATGAATATTTATCAATGCTCCATATTTAATACCAAGTAGCTAGAAAGAGATGCCACTATTCGTTTTTTGGAGCCATCAATACATGTTACCCTTTCTTCAAGTCGGTCATCATTAAAGATTGCCAAAAGCTTGGTTTTGAATATATATCTCTTTCTTAAGAGTTAAGCGAGTGGATGAAAAGAGATGACATACATATACTCGTATGTTAATGATCTAGCATAGCACATTTGACATTTCAGTTTTGCTTATATTGCGAGTGGAATTCGGCGGTGTTTTGTGTAACCCGGCTTAAATGTTAAGTTTATTTTTTTATTATTAATTGATTATAGTGTTTGAGGTGTACGTCAGATTGATTATGAGTGATATGGCGGCTACTCCTGTGGCTGGATTCTTCTTATATCTCCATAATTAATCCAACGCACAAAAAACACTTTTCACCATGTCAAATGTGTTACGTTAGGATGTGAATCAGTGCTAGTTACAAATGCAAGTTTTAGATGAATCAGAAAGTTAAATGATTTTTGTTGGGAATCAACACTCTGTTTTGCTTTGTCTAGCCTTATTATGCAGTTTCTGACCTTTCTAAGTTTGTTTTGCTTCTTAAGTTCGTACGCCCACCATTTTGGTTTGATGGGCCTTCGTTTACGAGATGTGGTGCAGAATTTGATAAAGGCTTTGTTCATTGTGCCGGTTATAAACTGAACTTTTTAGACAATGGATTAACTCTTCGGAGTCGTGACCACACTAGGATGTGGTATCCGTTTGCCAATCCATTTTGCCTTGTAGCGATTAGCTCCAAGATCACATCAAATTTAACATCTCGGGTGAGAATAATCATGAACAAGTGCATTACGCACCAAAAAGAACTAATTGGGCATTATTTCGCGAAAATTTCGAGGTTAAAGATGACATGCTGCTCACATCTTTAAGATCAAAATGTGATATTGATGTGGCAGCCTGACAACTAAATGTTTTTCTAATCGCTTTCTTCAGGAGTAGCTGTGTCTCAAAAAACTATAATTCTGGTAAACGCAGCATACCGTAGTGGAATGACCAGCTAAAGATACTCTGTAAAACGGTGAAAAAACTTTTTAATACCGCAAAACGCAATAAAAATTGGGACGAATATAGGTCCGTATTGACTAAATTCAACATACAGTTGAGGAAATCCAAGAGAACAGCAAGGAGAAAGAACTGCGAAAACATTGAATTCCTTCCAGTAGCAGCCCGTCTCCAAAAGGCTCTCTCAAAGGATCATTCCAACAGGGTGGGATTGCTCATCAATCCTGATGACACCTATACATCCGGTCGAAGGGAAACCCTAGGAACTTTGCTCCAGGTACATGGACAATCGGCTCATTTAAACCCTTCAAGGCACCCGGCAGTCATGGTGTTTCTCCAGCCCTTATTCAGAAGGGTCTAGAATATATCCTGCCCACCTTGGTAGCTCTATTTAGAACAAGTTTTAAATTGGGATACATTCCACTAACTTGGCGGGAGGTAAATGTGGTGTTGTAAATGTTGGCTAGGACTGGTGTGCTGGACAAGGGCTTATCAATAAACCCCAGTAAGGCAGTCGTTGTACCGTTTACAAGAAGAAGAACGCTGAACATTGGTTCGGTGACTCTAAATGGCGCAACCACACGTTTTTCCGACGAGGTAAAATATCTAGGAATTGTCCTGGACAGGAGACTTAACTGGAAGTCCCATGATAGCATGCCAAGGCGACCACTCCCATGTGGGCCTATCGCCGTATGTACAGAAAAACCTTGGGTCTGTCCCCAAAGATCATATTCTGGTGGTATACTACGGTAGTAAGACTCATCCTTACATACGCGTCCGTCTTGTGGACGAAAACCAAGGAGGTCACAAGCATCAACAAACTCAGCAAACTTCAAAGATTAGCTTGCCTCGGAATCACAGGTACTATGCACACCTGTCCCACGACAGCCATAGAAGCTATAATCGGTCTCACTCCGTTATATATTTTCATTAAAAAATGGCAATTCGCAGAGCAGTTAGTATTCGAAAGTCGGGTGTTAATAGTACATGGGATCATGTGAATCTCATGGATCTATTAACTGACTTCCCCGAGCTAGATATGGTCAGCACGGTTTCTGACTTTACCCCCAAATCACTCTACTTTGGTAGAAGATTTAAGATTGAGATTAAGAGAGTGATATACTGAATAATGGCGGACCGTTGCTTGATCCAAAAGGAATCGTTTGGTATATCGATAGATCAAAAATTGATTCAGGAGTTGACGCTGGTGTATATGGACCCAATCACAAGATTGCGAAATCACTTGGAAAGAGTCCTAGTATTTTTCAGCCCGAACTTTCCGCTATCGAGATCTATGCTAGCATAAACTTACACTCATCAAAGGTACCGCTATCCGCATACTCACCAACAGCCAAGAGGCGCTTAAAGCACTGATCTCCCACCTGATCAGTTCAAAATCAGTTTTAAGCTATTTCGACAGTTTACAAAACTTGACCCAATACAATAAAGTGAAATTGTGGTGGGTACCGGGTAATGTAGGCGTTGATTGCATCGAAACTGAAGATCTCCTAGCCAGAAAAGGTTCCTCTGAGTTATTCATTGGACCTGAACCCTTTTGAGGAATATCTGATTCTGTCTTTAAACTGAACCTCAACAGTTGGGAACGCAACATGTGCATTTTCCACTGCAATAACTCCCAAGGCCTCAGCCAAGCTAAAAGAGCTGTCCAAATCTTCCAAAAAAAGGCAGTTGATATCTTAAAATATAGCGGAAATGACGTAAGAAGGCTTGTAAGCTCCCTTGCTGGTCACTGTCAATTACTTGACCATTTTAATAAAATAAGAATTTCAGAGGATATCACCTGCCACCTCTGCCTAGAAGTGGACAAAACCGCAGAATACGCACTATGTGAGTGTGTACCACTAATGCACAGACAAGATCTCTTTGTACTTTCACTAACTGGCCCGACAGCAAAGCAGCAATTACCGCGATAAAGGAGTGCACAATTAAATTGAACCTATTTGCCAGGCCATAGTCCGTCTTATATGAGTAACGAAAAGGCAGATGAACTAGCAAGAAAAGGAGCGAGTGACACAGAACTGAATCCTGTTAAGACTATAGGGGTCCCTCTAACAACTATTAAAACGATAATCAATGAGAAGAATAGTTAGGAGTTCAGTAACTACTGGACGAATCTAGACACGTGTAAAGTGGCCAGGTCAGTGGTAACAGAACCGAGTAACAACACAGCTAAAAGAACTTTCAACTCAAGCAGAACACAGTTAAGAGCGATCGAGGTTGGAACTTTTAACAGGGCACATCAATCTCAATAAACACTCGTTCAGACGCGGGCTGGCTGAAACAACAATCTGTACTAACTGTGAGGAGGAGGAGGAAGATATAGATAATAAGATAAGATAATACTTCCTCTGCCACTGCCCTACAACAGCAAGATTAAGACTGAAGATACTGCGATCCCCAAGGATACCGGATCTAACACACGTCAGTAAGAAAGGAATCGGTGTTATATTGAAGCTCGCTAGACGAACGAGACGATTTCCCGATAGCTATCAGGTTGGCAAATAAGTAATTGCCGATTTCACACATAGATGTTTTGGCCATATATTTTAATGGCTTCTGTCAATGACATATTCTTTTCCTTTTGACATTTGTTAGCTGTCAGTCTTACTTTGCTTTAGAAACAAATTGCACGTATTTTTGTGAAAAGGTATTAGTTTGGCGTCAGTTTTAATATGGAGTGCAAAAACGAGCCTTTTCGTCATATTTTACTTTTTTATTTCCATAAATGAAAGAACGCAGCGCAAGCTGCTAAAAAGTTACGTGATGTGTATGGTGAAGAAGCCTTATAAGAAAGACAGTCCCGGAATTGGTTTGACAAATTTCGTTCCGGAGATTTTTCACTGAATGAACAACGATCAGGTCGACCAGATGAGCTTGATGATGATCAAATTAAAGCCATGATCAAGTCAGATTGTCATGTAACTGTACGAGAGATAGCAAAAAAGTTAAATGTGTCACATACAGCGATTGAGAAACATTTAAAACGTATGAAACTCGTAAAAAAGCTTGATATTTGGGTTCCACATGATTTGAAAGAAATTCATTTAACGAAGCGCATCAACGCTTGCGATTTGCATCTTAGACGCAATGAATCCGACCCTTTTTTGAAATGAATTATCACTGGCGATGAAATATGGGTTGTTTACAGTAACGTCAATCGAAAACGATCTTGGTCCAGGTTTGAGGAGCCAGCACAATCCACCTCGAAAGCTGATATCCACCCAAAAAAAGATTTTGCTGGGATTGAAAATGTGTGGTGTATTTTGAGCTGCTTCCAAGGAATCAAATGATCAATTCGGATGTGTACTGTCAACAACTGGACAGATTAAACACAGCGATCAACGAAAAACGCATTGGTCCACTCGCCAAAAATTATTGGAGCATGGTTGGGAATTGATGTTACAACCACCATATAGCCCTTACCTTACATACATCTTTGGCCACTCGCCAAAAATTATTGGAGCATGGTTGGGAATTGATGTTACAACCACCATGTAGCCCTTACCTTGCTCCATCAGATTACCATTTATTTCGATCTTTGCAAAACTCTTTGGATGGTAAAACTTTCAATGATGATGACTCTGTGAAATCGCACTTGATTCAGTTTTTTGCCGTTAAAGATCATACGAACGTGGAATTATGAAGTTGCCAGAAAGATGGCAAAAGGTTATCGAACAAAATGAAAAATATGTCATTAATTAAAGTTTCTTCGTTGTATTTAAAAAAAAAAGTGTTTCATTTATCTGAAAAAATTGCCTATTACTTAGTTGTCAACCTGATATATGACATAATCTCCTTTTTTGATACTCCCATGATTCCAATACCTACATCCTCTCTCATCACTTAATCCCATTACATTACTTTTCCTACAGCTCGACAGACGAGGGGAATACAACGGGCCCAGTGGAAGCCTAAGTGAAGAACATAAGCTTACCCTCTTAAACTAACGAACCAACGAACAATGGGCCTGATAATGGATACATATATTTTTTTTTTTAACAGTGGATTTGTTGTTTTTGTTTCCGTTTACATACAATATATTTTTTTCATCAAAATCGGTTTCCTTGGGCATTTAAAGCTTAAGTCAATCTTAAGTCTGTCTTATAGCATGTGGATAATTGAACATATTTATTTGAAATAGAATGTAGGTCACAACAACTAATATATTTGCAAATTAAAAAGGTTTTTTTTTTTTTTGTTAAACACCTTCTAGTTGTATGCATAACGACATGCAATGATTTCTTTTAACTGCAAAAGATTTCACTACGAACAGCACTACTCTTTATCACGTTAGCACATGCATAACCGCTCGCTTCCTTTGTCTGTTATTCCTCCCCCGAGGCATGCAAATTTGCAATTCAAGTTCGTAATTACGCTCGAGTTCACACAAAAAGTCAAAGATAAGGGGTTACGAGTATCCCCAATCACCAGGAGGTTGTTTTTACTATTTTTCGAAGTGAGTGTGAACATCGTTGTTTGAAACTTTTGCCGCTGTATTGCATTGCACTTATAACCTTATACAGCGTCACATTTCAGAAGTATTTTTTTTAGGGTTTGTCTGAAAATTGCAGCGATTTAAGAAGGTTTTTGCTGATGTGCATAAAAGTTTCATAAACGCCATGATGGCTGGTTAGGAGTTAGGTTTTTTTGCGTTCTACATCTATGAAATGTGGAAAGTCACATTTGATGGCTCTGACAGCTGGCAATGGTTACGAGTTTTGTATATATAGTTTTTTCTTAAATAGTAGAAATCGTTTAAAATGAGTTTCAATGGAGTATGTGTCTGAAGATGGTTTTAATAAAATTAAAACTTGATAAGGATGTTAGGATTTCAAATCTGAACAAAGTACAACAAGTTGACTGAGGCACTACGAGTATTAGAACGTTATTCATCTGAGGAATAGATTTTTTTTTTTTTTTAGAACTTGTGAAAATGAGTTGACGTGTGATGTGCTATCAAAATTTGGTCTCGGTCATCAAGCATTTCCGACAAAAGTGAAATTTATTTTTTGGTGTTTTTTAGGCACACAGCGAATCCTCAACAACTAGCATTTTTTTCTAATTCTTAAAATAATGAATAACTTAGCACAAAAACCCAAATTTGAATATGCGATTCATTTTCAATTCTAATTCTAAACCAGAAAAAAACTATTAGAAGGCCATGCAGGGTATTCTACGTGAAAAGTTTTGTAAGCCTCACAAATGCAAGCTCTGTTAATGGCATTTGAGTATGTATTTCATAACATTTTCAGAAAGGTCGGCGGACATTATTTCACCTCGAATATTTTGTTTGAGTTGCTGCAGTGTTTGCGATTTATTAGCATAGACCCTGCTCTTTAGATACTCGTATCCCCATAAAAATAAGTCTGTGGCTGTTAAATCAGGCGACCATGGCGGCCACTCGGTCTGAAAAAGTTGATAGGGTTTTTGCATTGTTGCATTGGCTATGTGGCACCGTCATGTAGCATCCAACTCAGCTATCAGCAAATTTTCAATCATGTGGCATTATTGTTCTTCAGTAACATATTCATCTTCGAAAAAGTACGACCCAATAACTCACCCAGATCGAATAGTGCACCGCACTGTCACTTTTTTAAGGATGTAAAGGAAGCTCATGAATCATTTTTGGATTTTCAGCTGCCCAGAATCGACTGTTTTCTTTATTTATTTATTTATTTATTGGAGCTTAGTACAAGCGATAACTTAAAAGCTAAATTAATCTAACTTAACCTAATTTAACTTTTTTTTTTTTTTGTTTTTAACTATTAACCCCACACAATTATTAGAATCCAAGAAACTTAAACTAAAACTTAAAACTAACATTTAAGAAAAAATTAGAAAATAAGGGGGAGGACAAGAGCATACATGAAGAGAATTTCTAAGGGAGGATATACTGGAATGAAAGTCAAGGGTGTTCTGTGCATTGTTAGTTGGTGCGGTGGAAAGGGAAACGAAAGAGCGGTGCAGATCAAAGGTTAAGTGGGTTAGTATGAAGGGAAATCAATTTCAGTAGCGTGGGGGAATTCAATTCAATTTATTTAAATAACATGGGTACATTAAGATAAATATCTTTTATAGTACTTAAAGTTAAACATTCAGCACATAATTTCAATTAATAAGAAGAAACGGAAAAAAACAAAATAAATAATAGATAAATAAATAAACAATTAAAAATCATATATCTTAAAGCTAAAGTTATAAAAATATTTAGTTGGGAGATAGAAGAAGTCAAGGAAAAGATAATAGAATAACATAGAATTCAAGATATAAGTGAGATACGTATAAAAATTGCACTTTTAAAGTGAGTGGCATTGGTAATAGATCTGATATTTATTGGTGGAGAGTTCCATTATTTGATAGCATAAATAAAAAATAAACAGGAAGAATTCCAATTGGGATAACGTAATGGAATTAAAGACAGAGTTCGGGGTACGGGACCGAGCGAAATTAAGTTTTTAATATAAATACATAGGAATCTTTTTATTATAATATTATTTAAGAAAATACAATTTCTGGCGTCAATATAAAGTTTTAGAGCAATATATCTCACTGCGTCATTGAATACTACTTGCAGCTTGCGTTGGGATAAGGAATCAATGTTATATTATACAACCTCAGCATACTTAATTAGGGGTAAAATGAGACTTATTACAAGCTTTCGTCTCGTTTCGGTGGGCGTAAAACTTGAGGTTAGCCACAGCTTATGAAGACATCAACATATGTATTCTTCCTATTACATAGTTCGTATGGTCGTATTGATAACAAAACGCAAACAATATTTTTTTTTTTTTTATAATTTGCGCGCACCAAAGAGGATATGAATACTCTTATACTATTACAGGACACGGGCGTTTGTGAAGGAGAGAGAGAGAAAGAAAGATTTAGTGTAGTGGTTTGAAACTTAGATGGTATTAAGTTTCTGTAAACTCCAAGGGCAGCGTCCAGATAACTGGGGAGCTCGTTTGTTTTGCTTTTGTCGTTGCTCATGATTCACAGTATTTTTGTCCGTCCTACTGATGTCACCATCACGATCAAGTTGCATTTTCAGCCATATGACCGCTCTACTGCCACTGCTATGCCTTCGCAGTAGAGTTGACTTAGCTTTCGCAATTGATCGACTTTTATTATTTATTTCAGCCGAAATAAATAGATGATTGTTGACATCAGGATTTGAACCGTGAACCAAGAGCGTGACAAGCGTTGATGTTACCACTACACCATGGTCACAGTTTGAATAACTTTTAGCTTATTGTCAGAAAGTACAACTTCAGGTAGGGTGTTGAGGATTACTTTTTACTCGATATACAGGGTCTTCCAATAGGGACTTCCGAACTTAGACAGTTGATAGCGGCCATATTGTTGAAGCTACATCTGTCAAATTGGCTGTCATTTAGTCAGTCTGTTTTGCCAAATCACCATGGCGTTCAACAACACATGCAAATACGAGTAATAAAATTGTTTTATCAAAATGGGTGTTCTATTCGGGCAACATTCCCGCGCTTCGCCCATTTTACGGTCGCCATAATCGTCGTTCCGAGCGGACTATTCGCAGTGTGGTGGATAAATTTGAATCCACTGGTTCAGTGAACGATCAACCAACACCCAAATGCAAGATATGCCGAAAACATCGCCGCTGTCCGTGAAAATGTGCAGGAGAATCCGAGGCAGTCGATTTCGCGTCGCTCACAAGAACTCGGCCTTTCGCAAACCACAACTTGGCGAATTTTGCGTCGTGACTTGGGCCTGTACCCGTACAAAATTCAACTGACCCAGAAGCTGAAGGTAAACGACCAAAGGCAACGACGTGTGTTCGCTGAATGGGCTCTGGAGCAGTTGGAAACTGAACCTAATTTTCATCGAAAAATCATCTTCAACGATGAGGCCCATTTCTGGATGAATGGGTACGTCAACAAACAAAATTGTCGAATTTGGGACGATACCAATCCACATGAGATGCAAGAGCGTCCAATGCATACCGAAAAAGTCACTGTTTGGTGTGAATTTTGGGCTGGCGGCTTCATCGGTCCATATTTCTTTGATAACGACGTTAGCCAGGTCATCACCGTCAACGGCGAGCGCTATAGGTCAATGATTACCAACTTCTTTTGGCCTGAATTGGATCATATGGACACCAACGACATGTGGTTTCAACAGGACGGCGCTACGTGCCACACAGCTCACGCCACATTGGAAATCCTGCACGAGCGATTTGAGGACATGGTCATCTCACGTGGAGGTGATGTGAACTGGCCACCGAGATCGTGCGATTTGTTAGACTTTTTCTTGTGGGGTTTTCTGAAGTCGCAGGTCTATGTGAATAAGCCACAAACCACATCGGCCCTCAAAGCCAACATAACCCATGCCATCGGTAAAATTCAGCCTGATTTATGCGCCAGAGTCATGGAAAATTGGATACTTCGGATGCGCGCCACCCAGAGAAGCCGCGGCGGACATTTGAACGATGTTATATTCCATACGTAATGACATCGATAGGCCTTTCAAGCGAATAAAGAATTTCGATGATATTTCACACACACTTTGTTTTATTTAAATTTAAAGATAGGAAGCACTTAATGAAAGACCCTTTATTAATAATATCGATGGTACCAGTTAATAATGGTGCACGAAGAGTATGTCAGCGACTTTGCGACGTTTTACAAGGGTTTGCAAGTTAATTAATTTTAGCCGATTTTCGTAGGGGGGTAAGTTATAGTTGTCGGCCCATGGGAGACCGCGTAAGGCAAAACGGATAAACCTGCGCTACACATCTTCGATTCTAAGGAAGTGGATGTCGTGATTTGGTGACCAAACTTAGCTGGCGTTTCAAGGGGGGGTCTGACAAAGGTAATTTAAAGGGATTCTGTAACGTAAGGGTTCGAGAATTCTTTAGACTAGCGTTTTATGAAACGGAGAGAAGAATTGGCCTTGTGTATAATTTGATCAATGTGGGGGAACGGAAGTTTAGCTCCATGTCACAAATAATACACAGATCGCGTATAAAGGAGACTGCGGGAACAGGCTCGCTGCGAAATTAATAGGTTGTGAGGGGTGGGGAAATCGCTTACGAGAGAACGTTATGGATTGACATTTGCCGACGTTAAGTTCTAAGAAGTTTTTGTCGCACCATGTGTAGAATGAATTTAGGTCGTTTTGAAGTATTAATTTATTTAATTATTAACGATTTTCATTTCATCCGCGCAAATAGACAGATCTGAGTCTTTTATGATGTGACCAACATCGTTTATTGTTATTGCCTTGAGGAATATTTGAAGTGGCTTTAATGGGGTCAGAGACTGAAAATCTAAAGAGAACTTTGTACTAGCGTTTCTCTAGATACGATCTCAGCCATGAGATGAAAATGGGAGGAAAACCGAGGGCTTTAAGTTTAAGGTAAATAGTTAGGTGACGTATTTTATCAAAAGCCTTGCTGTAGTCGGTCGTAATGACATCCACTTCCTTACCTTTCTCTAATGCTTGCAGTGTTTTAGAAACGAATTCGGTTAACATTGTGGACCTGCCCTTTCAGAAACCGTTCTGTTGTGGGGAAAAGATGGATTTGCAGTGAAAATACAATGAGTTGTAGAAAATGCTTCCGATGAGCTTAGGGATAGAAGATAGTTTGGCTATTGGTCGGTTGTTTGATATGTTGTTTTTACTGCCATTTTTATGGGTAGGAGAATAAAGGAGTCCTTCCATAATTTTGGGAGTCGAAATAGAGTTATAAGGGGCTGACATAAAACATTTACACATTTTTTTTAGGAATATGGCGGGCAGACCATCAGGACCGGGGGAAAAATCATCCTTGAGTGGATAATTAATTTTTTCGCACTCCATATCAGTCAACTGAGACAAGAGAGGTATGTGGGCAGTTGTTCAGGTAGCTGAAATAGTCCAAATCTGGTTCGTTACTATACGATTGGTCGAAGAAGGTCACTAAGAGGATAGCGATTGCTTTAGGGTCAGCAGATGATGTATTAAATAATTCTAGAGTGGAAGGGAAGCCATCGGTACTTTTTTGACGTTTATAAATTTGTAAAAACACCCAGGATCTGCGATTAGTCTTAATTGCATTCTGTCGAGGTATTCGAGATAGAGGGAGAAGTTTATATTATTGCATAGATTATCAAGTTTAACGAAGTCAGCTTTACGAAAATTGAAAGAAAGAGAGTTCTCTAAATCAACGGTAATGTTGTCATGTTTATACGAAAAGGAAAGAGCGAGAAGGGGGTGGGGTAGAGAGAAGATGGTTACTCACGGTAACCAGGAATTATGGGCGTTGGATGAGAAGTTGTTGGTAATACCACTAATCTAAAAAGCAGAAGTCAAAAAGACGATCAGTAAGGAGAAATTAGTTGGAATAAAAGATGATTCATTCTCCGATGGAGCCCATTGCAAAAAGGGAAGGTTGAAGTCGCCAACAATTATAAAATCGTCACCGGGATCTACAGCGTCAAACTGAGAGTCAACTGTATCAATAGCCAACTGGTATACTGGGGCAGGTTGAAAAGGGCGAATATAACAGCAGAGAATGTACATGTATGCTCCATTTGGATACGAATTCAAATGAAATGGCGTTTGCGATTTTTATGAGGGTTGCATCAAGACGATTATGAATGGCTAGAAGAACAACGCAGACGAAGGAGAGGTCATCATTATTCTTTCCATCAGCGCGGAAGACTTCTAAATCGGAAGTGAATAATTCACAATTTAGAAAACTGGGACAAAGCTTGGTTTCCATTAGAGCAAAAATATCGTAGGGAAGTGTTTGTGAGTTAAGATGAACCATCAACATTCTGATAATAAAGGGATGGGAACTGCGGGAATGGGAATTAGGGACGAAAATAGTTGCTCCGCGTGAACTCCAATGGCACAATGACCAGTAATTATTCCAGAAACAACCCGTGTATTATAACGACTAAGTTTCACCAGAGAAGTTGATCTCTTCTTGCTAAAGGCCGGCCATAGCGCCCTGGCCTTTGCGCATGTTTCCAAATGAATCCATCGTCTGTTTGCTCTACCAATGGTTTTGTCTTCTATTTTCTGTTCCACTACGAGGAGCCATAATAAAGGAGATAGAACTCCGCCTTGGGGGGTTCCTCTGCAGATGCTTCTCCGGATGGTTACATCTCCTAGCATTGAAAATATAACCCTCGATTGAAGCATCTGTGCAATCCAATTGCAGAGACCCATGTTTAAATGAGCTCTGTGTAGGCTGTCCAGGATCGCGTCAGTGTTTACGTTGTTAAAAGCCCCTTCAATGTCTAGGAACGCCCCGAGAGTAAACTCTTTAAAGTGGAGGGATCTTTCTATACTTGATACGACCCTGTGTAGCGCAGTATCTACCGATCTGCCGCAGATGTATGCGTGTTGTGATTTAGATAGGTAATTATCGCCAATCACGTTTCTTATGTATACATCTATTAAACATTCCAGTGTTTTTAGCATAAAAGACGACAGATTGATAGGTCTCAGGTCTTTTGCGTTTATGTGGTTCGCTTTCCCCGCTTTGCGAATAAATACTACACGCACCTCCCGCCATGCTTTAGGAACATATCCTAGCTTAAGGCATAATGTAAAAATTCGCTTGAGCCATAGAATAGCAATATCCACTGAACTCTTGCAGCATCACAGGTCGAATGTTATCCATTAATGGTGCCTCATATGGAGCAAATGATTTAATTGCCCAGGCTGTTTTATCATCATATTGTAGCATAATAATAACTACGCCCCTAAAAGTATGATGCAACAAATTCCGAAGTGTCTTTTCATTCTGGCAGAATTTTGGTTCGAAGTGTCCTTTCATTCGAGGTTCGGGTCTGCGGTTTCCACAGTTCATGTCTACGAAAGAGACGGATAATATCACGGATGAGAGGGAATTATAACTGCAAGAATGATTGTCATCTTGGAATTTACCTTGTTCCAGTGGTCGAAGAATTTGCTAGAAGTTTCTGGCTATCAGAAACTTCTGCTATATAAGGACAGATGGCGATCAAAAAGGGAGCAGTAGTTTCTAAACTGTGGCGAAGAGATTAGAAAAGTGATAGTGGGCGAAGTTGTAATTTTGTGATAAATTGAAAGTTGAGATTTAACAAGAAGAAGTAATTAGTTTGGGTTTGTGAATTAAGTAATTGAAAGGAAATAAAGTGATTTGAGAGGACAGAGACCTTGTAAGAAAAGAATTGCAAAGAATAGTATAGTGTGAACCTGAATTGTTGTATAGACTAGAAAATAAAGAAATAATTTCACAGAATATTGTTTTATCTACTCGAGCCGTAGCTCGCATATTGCAATATATTATATTCCTCATGTCTTCCTCGCTTATTCCCGGTGTCATCTCTGGAGTGGGTAGATCATCTTCGGAGATTGAGTACTCAATAGTATATCCAGCGTTTCCTCTTGTGACTCTGCCCAGGTACCATCACCTTTCCTTATATTGGATGCCGGCGTTGGTGTCTTGGCCAGAATCTTCCGTAAGCGGGACGCTTCGTTTGTTGATTATATAGATGCGCAAAAGGACCTCCAGGAGTTCTCTTTGCGAACCTAATCTCTTTCTTCAGAAACTTTACACTTTCTTTATAGGTGGACCACTCAACGACCCCCTGTTTTGCGAGGTTCCATCCTACTCTTGAAATGCAAATGAGTTCCGCTATTTTATCGCTCCACCATAGTCTTCCGAGGGGAAGCTGATGAAGTCATCGTAAGGTAGGTACGCAGACGCCACCGCGCAGTCCCCGTTCACCCCTCTCAAGTTCACCACTGCCAAGTCGCCGGAGCTGAAATGAGACTGCATTAAAATTTGAAGACTCTTTTTAGCCACGATACAAGTCCTAACCTTGCCAGCGTCATTTCTATAATATATTGTAATATGCGAGCTACGGCTCGAGTAGATAAAACAATATCCTGTAAAATTATTTCTTTATTTTCTAGTCCATAGAACAATTCAGGTTCACACTATACTATTCTTCGCAATTCTTTTCTTACAAGGTCTCTGTCCTCTCAAATCACTTTATCTCATTTCAATTACTTAATTCACAAATCCAAACTAATTACTTCTTCTTGTTAAATCTCAACTTTCAATTTATCACAAAACTACAACTTCGCCCATTATCACTTTTCTAATCTCTTCGCCACAGTTTAAAAACTACTGCCCCCCTTTTGATCGCCATCTGTCCTTATATAGCAGAAGTTTCTGATAGCCAGAAACTTCTAGCAAATTCTTCGACCACTGGAATAAGAGAAATTCCAAGATGACAATCATTCTTGCAGTTATAATTCCCTCTCATCCGTAATATTATCCGTCTCTTTCGTAGACATGAACTGTGGAAACTGTGGAATGAAAGGACACTTCGAACCAAAATTCTGCCAGAATGAAAAGACACTTCGGAATTTGTTGCATCATACTTTTAGGGAGCGTAGTTATTATTATGCTACACTGCCCCTCTCTTAGACGTGTTCGTCCCGAACAAGTGCATTCTCATTTCGGCCATTGTATCGACTCAGTCGGTCCACATGAACCACTTTCATTTTGGCCCTTGGTCCTCGCTGGATGCGGTAGACAACATCGTTGATGCGGGTTGCTATTCTGTAGGGACCTTCCCAGTTCCGCTGCAATTTAGGTGATTTCCCCTTTTGGCGATGGGGATTATACAGCCACACTAGATCTCCTTCCTGGAATCCTGACGTTGTTGCCTTGGCATCATACCTGGTCTTCATGCGGTCGCTCGTCATCTTAATCTGGCTTCTGGTCCTTTGGTGTATGTCCCTAAGCCTTTCCCTAAGGTCCGCCACGTACTCTTCTTCATTTCTGGGCTCATTGGTAGGAGATCCAAATTTCACCTCACTGGGTAAACGAGCTATTCCACCAAATAAGATTTCGAACGGCGTATGTCGAGTAGTGCTATGCACGGCACTTCTATAGGCCATCAAAAACAAGGGAATCTGCCGGTCCCAATCCCGTTGGTAGTCACCTACGACCTTCGAGAGATGTTCGTCCAAAGTCCTATTGAAACGCTCCACCATACCGTCCGACTGTGGATGAAGCGGGGTTGTCCTTGTCTTTTTGATTCCGAGTAGTTGACACATCTCTTGGAAGATTCTTGACTCGAAGTTCCGCCCTTGGTCAAAATGCAATTCCGAGGGCACACCGAATCTGCTCACCCAACTGTAGACGATCTGCTCCGCCACGGTTCTGGCTTCCTGGTTAGGGATCGGAAACGCTTCCGGCCACTTACTGAAGTAGTCCATTACTACGAGTATATACCGAATACCATTGTCGGTTTCCGGAAAGGGCCCTGCGATGTCAATGGCGATTCGTTCGAAAGGTGCTCCCACGTTGTATTGGTGCATCTTACCTCGAGTTTTGATTCTCGGACCCTTGGTAGCTGCACACACGTTGCATTTTCTGCACCAGTCTTCGATATCTTCCTTCGCTTTTAACCAATAAAAACGTTCTCGTACCTTTTCTAGCGTCTTATTCACTCCCAAGTGGCCTCCGGACGCCCCGCCATGCATTTCCTGTAACACCTCCTTGACCCTCGTCCGCGGTACGACAAGCTGCATTACAAACGACTTTCCGTCGGAGGATTCCCATTTTCTTCTCAGAACACCTACTTGGACATAGAGGGAGTCCCACTGCGCAAAATATGCCTTTAAGGTCGGGCTTCTGTGAGAGATGTCCTGATAATCCGGTTTCTCCATGTTCTCCTTCCAGGCCAGAATCGGCTCGATATCCGGGTCTTCCTTCTGAGCGTTCCGGATCTCATCTACGCTCCAGCCGGCGATAGGTTCGGCTCTCATTCTTTGGATGGAAACCAGCTCCCGTTCTTCCTGACGCGCACAATGTTTACAATCCGTTCTGCATGGTCTCCGGGACAGTGCATCCGCATTAGAGTGGAGCCTTTCGATCCATCTTGCGACCTGACCCTCAGGACTCTTGAACTGTAATAGCCATTTTAAGGCTGCATGGTCTGTGCGAAGAACGAACTTCCTCCCATAGAGGTATTTGTGAAAATGCTTCGTAGCCAAGATCAAAGTTAGAAGTTCCCGCCTTGTCACGCAGTAGTTCCTTTCTGGCTTAGAGAGCACCTTGCTGAAGTACGCAACCACCTTCTCTTGGCCATCATGCACCTGGGAGAGTACGGCTCCTACCCCGACATTACTAGCATCTGCATCCACAATGAACGTTTCCCCGGGAGTGGGGTAAGCCAGTATCGGGGCATCGCATAGCCGTTGTTTAAGTGCCTTGAAGCTCATCTCGCACTCAACTGACCATTTGAATTGTTTCCCCTTTTCCGTCAACTGGTGCAGGCTCTTTGCGATCCCGGCAAAATCCTTCACGAACCGTCTGTAGTAGGTGGCTAGGCCCAGGAAGCTCCTTAGTTGGTGTTTGTCTTTGGGGACTGGCCAGTTTTTCACCGCTTCGACCTTCTCTGGATCGGTTCTCACTCCTTTCGCTGAAATTATGTCTCCCAGGTACTTGACTTCCGCTCTAAACAGGGCGCACTTCTTGGGGTTGAGCTTCAGGTGGGCACTTCGAAGCCTTTGAAACACATCCCTTAGATTGTCTCGGTGTTGCGCAAACGTTTTTCCTACGACGATGACATCATCCAAGTATACCAAACAGGTTTTCCATGTTAACCCTTGCAGGACACATTCCATCAATCGCTCGAAAGTCGCCGGAGCATTGCACAGCCCGAATGGCATTAGGCGGTTTTGTCCCGGTCTTCTGGATATATCTGTACCTGCCAGTAGCCACTCTTCAAGTCGAGAGTGGAAAACCATCGGGCTCCTGATAGTGTGTCTAGTGTGTCAATCCGTGGCAGAGGATAGCTGTCTTTCTTGGTGACGTAATTGAGCTGCCGATAGTCCACGCAGAACCGCGTGCTGCCATTTTTCTTCTTAACCAGTACAACCGGTGATGCCCACGGACTTTTGGAACGTTCAATCAGACTTTCTTTCTCCATTGCCGACACCATCTCTGCAACTTCTGTCTGCTTTGCCAATGGAAGGCGCCTAGCAGGCTGACGAATTGGTCTAGTATCATAAGTGTCTATTCGATGTTGTACCAGGTGTGTTCGGCCGTATTCTCCGTCCTGTGAGGCAAATACGTCAGCGTGCACATTGATAGGATTCTCTGCCATAGTTCGCTGCTCCTGCTTCAGCTCACTGGACTGGAGAATCATCTCTCTCGTTTCCGCTGTCCAAGGTGATGGGAGAGGTTTTGGAGCATCACGTTCAGATATTGTTGCGACGGCGGTAATCGGCGTGCATTTTCCAGTCACCTCCCCTCGCCTTAGTTTGACAGTGTGCAGTCTTGCGTTCAAAACTCTCACTGGAACCATGGTGTTCTTTGGTTCGACTAACGTCTTTCCCACGATGTAGTCTTGAGAATTCTTCTCTGAGTCTGGTTCTACTATGTAGAATCGGTGGCTCCCAAGATCACCTTCCAGCTTCGTCCAAATGATTGTCTCTGAAGACGGCGGCAAAACTTCGTCTTTGCTGATGACTGTCCTGAGAGTTACGGCATTCTCGTTTCCGTACACCATCGGAATCTCCACATTTCTATACCTCAGTACTTGCATCCCGATGTCCAGGATTACTTAATTTGCTTTCATGAAGTCTATTCCGATGATGCACTCGTCGCATATATCTGCCACCAGAAACGCATGGGAGAACGTCAGTCCCGCCAGAGTAATCGTAAGGCGAACTTCTCCAAACACTTTCGCCATTTCCCCTGTGCAGTCTTCAGGCAGTAGCTGTTGGTGTTGTGCAGCCAGGCGCTTCTGACGATATCTCTTCTTACAATGGAGGCAGTGGCACCTGTGTCGATGGTGGCTACGCACTTCTTCTTGTTGATTAGTGCCTCCACTGTCAGGCTCTTGTTACCCCGTTTGGTTTGCGAAACTTGAATGGTGGTCCTGGGGGCCTCGATTCCAGTAACCATCTTCTGCCCCGCGAAGTTGTTCCTTACGCATTTCCCGACTGCTGGTTTTGGGAAGTCTGACTGACAGGATGGATGTTATCACCGCCAGATGCTTCCTCTCTGCTTCTCCTACTTCCGCAATGTAGACAATTTCCTCGTCTAGGTGCACTTCTGCACTGCCGTTGTAGGTTTCCGGTTTGGTTGCAATTCCAGCAACGGATTTGACTTCCGCGAGTTTTGTCTTCATCCATGACGGCTGTTCTCTGGCATGAGCATTTCACGACGGACATTTCCCTGACACGGTGTATTCCCTGGTGTGCTTGGTCTGCAGCCTTCATTGACAAAGCGAATGCCAATGCCTCGGGGAGTGTTCGCTTTTCAGCCATCCTTACAGCCATTTGCAGTTGTCTGCCCTCTATGGCTTGAATAAAAGCTTCCACCGCCATTTCGTTGATAAGCTCCTCACTGGCTTTAGGGTATGAAAGATGGGCTAGTCGCTCTATATCCGCTTGCAACTGTCTATCAGAATGACTTCACGATACCACTTCTCTCTCCCGAATGTGGGTGCAGTACCACCAGTATTCTTTCGAATACGGTCAAAGACTGCTCCAGCTAAGGCCTTCTCAATCATTTGACCGCGTTCTTGGGAGTACTGGCCACTAGGTTTTCCGAAGTCCATTACAGCTAGTTGTAGTGAACTACGAATCGCCCCGCTGAAAAGCATCTCCGTATCAGCTTTCGACCTTTTGGGGGGATTTTTAATGTCCTCCGAGGATATCAACCTTTTTGACACAAAATCCTCCATCTTGGCCATCCTACGAGAATGTTCAGCGGCCCTCGAGATTTCTGGCTGACCAGTAGGACCTGCCTTAGCGGCAGCGGTCTTGCTCTCAGTAATATCGATTACCATGACTTTCGTCTTTGACTTGCCGTCGATACAGACGGAGTCGCACTTGTCGTATAAATAGGCTAGGAAAAGGCGAACATTTTCAAAAAGGTGAGATAAAGCAGTGGATCAAAAGTAGGGGGAGATGCAATAGGTGGCGAATTGATCGAATAGGGAGCAGAAAAGGCGATAGAATTGTTAAGAGAGGTAATGAACGTGGAAGGGGTCGATTTGATAGGATAGACTAAATGAGAAGAATTTGCGGAACTACTGAGGGTGGAAGAGGATAGAGAGTGTGGGAATGAATGAAATTCGGGTAATTAGCAGAGACTGGTCTAATAGAAGGTGGGGTTTTGGATGTAGAGGGAGCAAAGACGGGCGTCAGATGAAATGAGACGTGGTTACGTTGAGGAATTGTGGGCCTGGAAATAGTCGAAGAAGGGCAAATATTGTTTAACGGATTAGTAGACACATGTGACTTTGTTGCGGAAGGGAGAAGGTGGATGAAGCAGAGGAGTGAAATTGGAAAGATTCCCATTTCGAAGCTCCAATTGGGGTCTAGTTTAGGTTTAAGAAGGGAGTGAGAATAATTAAAACTACTTTTACGATTAAACCTAACGTTGTCAGCTCCCGGGATCTTGGGATTAACTTATTATCTCATCCAGAAGAAAAACATTACCAGATGGGTTGAAGAAAAGCCATCCGTATTTCTTGGGAATTTTGAGGCTAGATTTCTTGGCATTTGATGGGGAGATTTTCATACAGTCTTTGGTGGTGATGGTGATCTTCCGGTGAAAGAATTGTGTCATCCAGACGGTATCTGCTTGTCGAGGAGCTTCGTTAACGATGAAAATAGTGTAATCAACGGATTTGCAGTTGTTACCATTACTGAATTTGTTAAGCCTTTGATTCCATTCGGAGAGAATCCATGTTTTTCTGAGATGCACAACTGTATATGAGGGTTGCAAAGCAGGTTGCAGAGCAGATCGTGGAGCGGGTTGTGGAGCAGATCGTGGAGCGGATTGTGGAGCAGATCGCAGAACAGGTGGTGGACAAGGTTCGGTTTCCAAGGAAAGGCTGATGTGTAGTAGAATGGATGAAGAAGGAGGAGAAGAATATGGTTCTGATGGGGTGGTGCACGGAGTTCCTAACATCTTGGAGAGGATCGAAGTATTATAGACAGAACTGGAATGCGGCTGAAGAATGTCGTCAAGTTTATTAGACGTTATTTTAATCTCTTCAGCAATGTCACCCATCATGACTCCGGAAGCACCGCCTTCATTGCCTAAGTCATCTATTCTACGTGCTAAATCTAGAAAGCGTTGGTCAGCACTGGGGTTTTGGAAATGCTCTTTATTATTTATTATTATTATTATTATTTATTAAAATGTAAATAAATTACAAGATAAGGTTACAAATTAAGGCACTAGCTACCAGAGCTTTCGGCCAGTTTTAATGAACAAATTTTATATTCTATTTTCTAAGTTAAAAATC
Source organism: Pocota personata (assembly GCA_963082735.1). NCBI lineage: Eukaryota > Metazoa > Arthropoda > Insecta > Diptera > Syrphidae > Pocota > Pocota personata. The sequence goes on along the minus strand of OY720430.1, from coordinate 95,943,178 downwards.
TTAAGTAATTTGTATACTCTACTTATGTTGGACTCTGATGGTAATGAGAGAATTTGGCTGAAATTATTATTTTGAAACAGTTTTCTTGAAGCATATGTTATTGTTGGGCAATCATGTATTAGATGTTGGATGGTTAGTATGACGTTCGTCTCGCAGATATGGCAATTGGGTGGGTTGTTTTTGGTGATGAGATGGTTGTTTGTAATATTTGTGTGTCCAAGGCGTAGTCGTGTGAAGCATTTGATCCTGTTTTTTGTTTGTTTTGTTGGGTAGATGGCACGTTCTCCTTTGGGGTTGATGGAGGAGTAATGATGGATATAATTATTCCACTCGCTAATCCTTTTTTCGCGCAGTAAGTTTCTTATTTTCCTTCCGATGTCATCTTTGTTGTCGACGAAGAAAGTGGTAAGGGGTTCTTTGGTGGCGAGTCTTGCAGCAGCATCTGCTGCTTCATTACCCTCGATACCGATGTGGCTTGGGACCCAGATAAGCTTGATTTTCTTATTGACAGTTAGTTTGTTCCTTATGTTGGCAATGATCGGGTTTTTGCTGTTGATGTTTAGGACCGCTTTAATTGTGGATAGACTATCTGTGCAGATGAGAGTTGTATTGCTACGTGCAGTTTCTGTAGCTTGCAGGATTGCAATGGCTTCGGCTGTGAATATGGAACAGAAGTCTGGTACAAGACCCTTGCGTTGAATGTGTCCTTCCGCATCAACGACCGCAAATGCTGTTCCTTCTTCGCTTTTAGACCCATCTGTGAAAATTATGTTCCAATTAGGGTGTTGGTGTTTTATGTCATTGAACAATTGTCGGTAGGTCCTGTGATCAGTTGAGTTTTTCGGAAGTGCAGCTAGGTCTGTGATGGTAGAAGATTTGGGTAGAAGCAAGGGTGGATAGGTTGTAGGTCTGTGTTTTTGGATGCTAAATGGAGTGTCGAATTTTTTGGAGAGTGTGATAGCATTGTAGATTGCTGATGGGTATTTGGGTGTTTTCTTTCTGGCACTCAATTGTTTAGTATCTTGGACGATTGGGGAGTCCTGTGATGTGGAAATTTTTCCGATTAGGAGGGATGTCAGGCATTCAAATCTATGTTCGACTGTTGGGAGGCCAGACTCCGTAAGGATGTTTTTTACTGGTGTTGTCCTAAACGCTCCTAGGCTGATTCTAGCTGCAGAGTGGTAGGGTGCCTTAACGTATTGTAGTGTTGTTTTGGCGCATTTGCCGTATACTACCAAACCGTAGTCGACTTTTGAAAGAATTGTTGCTTTGGTGATGTTGATCAGGGTGTTGATATGCGCGGATCCATTCTTTGTTGCTAGGTACTTTATAATATTTAACCTATTAGTTAGATTCTTCTTAAGTGCTAAACAATGGTCCTTAAAATTATAATTACTATCGAAAAATACTCCTAAAATCTTGAGAGATTTTACATTACAAATGTCAACATTATTAAAGTTAAGTGGAATCACTTTTTTTTTACAAATATGGAGGATATTACTTTTTTCGGCTGATATCTTAGAGCCAGATTTTTTACCCCAGAGCTTAAGGTCTGCTAGGATGTTATCAAAAATGCTTGAAATCATGTCTAGTTCTTTACATTTTGTGAAAATGATCAGATCGTCGGCATAAAGACAGTATTTTATTGCTTTATATTTTGAAAGGATATCGTTTATTTCATTGAAAGCTATTATAAATAGGGTTACTGAAAGTGGAGATCCTTGTGGGATACCGTTCGTAAGATTGTAGACGTTGAAGAAGGTTCCATTTATTTTTGTTCGACATTTTCTATTGGTCAGCCAGGATTTAATAAATTTAAACATTTTGGGCCCAATTTTCCATTTGGCCAGTTTGTTCAAAACAACTTGAATGCCGATGCGATCGAACGCCTTTTCAAAGTCAATTGAAAGTATTGAGACATGGTTCTTGCTGGAGAGGGCGGAAGTAACGTAGTCATCAATATGCAGCAGTGCATCGATTGTGCTCCGACCAGGTTTAAATGCAACTTGCCTACCGTCAATTAGTCTATCCTTTTCTAGGTACCATAGCAGCCTCTTCGACACAATTTTTTCTAAGATTTTACCAGGGCATGGAAGCAAAGATATTGGACGATATCCAGTTATTTCGGTATGTCTTTTACTTGGCTTTGGCATTGGGATCACTGTGGCAGTTTTCCATACTTGGGGGATGATGCCATTATTAAAGATCCCATTAAATAAATTAAGTAGGCGGGTTTTGAGGGAGGGTGGGCTATTTTTAAGCATTTTGTAGTCTATTCTGTCAAAACCTGGGGTTTTTCCTTTGGCTGAACTGATACAAGCTTCCAATTCGGTCATATTAATAGGGAGTTCGATAAATTTAGTTGCCGGGGTGGTGTTGTTGGCTTGGTACGGCGTGTCAGTTGCCATAGTGTTTTTTGCAGATAGGAAATTTGGGTGGAAATTGGAGTCGTCGGAGTACTTCGACCAGGTTTGGGCAAAATAGTTTGCTATTTGAAATGGGCAGGTTAATATTTGGTGTCCGGATACTATGGTATTGATAGTGTGGGGTGTGTATTGTCCTGTGGGTTTTAATATCTGCCCAAAGTTTTTTTGGGGACGAGTTTGGATTTATATTGGCCGTGAAGGCTTCGAAAGAATTTTTTTTTGCTATTTTTGCATTTCTGTGGAAGAGGACGTTGAGTTTTCGGTAGCTAATTAAATTTTGGTTAGTTGGGTGTTGGGTGTTAGTGGTTAGTGTTATTTCGACTGCTACGGCTGGTATGGTCGAGTTTATTGGAACAAATTTATGGGTAATCGATCTGTGAACTAAAAGCCCTGTGCCTTGTTTTGCCACTGTATTGTCATTGAGGTTATGGAAGAAGGCTATGTACTCTTTGGGTAGGTTTGGATTTGAGGAAATAGGTACACGTGTTTCTTGCAAAGCAATAATTGCCGGTTTAAGCTCCCGAATGAATATTTGCAACTCATGCAGGTTGTTTAGATACCCATTTAGATTCCATTGCAGAACTTTCAGGGAGTTGTTGGATTGTATACATGGGTGTTGGTGGGGAGAATTGTAGTAGTCAGAATTTTGGTGATAGTTGAATTGACTCTGCGACTCGGATTTTGAAGCGTTCAAGCTCCCTAAAGAGCTTGGACGATTCAATTCCCGAGTAACAGAGTCAGAGTTCCGGGAGTATTTTGTTTTTTTATTATATGCTGTCATTTTCTGAGTCGGAAAAGTTTAATATATCGGCGATAAGAGATGTGGAGATAGTTTTTGTAGGAGGATTTGTGTTGCTATCAGGCGATCGTGTTTGGGTTTTTGTTAAAGAGAGAATTTGTTCTCTGAGCAGACTGTTGGCGGTTTTTTCTGTGGTTAGTGTAACGGATGGTGTGGGATTATAATTTATTTTTATTTTGTTATTAAATGATGAATTATGGGAAGATTGTGGGGAGGTGATAGTGGATATGTTGTGAGAAGAGTGGGATTTTGTGTTTTCGAGTGGTGGAACTGTAATTTGTTCTGTGTTAATTATTTTTTGTTGTTGATTAGAAGTGGATTCAAGGGGAGATGCAGTATTTGTATTTGTGGTTTGTTTTACTATTGAGGAATATAGGTTAATTGTTGGAATTATTTGGAGGGGGTTGCGCTCTTTATATATACGTCTGGCTTCGCCTAGAGAGGATTTATTTTGTGTTTTTATTTTTAAAATTTCTTTACTCTGTATATACCTGGGACAATCAGTGGCGGCGGGGTGGGGGTCTTGACAGTTGACACACATCGTGCGGGTGCATACTTGTGGAGCGTGTGGTGGAAGGTTGCAACTGACGCATGTTACCGCCCGTTTGCACCATTTGATTGTGTGTCCAAGGAGTTGGCATTGCCGGCAACGCATTGGGTTGGGTATATATTCTGTCACTTTGGTTTTGTACCAGCCGATTTCGATAAAGTTGGGAATTTGGAATTGGTCGAAGGAAAATAGCATTAGGCCGGTTGGTTTTCTTACGCCGTCGTGAAGTTTAGTAAACTTGTAGATACCGCAAACGTTTTGGGATTTCATTTCAGAGATAATTTCTGTCTCTGGAATATTTATAAGGCAAGGGGCATATGCAACACCTTTAGTAAAATTGAGGTTAGGGTGAAGTTTGATTGTCACTGGGCAGAGGTTGTTAATGTTTTTAGAGCGGATAAATTTGTCGGCGATTTGTTGGTTTTTCGCTAAAAGGAGGAGAGAGCCGTCTTTTAATTGAGTGATTTTTTCATACTATGTGCTAATCGAGTCGATCGTTTTTTTTAGTAGAAACACGTTTATGGTATTGAGCGATTTTTCTTCACTATTGGCTGAGATTAGCACAAATCTGGGATTTTTAGTGGGGGTATTGCAGGGAAGTTCTGGGTAGCCCTGTAGAATTTGAGAGGATGGTTTGAGTCCCTTTTTCGGTCGATCGGGGGGGTCGGGAGGGTCGGAGAGAGAGAACTCCTTAAGATCCCCAAACCTGTTCGCAGGTTGGGGGCGAGGCTTAGGTGCCATGTGCAAAAAAATATTTACACTGTACTCACTCGAAAGAGGTGCTTTTTAACTATGTACGTAAAAAGAAAAGAGAAGATGGTGTTAGCAAAAGGAGAACTATAGAGAATTAGTTGCCGACTGAAACAAATTGTTCTTCACCACGATGTGCACTGACTGAAGGTTAGCCGATGACTGGAAATGCTCTTTACAGGTCATTGAATGTTTGTAAATATGATTCTAAAGTTATCGATTATTAAGGGCAGGCGTGAGTCAAGGGCAGATAGCAAGTCATTTCTAAGCGATAGAAGATTGGGGTTCGAAGAGTCACTTGAAGGATTTTTTAGCACTTCAGCAATACTTGTAAGCTGCTTGTCTATGCTTTTTAGTTTAGATTTGCAAAGATTTGTTGAGTGATCGGTAATGTTGCTCAGTTCGTCAAAACATTTATTAAGCCCATCGAACTTTGATAACTGGCCAAGTAATTTCTTATAACACAGTTTGTTGCCCGATGTTAATGACGCAATGGAGTCACTAATGCACTTAGTAGCACGTATTAAATAGGACATAGGAATTCTTTGAGGTAACCGGTATCACGTTTTCTCAGTCCAATACACATAGGGTGGAAAGATTTACCGCAAAGTCCATTACACTGAACTAAATCTGCGTATCATTAGACGAACAATTCGAGTACGTACAGAGTTTCAACATTGTTTGTATTTTGGGATAGGTCAGCGAAGAAAAAGAAGAGAAAGATCGTGTTAACTTAGGATGAATGCAGTTTGTTGAACACAATAACACAGTGCGCGATTAAATGTTCGCGATGGCTAAACTAAGCAAAATGGATGAATGTGGGGTAAATGTAGTTTGTTGGCACAATAACACAGTGCGCGATTACAGAGTTTAGCAAAACTAGGCAGAAAACAAAGTGACACAGATACAAATTCGCGAAAACAATATGAAACTCGCGAAGCATGCATGTTATTTACATAACAATATAAATTAAAATGCGCCTCAACACTCATTACAATTTTTTTTTTATCAAAGTTATCATTAACAAACTACAACATCTCATGGACATATGGTGGCCTTAATGGACTTGTGGAAGAAGCTGTTGTGCCAACTGAATCTTGTTCGTCGCAAAGCATTTGGGCTAATTTAAAATTTCTGAAAACGGTGTCGAATTAATGTTGAGCGGAATTCGGACATGCTGAGACGTTACTGTAGTACGAGGTGGGCCAGGCTATCTGCAACAATAGCTCTCTCTGTAACTGCAATTGTTGGCACATTATTTCGACCCCAAATTGTCCGTAATATTTGTATGGTTACCGTAACCGACGACTGATTTTGATAAATCGTTTAACCACTAAAACACGTTGATTTATCGAATATTCTTCCATCATAAATTTGCTAAATCTTCGCTTGACGAATGACAAATAGAAACTGTCAAAACTAACATATACAGAAGTGACCGCCTGTCAAAGTAGTTCATCTTTCCGTAGAACACCGTACAAATTTCTAATTGCTTACTAAATGCTTTCTTTATTTATTTGGCATTCGAAAGATTAAAATAAGTCAAATAATAAGTGAAACAAAAGTAAAAAATTTATAAAATAGATTCAAATGTGCTATTCGAAGCCATCGAAGTAAGTTCCTAACGTACATGTACATATGTGCGACCGAGCCTAACAAACAGATATTACACTACGTATAACGAAACACCGCTAACGTGCATTATTTAACTTAACAAAGGGACACATACGAAGGACAGAGAAAAAAACAGACGAAGAATTTTTCCGCTTGATCGGTAGAGTATAATAGGTTAGTTGAAAGAAAACGCCATCGAAGTAGAAGTAGCAGCCAACAGTATACTTTTCACATCGAGTTTCGTATACTACACATTTACTAAATATTACATACATATGTAACTATTAAAATAAGCTTATTTCAACTAAAGTGTGAGTTGTGTTTTTAATAAAAGGAAAGTGGTCATCAAACCCGAGAATGCCACATGTTGAAGGCGATAAATTATTTTGTTTGAAAAATAATATTTATAAAAACATAAAAAAAAATTGTAAATGTAAAAAAAAAGTACTATTGTGAACTTAGCAAAGTGCACGTAACGAAAAGTCGATTTTGACAATTATTTGATAAATTGTATATCCCTTACTTCTATAAAAGGCAAATCAGATTCGATGTAAATCGAAATAATCACCAAATTCCCCTGTTATATGTACAGCATTGAGTGGCAAAAGAGAGGTCTCCCCCACGTACAATTGCTACTCTGGCTTTCAGAAAAGATTCGTAGCAATGACATCGATTCCGTGATATATGCTGAAATACCTGATCCTGAAAGAGACAAAGAACTCCACGAAATCGTAATAAAGAATATGATCCACGGTCCTTGTGGTACTCTTAACATAATAGTCGTGTTTTATTATGCACATGATCTGATCTGGATCACACGATGATAATAAAACAGTCCAGATCATCGAAAAATTTAAGTTCTGTGTTGTGGCAACAGTTTGACATTCAGAACTATCAAAATATGACGTTTAAAAAAAGCAAAAGCAAAAATGAAAGCAGTCGCAATTGATTTTTACATAATGTAGGCTTTATTTGTTTATTCCATAGTTCTTATTTGAAAGCGAAGACGACAGTGACGAAAGTAGCTCTTCAGTTTTTTCAGTTTTTAATACTGAAAGCACGGATTCCTCCTTTGATACCGACAATTTTCCCGGAATTCATCAAAAAAATCAAAAATTTCGGGGAAGTTATCGATAGTTACAGCAATTCGGACTTCAAAAGGCATTTCAGACTACATCGCTCAACTTCCCAAATTTTAATAGGTACATAAAAGTATGATTTACAACAATCAAATATATATTTTGCATACATACATACTTTTAGATCGCTACAAGCTATCAGAGCGCTTCCGAATCGCAACAAAGAGAGGACTACCAAAAACTTCAGCGAAAATTGAAATACATATATTTCTGTGGTATATGGCAAATATAAATACCTTCCGAAAAATCTCCAATTTGTTTGGCATTTCATGTTCGACGGGATGGAATATTGTCAAGAGGGTAACATCTTGGGTCATATCCATCGGCCACGAACATGTCAAATAGCCAAATGCAAATGAAGCTGTACAAAATGCAAATTTAATGGAAGCAAAAACAAAGATTCCTGGAATTTTGGGATGTATCGATGGTTCCCATATAAGAATCAAAGCACCCACTACTAACAAGGAAAGCTATTTCAACAAAAAACACTATAATAGCATTTCCATACAAGCTGTAGTGGATGCCAAGAAAAAGTTTATCAACATCTTCTGTGGAGAACCAGGTAGCTTGCACGACAGCCGAATTCTACGAAGATCTGATCTATACAGAGATGCATGCCAAAATATGAGTGAACTTTTCCGAAACAACAGTTTTTTGCTCGGAGATTCTGCGTATCCATCTCTAGACTGGTTAATTCCACCCTTTAAAGAGAATGGATCAATGACGAATGCCCAAAGGAGATTTAACGATCTCCATTCTTCTGGCCGGATCATAGTGGAACACTCATTTATCATAGTGGAACACTCATTTGGTCTACTGAAAACCCGTTTCCGAAGATTGCTGCATTTTACTGAGCAAACAAATGTAAATTTGGTGATAAATTTAGTGGTCTGTGGGTGTATATTGCACAACATGTGTACAGATAACAACGACGAAATAATTGAAGAATATTGTAGCATAATAATAACTACGCTCCTACGACTATGCAACCCATTCCGAAGTGTCTTTTCATTCTGGCAGAATTTTGGTCCGAAGTGTCCTTTCATTCGAGGTTCGTGTCTGCGGTTAAGTCTCCACAGTTCATGTCTACGAAAGAGACGGATAATATCACGGATAAGAGTGGTCGAAGAATTTGCTAGAAGTTTCTGGCTATCAGAAACTTGTGCTATATAAGTACAGATGGCGATCGAGAAGAGGCAGTAGTTTTTAGAACCGTGGCGAAGAGATTGGAAAAGTGATAATGGGCGAAGTTGTAATTTTGTGATAAATTGAAAGTGGAGAGTTAACAAGAAGAAGTAATTAGTTTGGATTTGTGAATTAAGTAATTGAAAGGAGATAAAGTGATTTGAGAAGAAAGAGACCTTGTAAGAAAAGAATTTGCGAAAAATAGTATAGTGTGAACTTGAATTGTTCTATGGACTAGAAAATAAAGAAATAAATTTCACAGAATATCGTTTTATCTACTCGAGCCGTAGCTCGCATATTACAATATAATCCTGAAAACTATCCAGTTGTTGAAGTCAACCAAGGAATAGCAAGCAGCACTAGACGACAGCGTTTACTGGACGATTTAATTAATAGAAATATAATAAATGTATAGAATTCAAGATTTTTATTTGAACATATTAAATAACTAACTAAATAAAACGTAAAAAAAAAGAAAAAAAAAAAAGTAAGAAACAAAATTCATTGCATTTATGTAGGTATATACATAACATAGGTATATGCACCGCTATTAAAAATTCCACATGAAAACAATTCATTTGGAATAGGTCCTTGAGAAATTGCTCTTTTTTGAGATATCGGCATTCCTTCGCTTTTTCGGACTCATCCATTTTTTTGATTTTTTTCGCAGCGTAGTCGGCCAAAATTGCATTTCTTTCTGCAGCAGTTGCTCGTTTGAGGTCCATTTCCTCCTTCCAACGTTTCTCCCGGTACGACATATAATTAGTTTTTCGGATACCACGGGAAGTACCAGCATGATTGCTCGAGGAAATGTTTGGGCTCTCTGGCGAAGCCTCTAATTGAACTGTAAGATAAGATGCATATAAGTAAAATACTTTATATTACCTGAGGAGCTGCTTTTTGATGCATTGGGTTGAATGTCAGTGATTGACATTGGTAGTGCATATATGGCCTTTCCTGAAAAATTGACTGTGTGGCTGTTCCTCATTTCTGGCTTGCTTCCAAATATCTCCTCCATCTTTTCCTCGAATGGAGCTTTATTTATTTATTTATTTATTTATTGAGCTTAGTACAAGCTAACTTAATCTAACTTAAACCAAACTTAACCTAATCTAGATTTTTTTTTTTTTTTTATCCACTTATTTTTAAACTATAACTAGATGTACTTAAAACTAAATGTTTAAGACTAAAAGGAGATGGTGTGGAGGAAGTGAAGCCAAGTGAGTTTAAGAAAGGGAGGGTGAGGAGTTTGAGTGAAGGCAGTTTCTCAGAGCTTTGCATTCCGTTCGCCAGTCGTACCATTCTTGATATTGGCTCTTTACGACCATAATTGGTGCGGTGGAAATTTTGGTGAAAAAGTGGTACAGACCTAAGGTTGCGTGGATTTGTTTCTTCGGAGCAGCGTGGGGCAGTCGATGTTTCCTGTTATCAACTGATGGAGAAAGAGTATGTCGGCTACTTCTCGACGTTTTACGAGTGATTGCAAATTAATCAGTTTTAAACGATCCTCATATGGGGGTAAGTTAAATCTATCTGTCCATGGGAGGCCGCGTAGAGCGAAACGGATAAACCTGCGTTGAACCGCTTCTATTCGGAGAGAATGGACATCGTGGTGCGGAGACCACACTTGGCTAGCATATTCAAGAATTGGTCTGACAAATGTGACATAGAGGGATTTTGTGACATAGGGGTTCGAGAATTCCTTAGACCAGCGTTTTACGAAACCCAGCATTGAGTTGGCCCTGCTTATAATTTGGTCTATATGGCAGCGAAAATTAAGTTCACTGTCGCAGATGACACCCAGATCGCAAAACAGAGAGACGGGGGGAACAAGCTCATTGTCGATGAAGTATAATCGGAGGCCTGGTAGAACACGCTTCCGGGAATATGTAATATTTTGACATTTATTCAAATTAAGCTCAAGGAAATTTTTTTGGCACTATGTTGAAAAATTGTTTAAGTCTTCTTGGAGTGGGTAAGAGTCGGCGGGAGTTGAAATATGTCTGAAGATTTTCATATCATCAGCGTAAATGGAAAGATATGAATTTTAATGACACAATCAACGTCATTGGTTGACAATATGAATATCAGCGGACCCAGGTGGCTGCCTTGAGGAATTCCAGAGGTAACTGTAATGGGGTCAGATACGGAGGATCTAAATAAAACTTCGTACTGTCGTTCGTCAAGGTAGGATTTAATCCACTTAATAAACCCCGGTTGAAAACCGAGAGCTTTTAGTTTGAGAAGAACTATGGAGTGAGAGATTTTATCAAAGGCTTTACTAAAATCGGTGGCAATTAAGTCAACTTCTACACCATCTTCTAATGCGCATAGAGTAGTCGAAACAAATTCTGTTAAGTTTGTTGTAGTTGACCTACCCTTTAGGAAACCGTGCTGATAAGGCGAAAAGATGGACTTGCAGTGGAAGAACATTACATCGTATATAATGCTTTCGAAGAGTTTAGGTATGCAGGAAAGTTTAGCGATCGGTCGGTAATTTGAAATTTCTTTTTTAGGACCTTTTTTGTGAAGAGGTATTATATAAGAGCTCTTCCAGAGCGTTGGAAAGACACTCTCTGCGATGGAAAGTTGGAAGAGAGTGGTAAGGGGTTGGGCCAAATGCTCTATGCATTTTTTCAGAACTATTGAGGGTATACCATCAGGACCAGCTGAGTATTCGCATTTGAGTCTTTTTATCTTTTCTTCGACAAGTGCTACACATATATCAACAGAAACTAATGACGTTTGGGAACAGTTTCTCATGTAGGAGAAGTACTCAAAATCAGGTTCCAAGACATGGTTGGAGAATGATTGGCTGAAGAAATGAGCGAACATATTTGCGATGATTTTAGGATCATTCGACGATGAAGTAGATAAATTCAAAGTCGAAGGGTAATTATCGGATTTTTTTTTTTGTATTAATGAAGTGAAAAAATTGCTTGGGGTCAGAGATTAAGTTGGATTGCATCCGAACTAAATATTCATTATAAAGAGATTCGCAGAGTTCGGAGAAGTTGGTATATGCGTGGAGGTAGGTGGAATAATCAGATTCAGTGCGAGACTTAAGATATGAGTGCCAGAGTTTATTTCTTCTATTACGAAGCGAACGTAACTCTTTGGTAAACCAAGGCGGTGATGACGAGGTGGTTTTCTACGGTACTAAAGGGACGGATTGCGTGAAACAATTGAAAATCTCGGTGTAAAACTTGGAGAGAGCGTTCTCGGTATTAAGATGTGAGTTGAGGTTGAAGTTGACATTACATAAAAGGGTGTTTAGTTTCGCGAAGTCAGCTTTCCGGAAGTTAAAGCTATATAGCTTCTATGAGTGTAGAGATTTATTGGCGTTATTGTAGGAAAAAGTAAGAGACAAAGGTGGGTGGTAACGATCTAATTTAGAAAGGAGATGTTTACTTTCTGACACGACACAGTTATCGGCATCCGTTGGAAAAATAAGGTCGAGTTGTCTTTCTAAGTTGTTAGTGACGCCACTTAGCTGACAGAGTCCGGAGTCGGAAAGTCAGTCAATGAAAAGAATCTCCTTGTCCGAGGAGGGATTGATAGCGACATAATGAGTCTCGTCATCCGATACAGCCCATTGCAGGTTGGGTAAATTAAAGTCCCCGAGGACAATGACAGTGTCACAGGGGTAAGCATCGTTAAATATGGAATCAATCGCGTCAATGGCGAGTTGATAAGCTTGAATGGGCTGAGATGGCCGAATGTAGCAGCAAAGAATGTAAACAATGCGCTTTGAGACAGCAATCTTGATACAAATGAACTCAAAATTTGAGAAGTTTTAACGAGTGTAGAGTCGAGTCGGTTGTGTATTGCTAAAAGCACACCACGGCCAGAGGATTCATCATCAGTATCGAGACCATCATCACGAAAGACATTAAAATCTGAGGTGAACAATTCGTTGTTATTAAAGTCACAGGTCAGATTAGTTTTGTTTAGGGCAAATATTTCGTAAGGGAGCATTTGGGAATTCAAATATATGGTGGAGGTTTTAGTTCGCAGCTCCCTTACATTCTGATAGTATATGGATAGGCTCAGCGGACCGGTGCTTGGAACTTCTGATGGAGATAGAGATGAAGACCCGTTAGGAACAAAAGTAATTTTTAAAATCGGCGCGAGTTCTTTGGAGATGCGAATGGCGTTTAGAGCTGATATATGAAGCGAATGATGATAGATCGTTTTTTACCTGCAGTGGAGAAATGTTAAGGCTTTCATGAAATTGGATGAAAATTTGCATTAGGGCTTGCTCATTGGTTGGGAGGCCTTCCTGAGAAATCGATACCTTAATGTTTGTGTTGGTTTTACCATCAATGCAGGTAGAGTCGGGTTTATCGTGCAAGTAGGCAAGGTAAAGGCGTACATTATCGTAAAACCAACGATCTCTCAAGCGCGACATAACATAACGGCCATCATCTCCAGAATCTGCAAATTGTTTTGTTAATTTAACGGAAGGAGGTAGTAGTGGATCTAAGAAGGCAGGTGGTGAGGCGTTGGTGTTAGTGGTAGTGTTGGAAAAAGCTGCTGAGGAGGAAAGGGCAGATGATGAGACTGCTGCGTTAGTGGTATTATTGGAAGAAGCTGATGATGATGGCGGAGCGTAATTGATAACGTGCGACCGAATGAAATTGGGGTAAGTAATGTATGGAGGATCCGAGACAGTTGGGGTATTCTTTGAAAGAGCGGAGGAAGTGGGTGTGAGGTCGAATGATACTCGGTTGCACTTAGACAGTTTTGCAGCAGTTTTATGTTAAAAATGAGGTAATATGCTCGTTTTAAATGACCAATTTGGGTTATTTGGCTTGGTGGACGGGAAGAGTGGTTGGACTTTTGGTGGGAATGGGGTCTATTTTTGGGTCTATTGGGTCTTATGGTAGAAGTGGATGGGGGTAGTGAACTTACTTTACTTAACTTATTAATCCACAACGACATCGTCATCCCTCCTATTCTGATAAATTGTTCCCTCGTCCGGAAAAGCCAGTTGTACTTAAAAGGTATCATGACCTTAAAGCAATTAGATTTGTTACGCTGTGTAGTAGTGAACCTTCGGCATCTTGATCCCGTGATGCAGTAATTCTGTTTGAAAAAGTTGCAGACCCAGGATGCAGTGGCTTGTCTTGGGGCATCCTGTAGAAGGTATGTGGTAAATTCGGTGGTGTTAAAATGGTCCTTGGAATTATTAGTAGTCGTATTTCCTTGGAGCTTGAGGATTCGGGCATTCCATTCGGATAGCGTCCAAATCGTTCCGAATTTTTGAACTACTTGATCTGCAACAGGCATAGCTGGCACAGGAACATCTTGTGGAGCAGGTTCAATAGATGGATCGGCATGAAGATCAATTTCGGTATAAGTAGGGGTTGCATTAAGCAACTCGTCAAGAAGCGATTTGTTGTTGGGTAAATGATTATCACTAGAAATGTGGTCTAGCTTGCCAGATACGAATCTTAATTCTTCCAGAATTTCCACAATAGCAAGCCTGATAGAAGCGGATTCATCTTTCAGAGAATTAAGGTTCTGCTGGATAACCTCGACGCGTTCCGTCTGAGCAGCAATATTTATTCCCAGAGACTCCATCGTAGGTGAGTGGGTCGAAATCGACTCGTTGACTAAATTTATATTCCCATGTATAGCATCGAGTAGGGATAGCTTCAATTCCTCGATAAAGCTGCGAAGATCAGAAATGGAATTCAAGGTTTTAGATGTTTCAGCCATGAGAGAAGGTTTAGTTGCTAAATCACGGGATTTTTTGGAAGTTAATTCCGTTAGCGCCACTAATTTATTCTCTAAATTGTTGAGCTTTGACTTGCTCAGATCGTTTGAGGATGCTAATATATTATTAGAGTCCTCAATGCATTTAATAACTTCATCGAATTTTTTTAGTTGGTCCAACACTTTTTTAGAGAGGAGTTTGAACTCGGAATGCATTGCGTTTGACGATTCATTATGGCACTTAATAGCAAGCATAACATGCGTGAGCGAAATTTCCTTGCACTCATCGCAGAAGAAAAAATAATTATTCGACAATTCTTTTACACAATTAGTCGATCTTCTGCTGATGCCAGTGCAAATGGGGTGGAATAATTTACCACAGAGGCCCCTGCATGTTATCCATTCCGTGTTGGTATTGTCCAGTCCACAATTAATGTTACCGCACTTTTCCATTTTTTGTTTTATTTAATTTTTCTTATGACAAGTAGGTCAGTTACTTTTATGTTTATAAGCACTTTTATATGTAAATTTTATCCACTCTTTTTTTTTTGTAAGGAGGAAGTGGCTAGTTTTTATTGACAAATATACACTTAGAATAATATTTCATATTTTCCATTTAAGTTTATGTTTATTAAATACATTTTAGTTTTGACTTTGTATATTTTACCGGCACCAATTCATACAAAATGGTTTCTATTCACTTACTAGGTTACAGAAACTCGAAGTTTATTATTGGTTCTAAAACACTATGAGTAGAATACTAATTTATTCGAACATAAAAATTATTGAATAATATTTGGTTGGAAAAAAAAATTTAGTATTCTAATCTGGCAACATGGACCCTTGTCAATCGTCGACAATTATACCAACATTCACGAACGCAAGTGTATCCTAGTGAGAAATAGCGCGAAGTAATTTTTGGATCACAAAAATCGATCCTGATCGAAAGCAAGATCTCGTGTTGTTGTTGTAATGCATACAAACCAATGATCCAGATCAGATCATGGCGATAATAAAATACGACTAATATCACTCTGTATGAGCTCTAATATGTGCACCAAAAAATATCCAAAACCTTTTCGGGAACAAACTGTAACAGGAGATGATGGCTACCCTAAGTATAGGTGACGTCTTCCATCAAGCGTTGGGAGAACTGCAGAACTAAATTTGGGTAAAAAAAATGTAACTATTGATAATTGTTGGGTTGTGGCGTATAATCCGGTTTTGCTTCGCACGTTCAATGCACATATTAATGTTGAACTATGTAGTTCGGTGAAATCAATTAAATATATCTACAAGTATGTTAATAAAGGAAGTGATCAAGCTACTTTTTCCTTACAAAATCAACAGGGCGAAATAGGAATGTATCAAAGTGGACGATATATTAGTACTTCGGAAGCAGTGTGGCGAATTTTGTCATTTAGTATTGTAATATGCAAGCTACGGCTCGAGTAGATAAAACGATATTCTGTGAGATTTATTTCTTTATTTTCTAGTCTATAGAACAATTCAAGTTCACACTACACTATTCTTCGCAAATTCTTTTCTTACAAGGTCTCTTTCCTCTCAAATCACTTTATCTCCTTTCAATTACTTAATTCACAAATCCACACTAATTACTTTTTCTTGTTTACTCTCAACTTTCAATTTATCACCAAATTACAACTTCGCCCATTATCACTTTTCCAATCTCTTCGCCACGGTTCTACAACCAACTGTGCTCTTTTTTTGACCGCCATCTGTCCTTATATAGCAGAAGTTTCTGATAGCCAGAAACTTCTAGCAAATTCTTCGACCACTGGAACAAGAGAAATAATTCTTGCAGTTATAATTCCCTTTTATCCCTGATATTATTCGTCTCTTTCGTTGACATGTGGAGACTTCGTCCCAGACATGAACCTCGAATGAAAGGACAGTTCGAACCAAAATTCTGCCAGAATGGAAAGTCACTTCAGAATTTGCTGCATAAACATAGGAGCGTAGTTATTATTATGCTACACTGCCCCCCTCTTAGACGTGTTCGTCCCGAACAAGTGCATCCTCATTTCGGCCATTGTATCGACTCAGTCGGTCCACATGAACCACTTTCATTTTGGCCCTCGGTCCTCGCTGGATGCGGTAGACAACATCGTTGATGCGGGTTACTATTCTGTAGGGACCTTCCCAGTTGCGCTGTAATTTAGGTGATTTCCCCTTTTGGCGATGGGGATTATACAGCCACACCAGATCTCCTTCCTGGAATCCTGACGTTGTTGCCTTGGCATCATACCTGGTCTTCATGCGGTCGCTCGTCTTCTTAATCTGGCTTCTGGTCCTTTGGTGTATGTCCCTAAGCCTTTCCCTAAGGTCCGCCACGTACTCTTCTTCATTTCTGGGCTCATTGGTAGGAGATCCAAATTTCACCTCACTGGGTAAACGAGCTATTCCACCAAATAAGATTTCGAACGGCGTATGTCGAGTAGTGCTATGCACGGCACTTCTATAGGCCATCAAAAACAAGGGAATCTGCCGGTCCCAATCCCGTTGGTAGTCACCTACGACCTTCGAGAGATGTTCGTCCAAAGTCCTATTGAAACGCTCCACCATACCGTCCGACTGTGGATGAAGCGGGGTTGTCCTTGTCTTTTTGATTCCGAGTAGTTGACACATCTCTTGGAAGATTCTTGACTCGAAGTTCCGCCCTTGGTCAGAATGCAATTCCAAGGGCACACCGAATCTGCTAACCCAATTGTAGACGATCTGCTCCGCCACGGTTCTGGCTTCCTGGTTAGGGATCGGAAACGTTTCCGGCCACTTACTGAAGTAGTCCATCACTACGAGTATATACCGATTACCATTGTCGGTTTCCGGAAAGGGCCCTGCGATGTCAATGGCGATTCGTTCGAAAGGTGCTCCCACGTTGTATTGGTGCATCTTACCTCGAGTTTTGATTCTCGGACCCTTGCTAGCTGCACACACGTCGCATTTTCTGCACCAGTCTTCGATATCTTCCTTCGCTTTTAACCAATAAAAACGTTCTCGTACCTTTTCTAGCGTCTTATTCACTCCCAAGTGGCCTCCGGTCGCCCCGCCATGCATTTCCTGTAACACCTCCTTGACCCTCGTCCGCGGTACGACAAGCTGCATTACAAACGACTTTCCGTCGGAAGATTCCCATTTTCTTCTCAGAACACCTTCTTGGACATGGAGGGAGTCCCACTGCGCAAAATATGCCTTTAAGGTCGGGCTTCTGTGAGAGATGTCCTGATGATCCGGTTTCTCCATGTTCTCCTTCCAGGCTAGAATCGGCTCGATATCCGGGTCTTCCTTCTGAGCGTTCCGGATCTCATCTACGCTCCAGCCGGCGATAGGTTCGGCTCTCATTCTTTGGATGGAAACCAGCTCCCGTTCTTCCTGACGCGCACAATGTTTACAATCCGCTCTGCATGGTCTCCGGGACAGTGCATCCGCATTAGAGAGGAGTTTTCCTTTACGATGCTGTATTTCGTAGTCGTAGATTTGCAGCCTTTCGATCCATCTTGCGACCTGACCCTCAGGACTCTTGAACTGTAATAGCCATTTTAAGGCTGCATGGTCTGTGCGAAGAACGAACTTCCTCCCGTAGAGGTATTTGTGAAAATGCTTCGTAGCCAAGATCAAAGCTAGAAGTTCCCGCCTTGTCACGCAGTAGTTCCTTTCTGGCTTAGAGAGCACCTTACTGAAGTACGCAACCACCATCTCTTGGCCGTCATGCACCTGGGAGAGTACGGCTCCTACCCCGACATTACTAGCATCTGCATCCACAACGAACGTTTCCCCGGGAGTGGGGTAAGCCAGTATCGGGGCATCGCATAGCCGTTGTTTAAGTGCCTTGAAGCTCTTCTCGCACTCAATTGACCATTTGAATTGTTTTCCCTTTTCCGTCAACTGGTGCAGGTTCTTTGCGATCCCGGCAAAATCCTTCACGAACCGTCTGTAGTAGGTGGCTAGGCCCAGGAAGCTCCTTAGTTGGTGTTTGTCTTTGGGGACTGGCCAGTTTTTCACCGCTTCGACCTTCTCCGGATCGGTTCTCACTCCTTTCGCTGAAATTACGTGTCCCAGGTATTTGACTTCCGCTCTAAACAGGGCGCACTTCTTGGGGTTGAGCTTCAGGTGGGCACTTCGAAGCCTTTGAAACACATCCCTTAGATTGTCTCGGTGTTGCGCAAACGTTTTCCCTACGACGATGACATCATCCAAGTATACCAAACAGGTTTTCCATGTTAACCCTTGCAGGACACATTCCATCAATTTCCATCGAAAGTCGCCGGAGCATTGCACAGCCCGAATGGCATTACCGTGAATTGCCATAGCCCATTTCCTGCGGTGAAGGCGGTTTTCTCCCGGTCTTCTGGATGGATCTGTACCTGCCAGTAGCCACTCTTCAAGTCGAGAGTGGAAAACCATCGGGCTCCTGATAGTGTGTCTAGCGTGTCGTCAATCCGTGGCAGAGGGTAGCTGTCTTTCTTGGTGACGTAATTGAGCTGCCGATAGTCCGCGCAGAACCGCGTGCTGCCATCTTTCTTCTTAACCAGTACAACCGGTGATGCCCACGGACTTTTGGAACTTTCAATCAGACCTTCTTTCTCCATTGCCGACACCATCTCTGCAACTTCTGTCTGCTTTGCCAATGGAAGGCGCCTAGCAGGCTGACGAATTGGTCTAGTATCACCAGTGTCTATTCGATGTTGTACCAGGTGTGTTCGGCCGTATTCTCCGTCCTGTGAGGCAAATACATCAGCGTACTCATTGATAAGATTCTCTGCCATAGTTCGCTGCTCCTGATTCAGCTCACTGGACTGGAGAATTGTCTCTCTCGTTTCCGCTGTCCAAGGTGATGGGAGAGGTTTTGGAGCATCACGTTCAGATATTGTTGCGACGGCGGTAATCGGCGTGCATTTTCCAGTCACCTCCCCTCGCCTTAGTTTGACAGTGTGTGGTCTCGTGTTCAAAACTCTTACTGGAACCATGGTGTTCTTTGGTTCGACTAACGTCTTTCCCACGATGTAGTCTTGAGAATTCTTCTCTGAGTCTGGTTCTACTATGTAGAATCGGTGGCTCCCAAGATCACCTTCCAGCTTCGTCCAAATGATTTTCTCTGAAGACGGCGGCAAAACTTCGTCTTTGCTGATGACTGTCCTGAGAGTTACGGCACTCTCGTTTCCGTACACCATCGGAATCTCCACATTTCGATACCTCAGTACTTGCATCCCGATGTCCAGGATTACTTCATTTGCTTTCATGAAGTCTATTCCGATGATGCACTCGTCGCATATATCTGCCACCAGAAACGCATGGGAGAACGTCAGTCCCGCCAGAGTAATCGTAAGACGAACTTCTCCAAACTCTTTCGCCATTTCCCCTGTTGCAGTCTTCAGGCAGTAGCTGTTGGTGTTGTGCAGCCAGGCGCTTCTGACAATATCTCTTCTTACAATGGAGGCAGTGGCGCCTGTGTCGATGGTGGCTACGCACTTCTTCTTGTTGATTAGTGCCTCCACTGTCAGGCTCTTGTTACCCCGTTTGGTTTGCGAAACTTGAATGGTGGTCCTGGGGGCCTCGATTCCAGTAACCAACTTCTGCCCCGCGAAGTTGGTCCTTACGCATTTCCCGACTGCTGGTTTTGGGAAGTCTGACTGACAGGATGAATGTTATCACCGCCAGATGCTTCCTCTCTGCTTCTCCTACTTCCGCAATGTGGACAATTTCCTCGTCTAGGTGCACTTCTGCACTGCCGTTGTAGGTGTCCGGTTTGGTTGCAATTCCAGCAACGGATTTGACTTTCGCGAGCTTTGTCTTCATCCAAGACGGCTGTTCTCTGGCATGTGCATTCCACGACGGACATTTCCCTGACACGGTGTATTCCCTGGTATGCTTGGTCCGCAGCCTTCATTGACAAAGCGAATGCCAATGCCTCGGGGAGTGTTCGCTTTTCAGCCATCCTTACAGCCATTTGCAGTTGTCTGTCCTCTATGGCCTGAATAAAAGCTTCCACCGCCATTTCGTTGATAAGCTCCTCACCGGCTTTAGGGTATGAAAGATGGGCTAGTCGCTCTATATCCGCTTGCAACTGTTGGAGCGTTTCCCCCCTTTTCTGGACTCGACTACGCAGCTGAACCCTGTACACTTGCTGCATGTGTTCATCCCCAAACCGCATCTCGATAGCCTGAACCAGAGAGTCGTAGTTCTGCTGTTTATCTTCCGGGATGGTCTGCAAGAGCTCCGCAGCTGGACCCCTCAGTGCAAGTGTGAGTGCAATGGACTTCTCTTCATCGTCCCAGCTATTGGTCATTGCGGCCGCTTCGAATTGCCTTTTATAAATTGGCCATGATGTTTGACCATCGAAGATAGGAGGCTGCATCTCCTTTCTTCTCAGACCGTCAGTGGAATATTCCCGTGCTTTCTGTCTCTTCACGTTGCTGAGCTCCTTAGCAAGATTTTCGATTTGCTTCCCTACTATCTCGAATTGCGTATCCACTTTTTCAAACTGAGTCTCTATTTTCCCGATCTGAGTTTCATGTTTCTCAAAATTTTCATCGAATCTAGTTTCGACTTTTCCGAGTTGCGTCTCGACCTTCTCGATTTTCTCTTCAATCACTTCGAATTTGGATTCCAAGTTCCTGTTTTGCTCATCAAGTTTACTTTCCAGAGCATCTAGAGAATTCTTTTGTTCGTCCATTGCTTTCTTTTGTTCGTCCATTGCTTTCTTTTGTTCATCCAGCTTAAGTTCTAGAGAATTCTTTTGTTCGTCCATTGCTTTCTTTTGTTCGTCCAGCTTAAGTTCTAGAGAATTCTTTTGTTCGTCCATTGCTTTCTTTTGTTCGTCCAGCTTAAGTTCTATAGAATTCTTTTGGTCATCGAGCTTATGACTTTGATCTTCTATTGCTTTCTTTTGTTCGTCCATGACTAACTTAAGTTGCAGGAGCAGACTTGTTATACCCGGGTCGGCTACTGTACTTGCTGGTTCCTCTTCCACGTCAAACTCTATGTCATGCGGATTTTCACCTTCCTGCGTTACTGCTTCTTCCAGACGAATCAGTAGGGCATCTTTTCCCCCAGTTGTGTCGAGGTTCCGCTTACTGAGTTCTGCCTTTAGTTGAGTTATAGTTAGTTTTCCCAATTTGCGACCCATTTTGCGCAACTAATTAACTCAACACAGAAATCGTTTTTTTTTTTTTTTTGCTTGTGCAATTTCACACCACGGAAATAGTTATTCACAGAATAAGTTTTATCCTGCTTCTGACACCAATGTAATATGCAAGCTACGGCTCGAGTAGATAAAACGATATTCTGTGAGATTTATTTCTTTATTTTCTAGTCTATAGAACAATTCAAGTTCACACTACACTATTCTTCGCAAATTCTTTTCTTACAAGGTCTCTTTCCTCTCAAATCACTTTATCTCCTTTCAATTACTTAATTCACAAATCCACACTAATTACTTTTTCTTGTTTACTCTCAACTTTCAATTTATCACCAAATTACAACTTCGCCCATTATCACTTTTCCAATCTCTTCGCCACGGTTCTAAAACCAACTGTGTTCTTTTTTTGACCGCCATCTCTCCTTATATAGCAGAAGTTTCTGATAGCCAGAAACTTCTAGCAAATTCTTCGACCACTGGAACAAGAGAAATAATTCTTGCAGTTATAATTCCCTTTTATCCCTGATATTATTCGTCTCTTTCGTTGACATGTGGAGACTTCGTCCCAGACATGAACCTCGAATGAAAGGACAGTTCGAACCAAAATTCTGCCAGAATGGAAAGTCACTTCAGAATTTGCTGCATAAACATAGGAGCGTAGTTATTATTATGCTACAGTATTCACGAACACTCGCCTACTGTTGTCCACTTTGCGATTCACCTTGAAAATGGCCAGAGTTTTTTTCACCGAAGAAAATGTTCAGCACGTTATTGAAGCAGCGCGTGAAATATCTTTAACAGCCTTTTTTAAACTCTGCACAGAAGACGATTTTGCGAGAACTCTTCTATATAATGAGACTGTACTACACATGGAATCAAAATAAGTTCCAACGACGAAAACAAGGCGAGCATGTAAGTGGTCATCCCGGTGTACGTAAAACCAATGCTATGGGACGTTTGTATACGGTACACCCTAATAATTCAGAGTGCTTTCATCTCCGTATGCTGCTTCATCATATCCGAGGTCCAACATCATTTTACACCTTAACAAAAGTAATAGATCACCGACATCTTTGCGCAATCTTTTCGCTATTATTTTGGTTTTCTGCCTTTGGCAGAAGTTTAGAAATAATTTGGCCGAAGACATATTAAATCGCGCACCCGCCATGTATGTCCAGATGTTGATTACAACGACGCCATAAAGCTCTCATGCTACTTAAACGAATCGTTCAATCAATAGGCAATAAAAGTATTAAAGATTTTGGACTGCCTCTGCCAACTTTATGTGCTAATGATGATACATTACTTGACACTGAATTTACTAAAGAAACCTCATATAACAAAGAGGAGCTACTGCAAGAAGTAAATAAATACGAAAACTCTTTGACTGTGGAGCAAAAATTAGTGTTCAATAACATTCTGAGTAGTATGGAACATAATATGAACAAAATATATTTTTTAGATGCTTCGGGAGGAACGTGCAAAATCTTTCTAATAAATTTAATTTTAGCAAAAATTAGGTCTACTGGAAAGGTTGCAATAGCGGTACCATCTTCTGGTATTGCAGCGACTCTTCTACGAAATGGGCGAACAGCACACGCAGCTTTTAAATTACCAGTCGGTAATGCGCATATTAGCAGTTCGGTTTGTAATATTTCTAAGCAAAGTGCAACTGCAAAATTGTTACAAAAATGTTCTCTCATTGTTTGGGATGAATGTACTATGTCCCACAAAAAATCTTTAGAAGCTGTCGACAGAACTTTGAGGGACTTAAAATCAACTAATGCGTCATTTGGAGGTGTATCTTTACTACTAGCAGGTGACTTCCGTCAAACATTACCAGTTATAACTCGGGGAACTCGAGCAGACGTAGTTAATGTCAGTCTTTAGAAATCGACAATATGGCAATTCGTTGAAAAAATGACTCTTTCAAAGAAAATGCGAGTTCATTTGCATAACTATATCAATGATGAAACATTTGCTAATATGCTTCTGCAAATTAGAAATGGAACAGTACAAGAAGAAAGTGGTAAAGTTACTATTTTCGTTGGGAAGCAAGTAAGCAACATTAATGAATTGCATACATCCCTTTGTTCAATATATAAATAGCAAGACCCCTTCTTGGTTCAGAGAAAGAGCTATTCTGGCTCCAAGAAATGATTCTGCGTCCAAAATCAATGAATTTATTTTAAGCAAGATCAACGGTGACGTATAAATTTATCGATCCATTGACACCGTTGTAAATACGGATGATTCAGTAAATTTTCCAACAGAATTTTTATATTCTACGAATCTACCAGGACTACCAGGGCACTTAATTTTTAAAGTTGGAGTGCCAATAATTTCATTAAGAAATTTGTTTCCTCCAAAGCTGTGCAATGGAACAAGGTTACTGGTTAAAGCTTTAAGACCTAATGTAATTGAAGCGATTATTATAACAGGACCAGGCACAGATGAGAATGTATTTATTCCACGAATACCGATGATATCTTCGGACTACCCATTTCTTTTTAAAAGGCTGCAGTTCCCAATTAAATTATGTTTCGCTATGAATATCAATAACGCTCAAGGTCAAACTGTTAAATTTACCGCCATTGATTTGAGTAATGAATGCTTTTCGCATGGACAGCTTTACGTAGCCTGCTCACGAGTAAATCGGCAGGAAAATTTGCATATATTATCCTCAAATCGTAAAACCGCAAATGTTGTATACAAAGAAGTACTTTAGCTGCAAAAATACCATCTGTGTAGGTAAGTATTATTTAAGTACACAAATGCATATATAACGTACTAATTCTTACTTGCAGGTATGAACATATGTAATAGCACAGATAATAGTCTAAATATTACATATCAATGATCAAAGATTTTGAATTACATTTGATGGATGTAAATATGTGTATATTTAATATGTACTAATAATAATTTATTTATGTAAAGAAGAATGTTTGTATGTATGTTAGCCTTATATTCAAATTCGTTTTAGCTTAATTGTAATGAAATTTTGCACACTAACAGTTCAAAACATGAGAAAAATCGCTGTCTACTATAAAAATAAATTTTCAATGCCAAATAGATCAGATATAAGTTACACATTTATTTAAACTGCTAAGGGCGGGCGAAGCAAGGCGAGCATGGGTCAGCTAGTATGATATATATCAAGCAATTTCAAATAAAACGTTTCAAAGGGGCCCTTTCATTTATGGAAAAATTTACAGTATTTACGGGATATAATAGACAAAAAAAAAGAAATTGTGCGGATCCCCTTTGTTCGAAATTCAAGAACAAAGAACAAAGACATACTCGTAGTTGAACGCTCTCAATATTTGGTCCATTTGAGCCAAATTAATCCAGTTTCCAGTGACAGTGTGTGTGTTTCATTTTAACATATTGTAACATCGTCTAAAAGTATGCAACAATAATGTAGAATAATAACTACGCTCCTACAGCCCATTCCAAACTGTACTTTCATTCGAGGTTCGCAATAGCTGACAATGCCACGGATAAAGAGAGAATTATAACTGGAAGAAATGATTGTCATCTTGGAATTATTTCCAGTGGTCGAAGAATTTGCTAGAAGTTTCTGGCTATCTGAAACTTCTGCTATATAAGGACAGATGGCGATCAATAGGAAAGACAGTTGGTTTAGAACCGTGGCGAAGAGATTGGAAAAGTGATAATGGGCGAAGTTGTAATTTGGTGATAAATTGAAAGTTGAGAGTGAACAAGAAAAAGTAATTAGTTTGGATTTGTGAATTAAGTAATTGAAAGGAGATAAAGTGATTTGAGAGGAAAGAGACATTGTAAGAAAAGAATTTGCGAAGAATAGTATAGTGTGAACTTGAATTGTTCTATAGAGTAGAAAATAAAGAAATAATTTCACAGAATAATTGTTTTATCTACTCGAGCCGTAGCTCGCATATTACATTGGTGTCAGAAGTGGGATTCGAACCCACGCCTACAGATGTAGATTGCGAGGAGACTTGTGCAGAGAATGCGACGTGTGTGCAGCTAGTAAGGGTCCGAGAACCAAAACTCGAGGTAAGATGCACCAATACAACGTGGGAGCACCTTTCGAACGAATCGCCATTGACATCGCAGGGCCCTTTCCGGAAACCGACAATGGTAATCGGTATATACTCGTAGTGATGGACTACTTCAGTAAGTGGCCGGAAGCGTTTCCGATCCCTGACCAGGAAGCCAGAACCGTGGCGGAGCAGATCGTCTACAATTGGGTTAGCAGATTCGGTGTGCCCTTGGAATTGCATTCTGACCAAGGGAGGAACTTCGAGTCAAGAATCTTCCAAGAGATGTGTCAACTACTCGGAATCAAAAAGACAAGGACAACCCCGCTTCATCCACAGTCGGACGGTATGGTGGAGCGTTTCAATAGGACTTTGGACGAACATCTCTCGAAGGTCGTAGGTGACTACCAACGGGATTGGGACCGGCAGATTCCCTTGTTTTTGATGGCCTATAGAAGTGCCGTGCATAGCACTACTCGACATACGCCGTTCGAAATCTTATTTGGTGGAATAGCTCGTTTACCCAGTGAGGTGAAATTTGGATCTCCTACCAATGAGCCCAGAAATGAAGAAGAGTACGTGGCGGACCTTAGGGAAAGGCTTAGGGACATACACCAAAGGACCAGAAGCCAGATTAAGATAACGAGCGACCACATGAAGACCAGGTATGATGCCAAGGCAACAACGTCAGGATTCCAGGAAGGAGATCTAGTGTGGCTGTATAATCCCCATCGCCAAAAGGGGAAATCACCTAAATTGCAGCGGAACTGGGAGGGTCCATACAGAATAGTAACCCGCATCAACGATGTTGTCTACCGCATCCAGCGAGGACCAAGGGCCAAAATGAAAGTGGTTCATGTGGACCGACTGAGTCGATACAATGGCCGAAGTGAGGACGCACTTGTTCGGGACGAACAAGTCTAAGAGGGGGGCAGTGTAACATCGTCTAAAAGTATGCAACAATAATGTAGAATAATGACTACGCTCCTACAGCCCATTCCAAACTGTACTTTCATTCGAGGTTCGCAATAGCTGACAATGCCACGGATAAAGAGAGAATTATAACTGGAAGAAATGATTGTCATCTTGGAATTATTTCCAGTGGTCGAAGAATTTGCTAGAAGTTTCTGGCTATCTGAAACTTCTGCTATATAAGGACAGATGGCGATCAATAGGAAAGACAGTTGGTTTAGAACCGTGGCGAAGAGATTGGAAAAGTGATAATGGGCGAAGTTGTAATTTGGTGATAAATTGAAAGTTGAGAGTGAACAAGAAAAAGTAATTAGTTTGGATTTGTGAATTAAGTAATTGAAAGGAGATAAAGTGATTTGAGAGGAAAGAGACATTGTAAGAAAAGAATTTGCGAAGAATAGTATAGTGTGAACTTGAATTGTTCTATAGAGTAGAAAATATAGAAATAATTTCACAGAATAATTGTTTTATCTACTCGAGCCGTAGCTCGCATATTACAATATAAAAGACACAAAATCCTTACCCAAAGACAATCCCTTGTGAGTTTTTTGTGTAAATCGGTTTCCCGCGACGCGTAATTAAAGAGTGCTGCAATACAAACGGATTCCCATGCCGTGAAATACACTACAAACGCCTGAGGAGTACCACAAATTAATAAGGTGAGTGAGTTAGCCGTTTTTTAACATATACCTTTGCCACTTTATTGTCAAATTAATGAAAAATGTTCTAGTCATTATTAGTGCGGATTTCGCCAAATTCCAGAACGCCGTCTTGCGGTTCTTGAGGACAACTTCCATCAAGCTAACTTAAACAATGAAAAGGTGGCTGGCGCAGCTGAGGATAAAGATAAAGGCTTTATGGAAGAAAATCAAATGGTTTTTGATGATATAAGGAAAACTTACCTCGAGTACAAAACACCTCTCTTTGATGCGTTGGAGAAGGTACTGGCAGTTGCTAAATCAAGTACTGCTCACGCAGACTCCGTTCAAAGTGAACTGCGTCTACCCAAGATCAATCTGCCAGCATTTTCTGGTAGTTATAATTATTGGCGGGCGTTCCATGGTATGTTTGAGCCGTTAGTGCATACAAATTCTTCATTAACCGAAGTGCAAAAGCTACATCACTTAAAGTCGAGAATGTCAGGTGAGGCTGGACGGTTGCTCCACCATCTCAGCATCGATAAGGGCAACTACGACAAGGCATAGTCCATCGTTAACTCGCGCTATAACCATAAGCGAATCTTACCTTAGGATATTTTTAATCAGAAGATTTTGCAGAACGAGACAGCCGAAGGAGTGTAGCAATTGCTGGACATTTCCACTGAGTGTTTGCATTCCATTAAAAATCTTGTTGTTGCGACTGCGGATTGGGATGCAATCGTCATATATGTATATTATTTTGCAGAAGCTGCCGCTATAACCCATCAATTGTGGGAAGAAAAACTAGAATTGAACAAGGAGTTACCAACTTTCAAGAAATTCTCCGAGTTTCTTGAAGCGAGATTCCGGACGTTAGAGCCAGTCGATCAGCAAAAGTCCAAATCCAGCGAAGGTATTTCAAGAAGCTATAGTGCCAGAGGTCCTGTAAATAAAACTTCGTTTCACTTACAACAGAAGCCAATGGACAAATACAGCTGCAAGATGTGTAGTAAGGGGCAAAATTCG
>OY720430.1:95638527-95914974 GCA_963082735.1 Pocota personata | reverse complement strand
CCCGCAATACGCGACATGCTTCGAATGCACATCAGTTTACCCTAAAGCCAAACTTCGGTCGTACTGTCAAATATAGGGATTAATTTATAAGCCGAACAACACGAATGTGGAACGATCGACCAGGCTCTGTATTTCCCCATCACTACAACCTTCAAACATTCAAAGCCAACTTGCATAGGTACCTCCTCTATTCCTCTACCCCCTTTCCTTGACGCCCGTGCCCTGAAACAATTAAAGGGTATTAATACTCCCTTTGACACGCGCAGATTAAAAAAAAAAAAAATTAAAAACTGCAAGGAGAAGCTGGAAAATGTATTCGGCAACTGGGTGACAGTCCTGACTGGAGCATCATCACTACAAGGCTAAAGCAACACCTTCCAACCGCATCGCAGTTACGCTGAATTATTCAATTATGGTCGTGCTTTAAAGGTTAGTAGGCTTAGAGAATTATTTAATGAATTTAGAAATATAGGCTACCAATTAAGCGAATTATATGAGTTCGATGCTAGGAGACCAGATATCTATAAACCGGAAAATGTAGACAGGGACCTTACAGAAATTTTGATTGAAAAAACAGACGGTAATATCAGAGCTCATATCGAGGAAAATTCCAGTACGATAGATATTTACAACAAATACGCTAGGTTAAGGTTGTTAGACGATTTTAGGTGTGTAGACATTCATCATAGAAAAAACAGGTCCCCGAAAATCCAAAACCAATATTGTCGATCAAATTCAGTCTAAAATGGCAATAATAATGGTTCTCACTTTTATAACTCTGGTTATAGTTCAAACTTCCAAAGAAATACAAACTTTACTAACTCGAATATTAACCAAAACTAGAACACTCGGCAAATACCTCTTATAAACTCTGATTATAGTTCAAACTTCCAAAGAAATACGAACTTTACTAACCCGAATATTAACCAAAGCCAAAACAATGGGCTAATGTCTTTCAGAAACAATGATAGTTATAGCAATCGTCGTAGAACTCATTTCCAAAATTCTAGAATTTCACGAAATACAAATAACATTGCGGCAGATGAAATGATGTCAATCGGCAACATCCAGGAAACCGCTGTAAATTTTCAAAACGAGCCTCGGAGCATAAACTTCCACTGATTTCCCTAACCATAAATAATACAAAAATAAAGTGCCTCATCGATACAGGATCGACAACGAGGCTTAACACAACCCAACATTTTAAGTGATTTCAAAGAGACCCCTCTGAAAAAACCAGAATTTTTTGCGACAATAACTGCGATTGGAAAAGTAGCGAATAAAATAGTTACTCCTATCCCAACAGAATTTGGTGTTTAGGGGAACTATTACTTGGAAGGTAGTAAATTTAGCTCAAAGAGACTATGACGCAATATTACTAAAAAAATACTAAATACTAAACAGCTTTTGAAAGATTATAAGGAAGTGAAGGTGATCAGTTTACATTTACTCACGAAATTCAGCATGAAATAGTCACTAGCACAATAGCCCTATTTATTCCAAAATTTACAGATACCCGAAGGCTCCATGAACTTGAGATAGAAAATCAAATCAAGAACATGTTAGACCCAAGGCATAATAGTTGAGAGCAACTCTCCTTATAATAGACCTCTTTGGATAGTTCCAAAGAAAAATGACAACTCTGGACAACGTAAGTGGAGAATTGTTATCGACTACAGGAAGCTAAATGAAGTGACTGCGAGAGACAAGCTTCCAATTCCTAATATTGAAGGAATATTAGATAAATTGGGAAAGTTGCAATATTTTACAACTCTCGACTTAGCTAAAGGATTTCATCAAATCTTAGTTAAGCCTGAAGACAGGAAAAAAAAAACAGCTTTTTCGACACCATTCGGTCACTTTGAATATGTTAGGATGCCGTACGGGCTAAAAAACGCCCTTCCGTCGAAATATTTCGACCTTATTTGTTTGGCAAAGAATTTGACCTGCAAACAGATCATCAACCTATTAAATGGTTGCAAACCAAAAACATTGGTCAAAATATAAACCCAAGGCTCCAGCGATGGCTGATGCAATTGGGTGAATATGATGCTAAGATAGATTACATTAAGGGCAAAGAAAACAAGATAGCCGATTTCTTGAGCAGAATCGATCAAAACAGTATTGAAATAAACGTATTGGAAAATATCTTTAACGAAAATACTGAAGATCATATTAATTCCAACGAATCTCTAGAAATCTCAACAGTTCACTCTCAAGAAGAAAACATTAACGATCACATCCCAATATTTGAAACTGTTGTTAATCGCTTTAAAACCCAACAATAATTTTAGAGGAAAATGAGGCCGAAAGTGAAAGGGTCTTTAATCATAAAAGAATTTTTATTGACAAAAATGACATACCTGACAAAATATCCGACATTGTCCGAAGACATGTCACCAGTGGTAAAATTGGCATCTACTGTGAATTAAGTGATTCAATTCAATTCAATTAAATTTATTTAAAATAAATAAAGGTACATTAAGACATAAGTCTTTTATAGTACTAAGTATAAAAAATTAGTGTTTTTAAGAAACAATTAAAAATGTACAATGTAATTCTCTCTACAATATTGTGCAGAGAAAATTAATGGAACTGAGGAACCCTCACCTTAAATTCGTTAAATGTAGTTTCTTAGCGAAAGATTTTAAAGATGAAGAAGAGGCCTTGAAACAAATATCTTTATTTCACAAATTAGAATCACGACATTCGGGATAATAGCAAATTATGAAGGGATGAAATCTAAGGTATATTTTCCACATCTTAAAATTCTAATAAATAAGGTAATAAACAATTGCGATATTTGTACTGCTGCTAAGTATGACAGAAATCCAATAAAAAATAAATTCCAAATCACAGAAACCCCGACCGACATAAATGAAATAATTCACGTAGGCGTTTACACAAATAGTAAGCACAATTTTATAAATTTCATTGATAAATTTTCAAAACATGCCGTCAGTTTTTTACTTGAAGACAGGAACCATAGGACATTAGTAGAAAAACTTAGACAATTCATTTCAATTAAAGGAAAAACGAGAAAACTAGTCTTCGATAACGAGTTCAATAGCATTAATGTGAGACAATTCTGTAAGGATGAATGTATAGAGGTACATTTCGTCAAACCGAATAATCACACAGGAAATGCTGACGCAGAAAGGTTGAACAATTCTTTAACAGAAAGAATTAGTGCGCTTAATATAGAAAATAAAATTCCCATTACGGAACAGATGTTTAAGGCCGTTGAGTACTATAATAATTCATTTCATTCCACAATAAAAGCTAAACCAATAGACGTCCAAAATTGTACTGTTGATTCCAACTTAGTTAGAGAGAGAATTGATAAGAAAAAGATTAATTCCATTAATAAGCTCAATATTGACAGAGAGCACTACCACGAAACCAGAAAAGAGGGATTCATAAAAAATTATGTTAGCCTTCGACACAAGGAACAACCAAAATTACGAAAATATCCATTAAAGGGGGTGCATAAAAATAATATTAAACGACAGTTAAAATTTTCAGGTAATCATAATATGGATGCTGGTCCTAGCCATACTTCCTCTTAGTCAAGCAATCCTCAAAATAGAGAAAATCGATTCAGGATTGGGGTTCGTGGAAGTCAAAATAGACGTGTGTCCTACACATTATTCATCATCGTGAAATTCTTGACATCATATTGGAACTTGAAAAAAACATATGCGATTTTAATTTTACGGACGAAATTCCGCTTACACAAAAGATTTTTTCTATGAAAAACCAAGTTATGACACTTTTTCCCCAAAGAAACCAAACCAAAGGCAAAACAATGGGCAAATGTCTTTCAGAAACAATGATAGTTATAGCAATTGTCGTAGAACTCAGGGAAATTTCCAAAATTCTAGAATTTCACGAAATACAAATAACATTGCGGCAGAGGAAATGATGTCTATCGGCAATATCCAGGAAACCGCTGTAAATTTTCAAACGAGCCTCGGAGCATAAACTTCCACTGATTACCCTAACCATAAATAATACAAAAATAAAGTGCCTCATCGATACAGGATCGACAACGAGCTTAATACAACCCAACATTTTAAGTGATTTCAAAGAGACCCCTCTGGAAAAACCAGAATTTTTTTGCGACAATAACTGCGATTGGAAAAGTAGCGAATAAAATAGTTACTCCTATCCCAACAGAATTTGGTGTTTAGGGAACTATCACTTGGAAGGTAGTAAATTTAGCTCAAAGAGACTATGACGCAATATCAGGACAAAATGTATTAGAACCCCTAGGCGCAAAATTAAATTTCGAACAACAGTATTTAGATATTAGAGGAAATAAGTTGTTTCTTCTTAATTATAACTTTCCATTCGATTCTGAGTACATATGTTCCTTAGTCTCAATTTATTCTTCAATAAATTACATAACTTGGAACATCTCCAGAAAGAAGAAAAAAATAAAGTGCAACAGCTTTTGAAAGATTATAAGGAACTTTTCTTCACTGAAGGCGATCAGTTAACATTTACTCACGAAATTCAGCATAAAATAGTCACTAGCACAAATAGCCCTATTTATTCCAAAATTACAGATACCCGAAGGTCCATGAACTTGAGATAGAAAATCAAATCAAGGGACATGTTAGACTAAGGCATAATAGTTGAGAGCAACTCTCCCTATAATAGTCCTCTTTGGATAGTTCCAAGAAAAAATGACAACTCTGGACAAACGTAAGTGGAGAATTGTTATCGACTACAGGAAGCTAAATGAAGTGACTGTGAGCGACAAGTTTCAGTGGTCGAAGAATTTGCTAGAAGTTTCTGGCTATCAGAAACTTCTGCTATATAAGGACAGATGGCGATCGAGACCAAGTGGTTGGTTTTGAACCGCACGAGGAGATTGGGAAAGTGATAACAGGCCGAAGTTGTAATTTTGTGATAAATTGAAAGTTGAGAGTTAACAAGAAGAAGTAATTAGTTTGGATTTGTGAATTAAGTAACTGAAAGGAGATAAAGTGATTGAGAAGAAAGAGACCTTGTAAGGAAGGAGTTGCGAAGAATAGTATAGTGTGAACTTGAATTGTTCTATAGACTAGAAAATAAAGAAATAATTTCACAGAATGTCGTTTTATCTACTCGAGCCGAAGCTCGCATATTACAATATTGTAACATAATAGTAACTACGCTCCTACGTTGTATGCAACCCATTCCGAAGTGTCTTTTCATTCTGGCATAATTTTGTTCCGAAGTGTCTTTTCATTCGAGATTCCTGTCTGCAATTAGTCTCCACAGTTTCTGTACACGATAAGAGATGGATGATGTCTAAGACAACGTCACGGATAAGAGAGAATTATAACTGCAAGAAATGATTGTCATCTTGGAATTATTACATCAGAATTTTCTTATTCCAGTGGTCGAAGAATTTGCTAGAAGTTTCTGGCTATCAGAAACTTCTGCTATATAAGGACAGATGGCGATCGAGACCAGGCAGTTGGTTGTGAACCGAAGAGATTGGAAAAGTGATAATGGGCGAAGTTGTGATTTTGTGATAAAATGAAAGTTGAGAATTAACAAGAAGAAGTAATTAGTTTGGATTTGTGAATTAAGTAATTGAAAGGAGATAAAGTGATTTGAGAGGAAAGAGACCTTGTAAGAAAAGAATTTGCGAAGAATAGTGTGAACTTGAATTATTCTATAGACTAGAAAATAAAGAAATAAATTTCACAGAATATCGTTTTGTCTACTCGAGCCGTAGCTCGTATTTAACAATATTATATTGGAACTTGAAAAAAAACATATGCGATCGTAATTTTACGGACGAAATTCCGCTTACACAACAGATTTTTTCTATGAAAAACCAAGTTATGACACTTTTTCCCCAAAGAAATAGAAGAGGTCTTATAAATATTGTAGGAAAAGGGCTGAAATGGCTTTTCGGAACCCTAGACGAAGTTGATAGGATCAAAATTGAAGAAGAATTAAGAGTTAGGGAAGAAAATAATCATAACACAATCAAAGCAATAAATCAGCAAGTAAAAATCAATAAAAATTTTAACAATTCTTTCACTTTCATAAAAAACATTCTCGAGTCGGACAGGAATAAAATTATTAACGAGCTTAGGGATATAAAAGATTTCGAAAAACAGATAATTGAAAAAGAAATGTTTTTAGAGCAACAAGTTAGGATTAATGTGTTGAAAGAACAAATCGGTCAGATTCAGGACAATATCGTTTCGGCTAGGTTGGGAATTATACACCCAAATATACTAAGTAATAAAGAAATAAATGAATACAAATTTGACTTACAAAAACTAAGTAACATAAGAACTGGCTTGGCTAGATACACGGATGATGCTATAATTTTTGCAATTAAAATTCCTACGGGTATGTTAAACACTGATAAAAAATTAATTGTTCCTATTGCAAAATTATATAATAAACAGATTGATGAAGTTTCGAATATGTCGTACACATTGATAACAAAACCTTTACATTTCAAAATGATTTGAATTTATTGAATATTTTCGTTACGTACGTACCACGGTGCGCTAACGATCGTTCTAAGAACTCTATTTTCAAAAGTTTGTAGGATGTTTCTTGCAGCTTTTCAGTTGCTGCTTTATTTGTATCGCCTCTTGTCAATATCGCCGTATCGTTCACAAACGTTGCGACGACGCAGTTTCTTTCCTGCGTGATATCACGTGTAGAGTACTTATAGAAGTGGGCCAAGGACACTTTCTTGTGGTACTCCGGCCGCAATCTCCTTGAACACAGAGTAATCATTTCCGTGTTTAACTCGAAAAAGTCTTTCGGTGAGGTATGATTGTAAGATTAGAAAGAGTTGTCGTGGCAGCAGTAGTTGCAAAATATACTCCATGCCTTCGTGCCAAACCTTATCGAAAGCTTGTGAGACGTCAAGAAATAGACCACAATAAATCTTTTTTTCTTCGAGAGTTTTCTCATTCACTTCAGTTATTTTGAGGACTTGGTCGATTGTACAATGTTTGATTTTAAATCCGAACTGATGGTCAGGAATGAGATGTCTTTCGTCGATTACGGGTTGTAGTCATTTAGAAAGTAGTTTTTCGAATATTTTAGAGATATATGTATGTCGATATGACTTCTTCTCATTCAGAGGTTTGCCTGGTTTCGGGACTATTATAATCTCGGCGACTTTCCATTGTCTGGGAACGTAGAGTAATCTGAACGAAGCGTTAATCAAATACAGCAGTTTGATAAGAGCTTTATTCGGTAATTCCTTGACCACCTGCGCCGGTATCAAGTCGTAACCCTGTGCTTTTTCATCTTTAGATTTTTAATCACTTCCCTCAGTTCAACCAATGCAACTTTTTTTACTTTAAAGTTGTCAGATGTCGAGACTGGGGAGTCGGGCGTTATCAAAGGGCCGTCGAATGGCTTAAACGTTTCTTTTAAATGCAAAGCAAAAAGTTCTGCCTTTTCTTTGTCGTAGCCAGTACATTTGTCGGTATTTGTTTTCGAGCTCGTCGCGTTTCTTTTTTACGTGCGATTTAAGTTTAAGTTTAACATCTGGAGTCATTCCTAGATATTTTGCTTCGTTCGCGTATAGTATTTGAGCCGAGTTTAAATATACGCGTAGTCTGTTCACTTTTTTGTAGGTAAAGTTGACGTGAGTAGATTTGCTTTCGTTCAGCACAATACGCCAAGAATTCGTCCAAGCGTGGACTTTGTTAAGAGCATGTTGCAGCTTTTCAGTTGCTGCTTCAACTGTATCGCCTGTTGTCAATATCGCCGTATCGTCCGCAAACGTGGCGACGACGCAGTTTCTTTCCTGTGGGATATCACGCGTGTAGAGTACATATGGAAGTGGGCCGAGGACACTTCCCTGTGGGATTTCGGCCGCAATCTCCTTGAACACAGAGTAATCATTTCCGTGCTTAACACGAAAAAGTCTTTCGGCGAGGTACGATCGTAAAATTAGAAAGAGTTGCCATGGCAGTAGTCGTTGCAATTTACACTCCAAACCTTCATGCCAAACTTTATCGAAAGTTTGTGAGACGTCAAGAAATACACCACAACAAATCTTTTTTTCTTCGAGAGTTTTCTCAATCACGTCAGTTATTTGGTGGACTTGGTCGATTGTTGAATGTTTGACTCTAAATAAAAATTGGTGGTCAGGAATGAGACGTCTTTCGTTGATTACGGGTTGTAGTCGTTTTGAAAGTAGTTTTTCGAATATTTTAGAGATAACCGGCAATAAAGAAATAGGCCGATATGATTTCTTCTCATTCAAAGGTTTGCCTGGTTTCGGGACCATTACAATCTCTGCGACTTTCCATTGAATCGGAACGTAGAGCAATCTGAACGAAGCTTTAATCAAATACAGCAGTTTGATAAGAGCTTTATTCGGTAATTACTTGACCACCTGCGCTGTTATCAAGTCGTAACCCGGTGCTTTTTCGTCTTTAGATTTTTAATCACTTCCCTCAGTTCAACCAATGCAACTTTTTTTACTTTAAAGTTGTCAGATGTCGAGACTGGGGAGTCGGGCGTTAACAAATGGCCATTGAATGGCTTAAACGTTTCTTCTTAATGCAAAGCAAAAAGTTCCGCCTTTTCTTTGTCGCTCTTGGCCAAAGTTCTATCGCTTTTCCGAATTGGTGGAGCTTGCATTTGAGGTTTCCGTATCCCTGTTAGCGCTTTCCAAAGCGAATAATTTGATTCTCTTCCAGATTTTCAAGGTAGGTCGCTATCTTATTGCTTTTAAATTCCCGAATACTATCTCTAAGGCGATTGCATAGTCGGTTAAGGACCTTTTTATGCTGCGGTACACGAGTGATTTGCCATTTCTTTCGTTGTTTTCTTTTCTCCCTCTCCATTTCATTAAACATTGGCGATCTTTCAACTACACAAATTTTCAACTACAAAATTCATTTCAAAAAAACAATAAAATGAAACACAAAAAAAATAAGATAAACTGCACAACTGGGTCACACAATACATATGTATGTACTTGCATTTATGTCTGTGTCGTTTATTTGCTGGAATTTTATTTGTTGGAAATTTTTATTATTGCATTTTTATTTACTTACTTCCGGACTTAAAGCTAATCAACAAAGTTTGCTTAATACTGGCGGAATTAAATAACAGTGTTCACTCTGTAACTTATAAAGTTAGTTTGGAATGACACCCGAATTGATATTTTAAACATAAATTAAAATCTGATGTGCGATGACAATCATTTTTACATTATTAATGATTAAACTTCAGAGGTAATATATAATTTCAAAATTCAAAGCGGAAATATAAGGAAAGCATTTTAAATGGATAAAATATAACAATTCACACATTAATATACGGGAGTCGGACAAAATCCTGAAAAACATGATCCCGAAAACCCAAAATCCCGAAAACCCAAAGTCCTGAAAACTCAGTATTCCGAAAATCCACAATCCCGAAAACCCACAATCCCGAAATAATATATATTTTAACATTTGACAAATTTTTAATTTTGGATTTGATTGGTTGATTGATTTGGATTTTGGCCTTTCAGGATTTTGGATTTTCAGGATTTTGGTTTTTCGGGATTTTGGATTTTCGTGATTTCAGTTTTCGGGATTTTGACCCCAACGCCGTAATATACATACAACTTTAAAATTGATTTATGCTGATGATTAAGATATAAAGGGTGACCAGATAACAATGATAGTTTTTCAATTGTTATGTTTCAGCATCTGTCAAATTTTCCAATGACATAAAGCTGTCAAAATATTCAGTAAGGTTTGCCACTTCATGCACCGTTTGTAGCTTCCCGAACGTGTAAAAATTATTAAAAAATATTGTCGAAATTTCAACTGAGTTGTAAATACACAACGTGAATTTCGTCGTAAGGTCAGTCGTTATCATAGTTTCAGTGCGCAGGCAATTCGTCGCACCGTGGAAAAGTTTGAGCATGAGTACACTCTTTTTGACCTTAAGCCACTAACCAGACAGAGACCGGTGCGAAGTGAAGAAAACATAGCCGCTGTAGCGGCCAGAATCGAAGAAGATCCAGAAATGTCGATTTGGATTTGAGCCTACATCCGTATAAGATTGTGCTGACGCAAGAATTGAAGCCGGACTACCATAGACAATGCCGTGAGTTCGCTAATTGCGCGCTGGAAATGTTGGCCGGAGATCCGGATTTTGGCCAAAAAATCATCATCTCATCACAAGTGTTCAACCAAACATCAATGCATCCACAAAGATTGACTGTTTGGTGCGATTTATGGCACGGCGGTATCATCGGACCTATTTCTTTTGAAATGAGCAAGGAGACACCGTTACCGTCAATGGTCCTAAGTACAGAGCGATGTTAACCGACGTTTTATAGCCCGAGCTCGACGACATCGATATATTCGAGCTGTAGTTCCAACAAGATGGCGCTATATGCTATACAAGCCACGTAACGCTCGAAATTTTGCGACTGGGTCATCTCACGGCGAGCGTTCATCAATTGACCGAAGCCAATATTCGAGACACTATTGCCGAAATAACGCCGCAAATATTGGACCGAGTCATCAAAAATTGGACAGACCGCTGTGGCAGTGTTTCTGCCAGCGAAGCCCAGGCGGCCATTTAAATGATGTGCTATTCCATACATAATGGCATGAATGTAACTTCAAAATAAAACCGGAATCAATACTAGCATAGTCAATCGTGAATGCCAATATTTTAGAAGGCAACATAATATCAAATGGAATTACTTTAGATCAAGAACAAATCCGAAAAATAATTAAAGAAAGCATGAACCAAATCAAAAGAAATATATCGTATAGGTGGCCATGATGTAGTGGTAACATTATCGCTTGTCATGCTGCAGGTTCATGGTTCGAATCCTAATGTCAAAAAAGCTTAGTCAACTCTACTGCGAAGGCATAAAACTGGCAGTAGGGTAGTCATACGGCTAAAATGCAACTTGGTCGTGATGATGACATCAGGAGGACGGAAAAAAATACTGTGAATCATAAGCAACGACAATACAAAAATTCTCCCCAGTTATCTGGACGCCACCCTTGGAGTTCACTAAAACTTAACCGAAAATCAAATTTATGTCTGGATGCTCAAAGAAAACTTCCATTTTGAAATTTTTAGCGCTAGCAAGATCAGGGGACCATTCAACCTGGACGATGTAGATCAAAAATTTCATCCACCCTCTCTGGACGAAGTGGAGATAGCCATATCTAAACATAGGCCAACAAAGCTGCTGGAGCAAACGGCCTAGCTGCCGACCTGTTCAAAGCGGTCGGAGATGACTTGGTAAGCAGCATGCACCAACTGATATGTAAAATATGCTCGGATGAAAGTATGCCCGATGAATGGAACCTCAGTATTGTTTGCCCGATCCTCAAAAAATTAGACCCTCTGATCTGCGCCAACTACAGAGGCAACATCTCTTATAAGATCTTATCTGCCATGTTGTGTGAACGCCTGAAGCTGTTCGACAACAAACTGATCGGTCCATATCAGTGTGACTTTAGGCCAGGAAAATCAACCATCGACCAAATATTCACACTCTAGCAGAACTTGGAAAAAATACAGGAGCTTCAAATCGAAACCCCCCACATTTTCATCGATTTTAAGGCCGCATATGACAGCATTTATAGAGACGAGCTATATAGAGCAATGTCTATTTTTGGTATCCCTGCTAAACTCGCTCGTTTGTGCAGGATGACGATGGAGAATGCGCGCTGCTCCATCAAGGTCGGTAAAAACCTCACCGAGACCTTTGATGTCAAAAAAGGATTCAGACAAGGCGACGCGCTGTTATTTAATTTCTTTAATATCGTTGTTGAAAAAAAAGTGCAAAACTCACGCGCCAACACCACAGGCACAATCTTTCAAGAGTCCGTCTAATTAATCGAATACGCCGACGATGTTGACATAATCGGAAGAACGCAACGTGATGTTAGTGGCGTTTTCGTGAGTATTGAGGCAAAAGCGGCGAATATGGGTTTAACGGGGACCAAGTATATGCTGTCAACAACAAAGGACAACCAACATCGTCGTCTCGGGCAGAACGTCACCCTAGATAGATAACTTTAAAGTAGTTAGAGATTTTGTCTATCTAGGATCTGCTATAGGTTCAGACAACGACACGAGCGCTGAAATCAAATGAAGAATATCTCTCGCTGTTTCTTTGGGCTAAGAAGGCAATTGAATAGCAAAGCACTCTCTCTAACAACTAAAGTGACCCTTTATAAGTCCCTAATCATCCCAGTCCTACTCTATGGCGCAGAGGCATGGACTCAAAAGTGGATGAGGTTGCTCATGGCTATTTTAAGAGGAACATTTTTGACTCCATCTGCTTAGATGGTGAGTGGAGGAGGAGATACAGGGCTGTACAGCGACATCGACTTAGCTAGGAGAGTGAAGGTTCAACGACTCAGGTGGCTGGGTCATGTAAAGCGCATGGACACCAAAGCTCTGGCGCGGAAAATCTTCGAATCCATTCCCGAGGGACGGCGCAGCAGAGAAATACCGCGACTCAGGTAGCGCATGCAAGTGGAAGGAGACCTCAACCAACTTAGCGTGCGAAACTGGAAGCAGTTAGCTAAAGATAGAGCTGGCTGGAGACGCTTGTTGGTTGAGGCCCAGGTCCACCCCGGACTGTAGTGCGACATTAAGTAAGTAAGTAATAATGCCAGAGACTAGCAAATACAGACAACTAGTTACACAATCAACAGAAAACAGACCAGGCAACGAACTCGGAATACGAACATCAATAAACAAAAAGTATGACAAAAGAAAATGGCAACTCCTCAACCCGGCTGATCCCCGTGAGGAGCTATTATCAAAACCTTCAAACCTACCTCCCTACAAAGGGCAATGGAAAGAAAAGTCAATGCCTACACATATGCACATTTAATGTACGTACGAAGGACGAATATCGCCATACTGAACTCGAAAAAGCACTGAAAAAATTATCTGGGATATAGTTGGGCTGTCGAAGACCCGGCTATATGGAGACAAATTAATAGAAAAACGAAATGGAGACCTTTTCGGTTTTAAAGGAGAAATAAAGGGACTATACGGGATCGGTTTCTTGATAGCAGATATATGGAAACGAAAAAATTTACTTTTATAACGGAAGGGTAGCAGCACAGCAAATAAGAGTAGCCAATACAAAAATTTTAATAATCCAAGTGTACGCTCCAACGAAATCAGCACCGATTGAGGTCTATAGAAAAGTTTTATATGGATATTGATCATGCTTATAATGAATACAAGACCGAATTTATTTGTGTTATGGGCGATTTCAATGCAAAAATAGTCTTGAAGAGAGAACATAAAGACCCTAGAATGGGGAACTACGGTTATGGAGAAAGGAATGAAATAGGTGAAAAATTAATCCTACAGCTT
Source organism: Pocota personata (assembly GCA_963082735.1). Taxonomy (NCBI): domain Eukaryota; kingdom Metazoa; phylum Arthropoda; class Insecta; order Diptera; family Syrphidae; genus Pocota; species Pocota personata. Next base: position 95,901,615 of record OY720430.1, on the reverse strand, counting down.
TGGCAATATACGCTTTGTGTGGGAAACAGTCTATATCCGAAAAAATCAAAAAATAAATGGACTTGGAAGACACATAATGCTTATGGAATCGTAAAAAATTAAATAGATTTTATGATGGTGAATAAAAAGTCTATTCTTCAAAATGTGTCGATCATAAATAACTTTGCCTTTGACAGTGACCACAGGCTTCTAAGAGGCACATTCAAAATTAATCACAAGAGCAAAGCATATCACAGACAACTACGCAAAAGAGGCATACCAAAAGTGTTGGATGAAGAAATTATACGTATATGGAAAATCTCGAGCAACACTGCAACTGATTAGAAAATTATAATAACCGATTAGTGTAACAAATTATAGAACACACCACATCAATAAAAAAATGTACATAAAGAGCTGAATATTGTAAAAGAGTGTTAGAATTAACAAAAAACAAGAAAAACATTCAAAACAGACAAGCAATAAATAATACAGACACTTTACACCTCAAAACTAAGCTTGAAACACAAAACGAAGCAGTTGATACAGACGAAAATGAGGAAGAAGTACCAATGTTTTTTTCATCGGAAATAGAAGAATCGATAAATGAATTGTCAGATGAAAAATGCTGCGGAAATGCTGGAATAAATCTGAAATGCTTTAAATACGAAAGAATAAATTAATCCCTAGTCTCATCAACCTATTTAAACACAGAACAAATTCCAACACAATGGAAGGAGTCTATTATTATCATTTTGCATAAAAAGGGAGGATCAGCTTGATATCATATACAAGGTTTTAGCAAAATGCATTTTCTGAAGAATCCGTAAAACCTTTTTTTTTTTTTTGTCGCGACGGGTACATCCTACTGGGGCACTCAGACTCAAAAACAGCTCCAGAATCAGGTAGAGAACCCCATTTCAACGTACTTTTTTTCGTCTTTTCTAAAAAGACGAGTAGACGCTTCAGTGATGGAGAGCTTAGGTCATCAGCACTCACCACATCAGCACCGAAAATCTTCCACCTGATCCGAGCAAAGGCAGGACAATCACATAGGAAGTGTTCCACAGTGTCATCGCCCTCTCTACAGGAGTCGCAAACAGGGGTAGCGCTCAAACCTAGCACATGGAGATGCTTGGCAAAAGCGAATTGGCCCGTAAGAGCGCCAGTAAGTTGTCTGCAGTCTTTTCTGCTAAGAGATAGCAAAACAGCCGCGGATTTCTTACAGAGGGGGAGGTTCATTAAGGCGTCTAGAGCAGAGCCAAGGGTACTGGGGAAAGCTCCCAAGTAGCCGAGACAGACCGTTCTTTGAAGTTTGGCGAAAGCAGCAATAACGTATTTACGTGAGAGCTTATTCCACCAAACAACTGACGCATATGAGAGGAAGGGTCTTATCAATGCCGTGTAGATCCAAAGGACTTTCCTTGGCAAAAAACCCCATGTCTTGCTGAAAACACCTTTGCATTGCCGAAAGACTGGCAGAGTTTTGGAAGTTTTCAGCTCGACATGTTTCGTCCAAAGAAGCTTGCTATCTAAGATTACTCCTTACGTGGAGAGTTCGCCTTTTAGCACTGGCTGAATCAGACCAGTCAATTTCCCCCATTCCTAGCACACCAATCGTCGATTACGTCAACGGCCATCTGCACTTTAGAGCAAACAGTCGCTAGGCACGATCCGACAAACAGAACGACGACATCATCTGCAAATGCTTGAGCGTAGACGTTACAACTAGTGAGTGTGTTCAACAACCAGCATGCACCAAAGCAGTGGAGACAGAACACCGCCTTGTGGGCACCCCCTATTTACACCTGCCATCACATGCCGGCCACAATCTGCATCTACTGTCAATTTTCTGTTCACCAGCATTGCTTTTATCCACAACACTAGTGATTCTTCTACGCCGTGACTTCTGGCGGAGCTACACATGCTGTCAAAAGTCGCATTGTCAAAGGCACCCTCAATGTCTATGAAAACGCCTATCGCGTATTCTTTCCTGTCAAACGCACATTCTATTCTGCTGGCCAGATTTTAAAGATCAGTCTCTCATGATTTTCCGCATTGATAGGCATGTTGCATCCCTGACAGAGGATGTACCCTCAAAGCAAATTTGCGCACATGTAGCTCAACCAGTCTTTCCATGCTTTTCAGCAGGAAGGACGTCAGACGTCATCTCTGCCGATTTTCGGTATGAAAGCTACTCTAACTGTTCGCCAGGGGGTTGGTATATAAGCCAGTGCCAAGCCAGTAGTGAAAATTCTCTTCAGCGTTGGCAACAACTGGCTAATACCTTGTTTCAGCATAGCTGGGTATATTCCGCCAGTGCCAGGTGACTTGAAGCTGTCAAAAGATGCGACAGCATAATTTAATAGCTTCATCCGTCGCCACGCCCGATGCAGTACCAGCTGTGCCGAGTTGTTCGGCTCAGCCCGCTAACAGCTTCATTAGTTGAAACCGGTTGCGAACCGATGGTGACCTGATTTCCTGGGAAATGACTCTCCAGAAGAAGACTGAAAGCATCCGCTTTCGGCTCAGTGAAAGTACCATCAGGTTTCCTGAGTGATTCCGGCTTGATTGGTTTTCCATTCTTGAGAACTTTGACCAACCTACTGGTTTCACTGAGAGTTTCGATCTTGAAACAAAAATCTCTATACGAGGTACTTTTCGAAGTTCGAATTAACCTCTTATATTCTCTTTTCTTCGATCGGTAAAGATTCCAGTCCACCTCCGAATTTGTCTTGAGTGACCTATTTAGAAGTTTTCTGGTTTCCTTACGAATTCGTTGCAGATCTGAGTTCCACCACGGAACTGACCTTCTGCAGGGGTTTTTTGTCAGCGGGTACGTTAGTTCAAAACATCTGATAAGGGTGCTGTTCAGGTTTGGAACGGCTTCCTCTACCTTTTACCTCGTTCTAAGTTTAGGTAGATCTTTGATAGATTTGCCTAACTCTTCCTTAAACCGTATCCAGTTGGTTTTTCTCGGATTCCTCCGCTCCTGCAAAGGGGCATTCGATTTGGAATCCAATGTATCTATTGTCTGAGAGGGAAATTTCTGGCGAAACTCTCCAGTTGGTAATAGGCTTGAAATACCTGTTGGACAGGTTCAAGTCAATCACTTCCTGTCTTTGCGCCATAACAAATGTTGGTTGTGAGCCAACATTGTTGATGGTAAGATCAGACGATAGTATGAAGTCCAGCATCGCGACATATGACAAGACCTATCTTTCTGGTATCACAATGTTCTATGAGCTTGACCACTGCCCTTGGTGGTGGGGGCAGTATCGAGTCATATGGGAAGTAAGAAGACGCAATGACGTAGGTTTCACATTTACCGTTCGTCTTGAAGCTTATAGTTGCAGCGACTAAGTCCTGGCCACAAAACTGTCCAAACTTAGTTGTTGAGAGGGAATTTGGTACAATAAGACAAGCCCTAGGCCTTTCGGACCGGTCATCATAAAGTACCATGATATCACGCATATCTACAAGGCCACAAATGCGCTTGTTCCGCACCCAAGGCTTTTGGATAGATATTATGTGAAGTTTTGTTCTACTAGCTGTAAGTCTGCTACTTATAAGAGCGGTAGCAGCCTTGCTGTGTTGTAGGTTGATCTGAGTAAATATCATTAAATACTAGGAGTTTTTTTCTACCCTTGTTTGCATTACTTGGTATCGAAGCAGAACTGAATCCTACCAAGATGCAAATAATAAATATATAAACATAATGGCCTCGGCAGAACCCTTGTCCAAACTCACAGCCAGAGTAGAACCATCTTTATTTTGACGATTCTGTCTCTCCCTGTGTGAATGAACAGTCCACTTGGTCATCTCGAGTCCAGGATTCTGGGTACGCAGGCGCGCTAGCACATCAGCCGTTTTCCTAAGTTTCCCCGGGATCCAGCAGATGGCGCGCGTCTGTTTAGCTGTTTTGAAGACCTCAAAAGTAGCGGTCTCAAGGGGGGGGATTTTCGGAACCGACATTCAGAGGTTTGCTGCGAAGAGCACTTTAATATAAAGGTTCCGCTCTTTAACTCACAGCCCTCAACCTGAATGAAAGCATTCGTTGCTTGAGCCAGCTCTAACAGATGAAAATCGCAGTGTTTGCATTCCGCGTCGGTCATGCTGCTGTCATTGCCAGCCTTCCCAATTCGGCTAAAGAGGAGATAACAGCTTCCTTGTAAGAAACCTGCTTTTCTCGCTCCATAACCACCGGGTTTTTCTCTTTCTCAGTAGATTTGTATACGACAGCCATCTCCGTAAAACCTTAGACGAACAGTAACCGAGAGAGCAGGCTGGCTTTCGTCAAGGTTTCAGTACTACAGGCCACCTACTCGTACAAACAGTCAATCAAGTAATGAAAAACTGTAAAGAATACAGGCAGAATTTAAGTTTGGCTTTCATCGATTTTAATAATGCATTCGATACAGCATAGCACGTTGTAATCTAGAAATCGCTTAAAAATCAAGGCATATATAACAAGATAATCAGAATAATAAAAAATGATTACACAAATGTATCTGCTAGATTATCTTTGAAGAGTAAGGGAAGAATATTCAGCTTTAAGCCGAGGAATTAGACAAGGCGATCCACTCTCACCCGCATTTTTCTCTGCGATTTTAGAAGACAATTTTAGATCAATAAAATAGGATTCCCTAGGATTAAAAATATCATATAATATATGGAAAATATATTTTAATTATCTGAGATTTGCAGACGATATAGTGCTTATAACAACAACAACTGAAGACATGAAGAAAATGGTACAGGATTTAGAAGAGGGATGAATCTCGGCAGGTGTTATAATGAACACCGACAAAACCAAATTAATGAGTCTAGGCAGAAAAAAAGAAATGATCGTAAATAATAATCTTATAGAATATGTCGATGATTGCATTTATCAGATCTTGTCGACTTTTTTGTTACAAAGAATATGTCGTCAAGTACTATAAAAGTAGAAGAAGGGCCAGATCATGACTCAGATCATTCCACAATACTTTTAACTCTTTGCGATAAAATCACTAGCAAAGAAAACAGCCCAAAACTAACTAACAAGATGACTGCTTGGAACTACTTTAGACAGAATCTAGAGGATAGTATTCAGCTCTCAGAAACAATTGAACAGAAGATCAATTAATTAAAACGGCTGCTCAGATATTTACAGTTAATATCCAAAAAGCTGCATGGGCTGCAACACCTATAACTAAACATAAAATCCAACAAAACTCATATCCAAAAGAAATATGTGATATAATTGCGGAAAAGAGAAGAGCTAGAAAACATTAGCGACAATCAAGGGCGCCCAGCGACAAAAAAATACTGACAAATCTAAACATCGATACGAGAATTTAAAAAGGAGTCTTTTAAAAAATACCTTTTTTTTTGCCATGGGGATGGTGGAAAACGCTAATGCTCACGAGAAACAGTCCCGCTCTGTTTCAAGTAGTGTAGGACTTACTCTTACACCACTAAAAAAACACTTTTAACCCCTTTTTTAAACTTGACACCATCCACTCCGGGACCGCTTTCGCCTGGTACCTCGTTACAAAGGGCAATGGAAAGAAAAGTCAATGCCTACACATATGCACATTTAATGTACGTACGAAGGACGAATATCGCCATACTGAACTCGAAAAAGCACTGAAAAAAATTATCTGGGATATAGTTGGGCTGTCGAAGACCCGGCTATATGGAGACAAATTAATAGAAAAACGAAATGGAGACCTTTTCGGTTTTAAAGGAGAAATAAAGGGACTATACGGGATCGGTTTCTTGATAGCAGATATATGGAAACGAAAAAATTTACTTTTATAACGGAAGGGTAGCAGCACAGCAAATAAGAGTAGCCAATACAAAAATTTTAATAATCCAAGTGTACGCTCCAACGAAATCAGCACCGATTGAGGTCTATAGAAAAGTTTTATATGGATATTGATCATGCTTATAATGAATACAAGACCGAATTTATTTGTGTTATGGGCGATTTCAATGCAAAAATAGTCTTGAAGAGAGAACATAAAGACCCTAGAATGGGGAACTACGGTTATGGAGAAAGGAATGAAATAGGTGAAAAATTAATCCTACAGCTTTGGCAATATACGCTTTGTGTGGGAAACAGTCTATATCCGAAAAAATCAAAAAATAAATGGACTTGGAAGACACATAATGCTTATGGAATCGTAAAAAATTAAATAGATTTTATGATGGTGAATAAAAAGTCTATTCTTCAAAATGTGTCGATCATAAATAACTTTGCCTTTGACAGTGACCACAGGCTTCTAAGAGGCACATTCAAAATTAATCACAAGAGCAAAGCATATCACAGACAACTACGCAAAAGAGGCATACCAAAAGTGTTGGATGAGGAAATTATACGTTTATATATGGAAAATCTCGAGCAACACTGCAACTGATTAGAAAATTATAATAACCGATTAGTGTAACAAATTATAGAACACACCACATCAATAAAAAAATGTACATAAAGAGCTGAATATTGTAAAAGTGTGTTAGAATTAACAAAAAACAAGAAAAACATGCAAAACAGACAAGCAATAAATAATACAGACACTTTACACCTCAAAACTAAGCTTAGAACACTAGTCTCATCAACCTATTTAAACACAGAACAAACTCCAACACAATGGAAGGAGTCTATTATTATCATTTTGCATAAAAAGGGAGGATCAGCTTGATACAAGGTTTTCGCAAAATGTATTTTCCGAAGAATCCGTAAAACCTTAGGCGAACAATAACCAAGAGAGAAGGCTGGCTTTCGTCAAGGTTTCAATACTTCAAGCCACCTACAAACAGTCGATCAAGTAATGAAAAAGGGTAAAGAATACAGGCAGAATTTAAGTTTGGCTTTCATCGATTTTAATAAGGCATTCGATACAGTAGAGCACGTTGTAATCTGGAAATCGCTTAAAAATCAAGGCATATATAACATGATAATCAGAATAATAAAAAATGTTTACACAAATGTATCTGCTAGAATATCTTTGGACAGCCAGGGAAGAATATTCAGCTTTAAGCCGAGGAATTAGACAAGGCGATCCACTCTCACCCGCATTTTTCTCTGCGATTTTAGAAGACAATTTTAGATCAATAAAATAGGATTCCCTAGGATTAAAAATATCATATAATATATGGAAAATATATTTTAATTATCTGAGATTTGCAGATGATATAGTGCTTATAACAACAACAACTGAAGACATGAAGAAAATAGTACAGGATTTAGAAGAGGGATGAATCTCGGCAGGTGTCATAATGAACACCGACAAAACCAAATTAATGAGTCTAGGCAGAAAAAAAGAAATGATCGTAAATAATAATTTTATAGAATATGTCGATGATTACATTTATCGGATCTTGTCGACTTTTTTGTTACAAAGAATATGTCGTCAAGTAGTATAAAAGTAGAAGAAGGGCCACATCATGACTCTGATCTTTCCACAATACTTTTAACACTTGGCGATAAAATCACTAGCAAAGAAAACAGCCCAAAACTAACTAATAAGATGACTGCTTGGAACTACTTCAGACAGAATCTAGAGGATAGTATTCAGCTCTCAGAAACAATTGAACAGAAGATTAATTATTTAAAAAGGCTGTTCAGATATTTACAGTTAATATCCAAAAAGCTGCATGGGCTGCAACACCTATAACTAAACCTAAAATCCAACAAAACTCATATCCAAAAGAAATATGTTATATAATTGCGGAAAAGAGAAGAGCTAGAAAACATTGGCGACAATCAAGGGCGCCCAGCGACAAAACAATACTGACTAATCTAAACATCGATACGATAATTTAAAAAGGAGTCTTTTAAAAAATACCTTTTTTTTTGCCATGGGGATGGTGGAAAACGCTAATGCTCACGAGAAACAGTCCCGCTCTGTTTCAAGTAGTGTAGGACTTACTCTTACGCCACTAACAAAACACCTTTAACCCCTTTTTATAAATTGACACCATCCACTCCGGGACCGCTTTCGCATTACTTCAGAGTGGTGTCGTTTTCTTCCCCCTCCGAGGACCGGCTTTTTCATTTATCTCCTGTTGCGGGTTTATTCATTCTTGCCGGTGTACCTTTCATTATGTTTTACATAAAAGTTATGAGGGTGGGTTTTCGTCTTCCTCTCTCTTCCTTGTTTTGAGTACCTTTTCTATGAATGAGTGTACTCGATTCCAGTTTTGGTCACTGGTTGACATTTTTGCCGCTATGTTGTCTGGGCTGATAACTCCGATTTGCGATTCCAACGCACTACTTTCGGCTTCCCATCTGTTGCACTCAAAGAACGCATAGTTTACGTCGTCCACCTGTGAGTCATCGTAGTGGCAAGCTGAGCCGCTTGTTTTTCCTATCTTGTGGAGGTAGGCGTTGAAATACCTATGTCCGGTGAGAAACTTGGTGATGTAATAATTTACTTCGCCGTGTTTCCGTTCCTTTCATTAGGCAACGTTCTTGATGATCCTCGCGGTCCATCTTCCTCTGCTTTCTATTCTCCATCACTCCTGCCACTGCTGTTTGGTGAGATCCTTCGCTTCTTCGGTTGCCGCTTCCACTCCATTTCCGCCTTTTTGTTGTAGACGTACTTCCTCTCTGCCGCCAGAAGATCAATTGGGGTCACTCCCGAGATTACGAGGACGGCTGGTTCCGACACCGTTCGATACGAACTTACAACCCGGAGTGCTGCGCGCCTCTGTACTGCGGCCATCTGCATTCTGTATTTCTCCTGTTTGAGTGCGTCGGCCCAGATCTCACATCCATACAGGAGGGTGGCGTGTGTAATCGAAAAAAGCAGTCTCCGTTTGTTTGCCGTTGGACCGCCAATGTTCGCCATCAGCCTACTTAATAGTGCTGTTGTCTTTGCAGCTCTATCGGTCGTCGACTTGATATGCTGCCAAAACGTCAGTTTCGTGTCGAGTGTTATTCCGAGGTACTTCAGTGCTTTCCTTGTTGTTACCATCTGCGACCCCATTTGAAAATCAATTATCGTGGGGATCTGCCTTCTGGTTAGCAGAACTATTTCCGTTTTTTCCGTCGCTAGGCTAAGGCCATGGTCTTCCATCCGAGTACACGCGTCTCATAACTTGATTCAGTCGTCTCTGGGCGTCCTCGGTGTCCCGTGCGGTAATTACTGCTACAATGTCGTCTGCATAGCCGACCAAGAAAGTATTTTCAGGCATCTCCATACGGAGGATGCCATCATAGGATATGCTCCATAGATCAGGACCAAGTATTGAGCCCTGCGCTGCTCCAGAAGTTATTTGCTTCCTACGCGGTCCTTCCGGGGAGTCATAAAATACCTTACCAATCTTACGAATGATGCTAGAACCGAACACTAGCATTTGAAGAAAAAAAGATATACTCTACTATATTTCTCGATATAGCTCAATCTTTTGATAAAGTATGGCACAAAGGGCTGATACATAAATGGTAAAAGCATCTCCCAAAGCAAAACTCAGAAATCCAAGAGTCTTATACAGTGCCGTTCGAAAAATGTTGGTCAAATTTTTTTCGAATTTTGTCCAATTTGTTGTAATAACTACATAATTTTTAATGAGGGTTTGTTTTCTTATGCGGTTTCAATCGTTTCATGATACATTTAGAGTGTTAAAATTTTTCACACGCGATCACGGGAGCTAAAAGTTGTTAGACCGAAAAATGGGTTTTGTAGGTGCTTGCCTCATTTTTAGGGATTAAAGAAAAATGCTTTATTGGTGCAGTGTTTTTGTTTTTTTATTGCTTCTCAGAAACATTCTCTATCTAATTAGTACTTTGTTGGACCTCCTCTTGCTTTTATTACAGCTGCACATCGGCGAGACATTGACTTAGATAAGTTTTTCTATGTGGAAGCAGGTATGGTGTTCCAGGTCCGGATAAGTAAATTTTTTAGGTTTTCAATTGACTATGGCCGCTTCTTCGCAACCACAAGTTTCATTATTGACCAGATATTCTCAAATGGATTGAGATTTGGACTGTATGGAGGAAAATTTAATACATCGACATTAATTTCTTCGAAGTACTTTTTAACCTAAGAAATAAAAAAAAAATACAAATATTATTTTTTGTAATAAAAGTTCTAGCTTATTTAAAAGCTTGATATTAGTCTTTCATATTAAAAAAAACAAGTTCATACTTAATTTCGCAAATAAAGATAAGAGTCTACGCTGGTTATCACGCCTATCATCCTTCTGATAGAGCACGGGGCGGTTCGTCCTTATTCATTAAAAATAACATCAAACACTCGGTCGATATAAGCACAGAGGGTTACGACTTGATAACAGCGGAGGTGGTCAAGGAATTACCGAATAAAGCTCTTATCAAACCGCTATATTTGATTAAAGCTTCGTTCAAATTGCTCTACGTTCCGATTCAATGAAAAGTCGCAGAGATTATAATGGTCCCGAAACCAGGCAAACCTTTAATGAGAAGAAATCATATCGGCCTATTTCCCTATTGCCGGTTATCTCTAAAATATTCGAAAAACTACTTTCAAAACGACTACAACCCGTAATCAACGAAAGACGTCTCATTCCTGACCACCAATTTGGATTTAGAGTCAAACATTCAACAATCGACCAAGTCCACCAAATAACTGACGTGATTGAGAAAACTCTCGAAAAAAAAAAAGATTTGTTGTGGTGTATTTCTTGACGTCTCAAAGCTTTCGATAAAGTTTGGCATGAAGGTTTGGAGTATAAATTGCAACGACTACTGCCATGGCAACTCTTTCTAATTTTACGATCGTACCTCGCCGAAAGACTTTTTCGTGTTAAGCACGGAAATGATTACTCTGTGTTCAAGGAGATTGCGGCCGAAATCCCACAGGGAAGTGTCCTCGGCCCACTTCCATATGTACTCTACACGCGTGATATCCCACAGGAAAGAAACTGCGTCGTCGCCACGTTTGCGGACGATACGGCGATATTGACAACAGGCGATACAGTTGAAGCAGCAACTGAAAAGCTGCAACATGCTCTTAACAAAGTCCACGCTTGGACGAATTCTTGGCGTATTGTGCTGAACGAAAGCAAATCTACTCACGTCAACTTTACCTACAAAAAAGTGAACAGACTACGCGTATATTTAAACTCGGCTCAAATACTATACGCGAACGAAGCAAAATATCTAGGAATGACTCTAGATGTTAAACTTAAACTTAAATCGCACGTAAAAAAGAAACGCGACGAGCTCGAAAACAAATACCGACAAATGTACTGGCTACTCGGAAGACATTCGAAGTTGAGCCTACATAACAAACTGCTTATCTATAAGCAAGTGCTAAAGCCAGTGTGGACGTATGGTCTACAACTATGGGGTTGTACCAGGAAAAGCAATAGAAACATCCTACAAACATTTGAAAATAAAGTTCTTAGAACGATCGTTAGCGCACCGTGGTACCTACGTAACGAAGATATTCATCGGAACCTGGGAATTCCTAGCATCGTCGAAGAGATAACAAATTTTGCTCGTAAACACAAAGATCGTGTTCACGGCCATTGTAACAGTACCGTCATTCAACTACTTGACGCGAACAATTCAATTCGTCGTCTGCAAAGAACAAAACCTTTTGACCTCCCGTCATAGTATATGCCGGTCGTGAAAACAGCAGAAACTTTCATTGGAATTTAACCTGTCTAAAGCCCTACATCCTTTTTAAATTACATACGAACATCTTTTTCCAAAATTCACGAGTCTCGTAAGCGAAAATAAAACTGCTGGATAAGCGTCGGCTTAGTTGTAGTATTAATCTTGAAGAGTGGTGTTTTTAGTGAGTAAAAATCTCACACTACCATAAGCACGCGCGGTCGGGCCCTGTGGTGTCTTTAGAAGATTTTCACCATCTTGGAAAAAAAAAAAAATACTTACAATTTTGGCTGTATGGCAAAGAGCATTGTCCTGTTGGAAAATTAATCTGCAAGTGTCACCAAAAAGCTTCAACGAAGAGGGCTCTAATACATTTTTCAGAACCCGTAGGTAAACTTCTGCAGTGACTTTCGATTCTAGGAAGACCATTCTACCTTTTTTCATCTCCAGAGAAGCATCCCCAGACCATCTCACCTTCAGTTGTGGGGGCATCCGTAAGATGCATTCAGAGCTCAGTCTTTCCTTTGGTTCTCTTCGCGCAAGAATCCTCCCATCTCCAACATGCAACTTAAACTTTGGTTCATCGGAAAAGATAATATTGTTCCACATGTCTTGAGTCCAATTAAGATGCTCTTGAGCCCAGAGCAATCGATTTTCTCTGACTCTTTTTGAAAAATTCGGCTTCAGTACTGGCATGAGTGCTCTAAGTCCAGCTTTCACCAGCCTTTTCCTCACTGAGTTTGACCAAATAATTTTTCCTGTAGCTCGACACAGATCTTTTTTAAGATCCACCGAAGTCTTGAACCGATGCCGACGACTGTACAGCACCAAAAAACGATATTCTACTGGGGTCATTTTTTTGGCCTCCCTGAGCCTTTCTTTCTGCTGGTACTCCCCGTCTCACGATATTTTTTTAAATTCCATGCCACAGTTAGTTGAGCAACTTTTAATATTCTAGAAATTTCACGCGTTGTCAAATTGAGACGTGACAGACACAAAATATTAGCTTTCACTAAATTACTTCGGTTCGTATCGGACTGCTATCACGAGCTAAATGCACCTCTTATTCATAATAACATCGACTTTTATACACTATTTGAACGACATTTTGCTACCTTGTGCAAAAAACCCCGTAGCTCTCATAAATTCCAAGAACTGCGCCCGAAAAGGGTAATAAAATGTTTGACCAACATTTTTCGAACGGCACTTTATATTACAGCAATTTTTTAGAATCAAACAAGGAGATGACTACTCCACATTGAGAAAAATAAAATATGAAACAACTGTGGCAAGATATAGTGCTGTCCTTGCTGTGGGAGGAACTGTCGAAGTAGCGACGAAAAAGCTACAGGAGGCAGTGAATAATATATGAAAATGGACCCAAAAATGGCAGATTAAATTAAATGACCTAAAGTCGGTCCATATCAACTTTACAAATAAAAATGTTTCGCACGTCCAGTAATAATAAATGATAATGCAGTAAAATACGTAAATACAGCCAAATATCTAGGAATGACACTAGATACAAAACTGCGCTGGAAAGCGCATTTAAAGAAAAAAGAGAAGAACTGAAAATGCGCTAATATAAAATGTATTGGCTCATAGGGAAATACTCTTGTTTGTCTAATTACAATAAATTACTGCTTTATAAGCATATTCTAAAACCAGTATGGACCTACGGGCTCCAGCTATGGGAATGCACATGCAAAACCAATTTACAGAAAATATAGACATTTCTAAATAAAGTACTATGGAGTATAGTAAATGCACAATGGTACATAAGAAGCACTGATCTGCCTAGAGATCTAGAAATTGAAATGATTGAAGATGAAGTCAAAAAAGTAGCTAATAGACACAAACTTAGACTTCTGTGTCGACATTATTAAACACTAGCAATCTGACTAGGAGATTAAGAAGAGAAAAACCTTTTAACCCTTTTGTACGAGATATTTTTTCTTTGCGTTTTTTCTCGAATTCTTTCACGAAAAATTGAATTGAAAATTACAATTAATACACGTCAAATGCGATTCTAATTGTGCCCAGCAAGAGCAGATATATTCACCGGAAAATACATTTTTGAGACGACGGTATAAAGTGCACAGTGAAAATTATGGAAAAAAAACGAGAAACCGAAGAGGTTTGCCACCCGTGCCGCCACAACCATCGTCTGCTCAGCAGGGCGGTCCACCGCAACAGACGCTGCAACCGATGCAGCGTGGTCCGCCTAGTGGCGGTGGACCCGGCGGACCACCCAATCGTTGTGTACCTCCGCCGTCTAGTCCGGCGCATATACAGAAAATTCTATACGAAAATTGTGGCATAATCCAGACAATACAGGATTTTCAGAACATGGACAAACCAAAAGAGTGCATCACCTATCATGCCGCGTTGCAGCGAAACTTGGTGAACTTGGCGCAGTTGACTCATCCATTGGTGAATATTGCGCAGATATTGCCGCCACCACATGTTCTGGCTTCACAATCACAGGGTCCTCCGCATGGTATGATGGGCGGTCCCCAGGGTCCTCCATCGCAGGCCGGAGGTCCAGGTATGCCTCCTCACGGCCACGGTCCATCAGAACCGGGCGTTATACCGCCACAAAATAATGCTCAACTGCCATACCCGAACCCCAATCAGCAGCCTCCGACATCACACGCCAATCTACCGCGTCCCAACTCGCAGCCGCAAGCAGGTGGCGCTATTCCACCTCCTACCGGTGCTCCACAGCAGGGAGGCAATGTTCCATATCGTGGGGTACCAGGACCCGGTCAACAGCCACCACCATCAACCCAAAACAATCAACAACCACAACGAACTGGAGGACAACCACCACTGCAGTCGCAGTATCGCGACGGGTATCAGCAATACGGCCACTATCCCAGTTATCCGCCACAAACACAACCTTATCAACCGCAAACCGGTGATCCACGTGCTATGCCGCCATACGGGCCTCCAACTCAGGGATATCCGCCAAGTATCCAATGTTACCACCGGGTCAATATCCACCTCAAAATGCTAGCGGTCCACCACCACCCAAGGGCTATGGGTATTGTGCCCCAAATACGGGTCCTAACTACGGACAAGCCACCCAACCGCAGGTACCGTCACCCGGACAGCCAGGATATCAGCAAGCAGCAGGCGGAGCTCAACCTCCATATCCTCCACAACCGCAACAGCCGCCGTATCAGCAAAGCGCACGTGTTCTAAAAATTAGTATAAGGGTATTCATATCCCCTTTAACACGTGCAAATTATATAAAAAAAAAAAAAGACCCGGCGGATATCCGCCGTCTGCTCAGCAGCAGCAGCAACAACAACCAGTTGGGATGGGCCACTCACCATCATCACAACCAAATCAAGTAGCACCACAGCCACCACCCACCACCACACCTAGTGGCGCGGCTGGCAATTCATACGGTTCCTCGCCTAGCCCAGGGCACACGCCTCCACCCAACCAAGTGGTCGCGGCCAATAACGGACTAAATACACTATCAAACGTTCCACTACAACCTCCTGTCTCGCAGCCCCCCTCGCAACCACCCACACCGTACGCTCCTCCTCAGTCCGTGGCGAGCGGACCGCCAACACAACAACCGGCGTATTCGTCGCCCCCGTCCGCCGGTGCAACCGGGCCACCGACTCCCTACACTCAGCATCAACCGCTACCACAACAACCTCCGCCGCCGCCAAACTCTTCGGCCAATGCACCATCGAACGGAGTTGCCGTTCCAACTCAGTATCCGCCACCACCTGGCGCTCAGACATACGTTGCTCCGCCAGCCGGAAAGCCGTATTCACCGCCCGGTCCCGGCGGCTACCATCAACAGGGTTATCCTACTATGCCGCAGGGACAGTATCCGCTATCGCAGGGATACCAAAGCTATAGGCCAGGTGCACAAATGCCTCCACCCGGTGGCCAGATGCCGCCGCCAGGTCCACAAGGACCACCTGCTGGTGCTTACTCTTAGGGGTACTCCGCGATGTCTTGTTTTACTCTTAAGACCGAAACGTTTTCTGTTTTTATAAACAATTTTAACTTAGATAAGATTAAAGATGTAAACTACCTAGATACGAGTAGGTAGGACAAATAAAAAAAAATTAAATAAAAGTATAATACAAAATGCTATAATAAAACAATATTTAATCATCCACTTATCATACGAGTAAACACCGTAAGATATGAAATTGCTGATTGGTCTAACAACTAGGTGTACTAAGTGGAAGGCCGGCTCCTCCCTGAGCTGCGATGAAATACCAATACGGTGGTACCATAGGGGAAATGGGAAGAAGGGAGAAGGGGTTAGTGGATAAAAATCCTACACTGTTACTGAGTACGGGCTCAGTTTCGTCTTTTGAAGATTACCATCTCCCATCGTAAAAAAAAAAATTTATTCGCTATTATATCTGTCAGATAGAGCTTATCTGGAACATATCAGGAAGTAAAAAAAAAGCTAGCTTTATTCTCGAATTCTATAATATTGTAACATAATGTAGCATAATGCAACAAATTCCGAAGTCTCTTTTCATTCTGGCATAATTTTGTTCCGAAGTGTCTTTTCATTCGAGGTTCGTGTCTGCAATTAGTCTCCACAGTTCGTGTCCACGATAAGAGACGGATAATATCACGGATAAGAGAGAACAAGAGATTATTGGCTGCAGCTGTCATCCTGGAATTATTACATCAGAATTTTCTTGTTCCAGTGGTCGAAGAATTTGCTAGAAGTTTCTGGCTATCAGAAACTTCTGCTATATAAGGACAGATGGCGATCGAGACCAGGCAGTTGGTTTTGAACCGCACGAGGAGATTGGAAAAGTGATAACAGCCGAAGTTGTAATTTTGTGATAAATTGAAAGTTGAGAGTTAACAAGAAGAAGTAATTAGTTTTGATTTGTGAATTAAGCAAATGAAAGGAGATAAAGTGATTTGAGAAGAAAGAGAGCTTGTAAGGAAGGAGTTTGCGAAGAATAGTATAGTGTGAACTTGAATTGTTCTATAGACTAGAAAATAAAGAAATAATTTCACAGAATATCGTTTTATCTACTCGAGCCGTAGCTCGCATATTATATTGGTGTCAGAAGTGGGATAAAACTTATTCTGTGAATAACTATTTTCGTGGTGTGAAATTGCACAATAAAAAAAAAAAACGATTTCTGTGTTGAGTTAATTAGTTGCGCAAAATGGGTCGCAAATTGGGAAAACTAACTATAATTCAACTAAAGGCAGAACTCAGTAAGCGGAATCTCGACACAACTGGGGGAAAAGATGCCCTACTGATTCGTCTGGAAGAAGCAGTAAAGCAGGGAGGTGAAAATCCGCATGACATAGAGTTTGACGTGGAAGAGGAACCAGCAAGTACAGTAGCCGACCCGGGTATAACAAGTCTGATCCTGCAACTTAGGTTAGTCATGGACGAACAAAAGAAAGCAATAGAAGACCAAAAGAAGTCTCTGGAACTTAAGCAAACAAGAACTTGGAATCCAAATTCGAAGCGATCGAAGAGAAAATCGAGAAGGTCGAGACGCAACTCGAAAAGGTCGAAACTAGATTCGATGAAAACTTTGAGAAACATGAAGCTCAGTTAGGGAAGATAGAGACTCAGTTTGAAAAAGTAGGAAAGCAAGTCGAAAATCTTGCTAAGGAACTCAGCAACGTGAAGAGACAGAAAGCACGGGAATATTCCACTGACGGTCTGAGAAGAAAGGAGATGCAGCCTCCTATCTTCGATGGTCAAACATCATGGCCAATTTATAAGAGGCAATTCGAAGCGGCCGCAATGACCAATAGCTGGGACGATGAAGAGAAGTCTATTGCACTCACGCTTGCACTGAGGGGTCCAGCTGCGGAGCTCTTGCAGACCATCCCGGAAGATAAACAGCAGAACTACGACTCTCTGGTTCAGGCTATCGAGATGCGGTTTGGGGATGAACACATGCAGCAGGTGTACAGGGTTCAGCTGCGTAGTCGAATCCAGAAAAGGGGGGAAACGCTCCAGCAGTAGCAAGCGGATATAGAGCGGCTAGCCCATCTTTCATACCCTAAAGCCGGTGAGGAGCTCGTCAACGAAATGGCGGTGGAAGCTTTTATTCAGGCCATAGAGGACAGACAACTGCAAATGGTTGTAAGGATGGCTGAAAAGCGAACGCTCCCCGAGGCATTGGCATTCGCTTCGTCAATGAAGCCTGCGGACCAAGCATACCAGGGAATACACTGTGTTAGGGAAATGTCCGTCGTGGAATGCTCATGCCAGAGAACAGCCGTCATGGATGAAGACAAAGCTCGCGGAAGTCAAATCCGTTGCTGGAATTGCAACCAAACCGGACACCTACAACGGCAGTGCAGAAGTGCACCTAGATGATGAAATTGTCCACATTGCGGAAGTAGGAGAAGCAGAGAGGAAGCATCCGGCGGTGATAACATCCATCCTGTCGGTCAGACTTCCCAAAACCAGCAGTCGGGAAATGCGTAAGGACCAATTTCGCGGGGCAGAAGTTGGTTACTGGAATCGAGGCCCCCAGGACCAACATTCAAGTTTCACAAACCAAACGGGGTAACAAGAACCTTACAGTGGAGGCACTAATCAACCAGAAGAAGTGCGTAGCCACCATCGACACAGGTGCCACTGCCTCTATTGTAAGAAGAGATATCGTCAGAAGCTCATGGCTGCACAACACCAACAGCTACTGCCTGAAGACTGCAACAGAGGAAATGGCGAAGGTGTTTGGAGAAGTTCGTCTTACGATTACTCTGGCGGGACTGACGTTCTCCCATGCGTTTCTGGTGGCAGATATATGCGACGAGTGCATCATCGGAATAGACTTCATGAAAGCAAATGAAGTAATCTTGGACATCGGGATGCAAGTACTGAGGTACCGAAATGTGGAGATTCCGATGGTGTACGGAAACGAGAATGCCGTAACTCTCAGGACAGTCATCAGCAAGGAAGAAGATTTGCCGCCGTTTTCAGAGACAATCATTTGGACGAGGCTGGAAGGTGATCTTGGGAGCCATCGATTCTACATAGTAGAACCAGACCCAGAGAAGCATTCTCAAGACTACATCGTGGGAAAGACGGAACACCATGGTTCCAGTGAGAGTTCTGAACGCGAGACCACACACTGTCAAACTAAGGCGAGGGGAGGTGACTGGAAAATGCACGCCGATTACCGCCGTCGCAACAATATCTGAACGTGATGCTCCAAAACCTCTCCCATCACCTTGGACAGCGGAAACGAGAGAGACGATTCTCCAGTCCAGTGAGCTGAACCAGGAGCAGCGAACTATGGCAGAGAATCTTATCAATGAGTACGCTGATGTATTTGCCTCACAGGACGGAGAATACGGCCGAACACACCTGGTACAACATCGAATAGACACTGGTGATACTAGACCAATTCGGCAGCCTGCTAGGCGCCTTCCATTGACAAAGCAGACAGAAGTTGCAGAGATGGCGTCGGCAATGGAGAAAGAAGGTCTGAATGAAAGTTCCAAAAGTCCGTGGGCATCACCGGTTGTACTGGTTAAGAAGAAAGATGGCAGCACGCGGTTCTGCGTGGACTATCGGCAGCTCAATTACGTCACCAAGAAAGACAGCTATCCTCTGCCACGGATTGACGACACGCTAGACACACTATCAGGAGCCCGATGGTTTTCCACTCTCGACTTGAAGAGTGGCTACTGGCAGGTACAGATCCATCCAGAAGACCGGGTGAAAACCGCCTTCACCGCAGGAAATGGGCTATGGCAATTCACGGTAATGCCATTCGGGCTGTGCAATGCTTCGGCGACTTTCGAGCGATTGATGGAATGTGTCCTGCAAGGGTTAACATGGAAAACCTGTTTGGTATACTTGGATGATGTCATCGTCGTAGGAAAAACGTTTGCGCAACACCGAGACAATCTAAGGGATGTGTTTCAAAGGCTTCGAAGTGCCCACCTGAAGCTCAACCCCAAGAAGTGCGCCCTGTTTAGAGCGGAAGTCAAGTACCTGGGACACATAATTTCATCGAAAGGAGTGAGAACCGATCCAGAGAAGGTCGAAGCGGTGAAAAACTGGCCAGTCCCCAAAGACAAACACCAACTAAGGAGCTTCCTGGGCCTAGCCACCTACTACAGACGGTTCTTGAAGGATTTTGCCGGGATCGCAAAGAGCCTGCACCAGTTGACGGGAAAGGGAGAACAACTCAACTGGTCAATTGAGTGCGAGAAGAGTTTCAAGGCACTTAAACAACAGCTATGCGATGCCCCGATACTAGCTTACCTCACTCCCGGGGAAACGTTCATTGTAGATACAGATGCTAGTAATGTCGGGGTAGGATCCGTACTCTCCCAGGTGCATGATGGCCAAGAGAAGGTGGTCGCGTAATTCAGCAAGGTGCTCTCTAAGCCAGAAAGGAACTACTGCATGACAAGGCGGGAACTTCTAGCTTTGATCTTGGCTACGAAGCATTTTCACAAATACCTCTATGGGAGAAAGTTCGTTCTTCGCACAGACCATGCAGCCTTAAAATGGCTATTACAGTCCTGAGGGTCAGGTCGCAAGATGGATCGAAAGGCTGCAAATCTACGACTACGAAATACAGCATCGTAAAGGAAAACTCCACTCTAATGCGGATGCACTGTCCCGGAGACCATGCAGAACGGATTGTAAACATTGTGCGCGTCAGGAAGAACGGGAGCTGGTTTCCATCCACAGAATGAGAGCCGAACCTATCGGCG
Source organism: Pocota personata (assembly GCA_963082735.1). NCBI lineage: Eukaryota > Metazoa > Arthropoda > Insecta > Diptera > Syrphidae > Pocota > Pocota personata. The sequence continues at coordinate 95,881,334 of OY720430.1, read as the reverse complement.
GCTGGAGCATAGATGAGATCCGGAACACTCAGAAGGAAGACCCGGATATCGAACCGATTCTGGCCTGGAAGGAGAACATGGAGAAACCGGATCATCAGAACATCTCTCACAGAAGCCCGACCTTAAAGGCGTATTTTGCGCAGTGGAGGCCACTTGGGAGTGAATAAGACGCTAGAAAAGGTACGAGAACGTTTTTATTAGTTAAAAGCGAAGGAAGATGTCGAAGACTGGTGCAGAAAATGCGACGTGTGTGCAGCTAGCAAGGGTCCGAGAATCAAAACTCGAGGTAAGATGCACCAATACAACGTGGGAGCACCTTTCGAACGAATCGCCATTGACATCGCAGGGCACTTTCCGGAAACCGACAATGGTAATCGGTAAATACTCGTACTAATGGACTACTTCAGTAAGTGGCTGGAAGCGTTTCCGATCCCTAACCAGGAAGCCAGAACCGTGGCGGAGCAGATCGTCTACAATTGGGTGAGCAGGTTCGGTGTGCCCTTGGAATTGCATTCTGACCAAAGGCGAAATTTCGAGTCAAGAATCTTCCAAGAGATGTGTCAACTACTCGGAATCAAAAAGACACGGACAACCCCGCTTTATCCACAGTCAGACGGTATGGTGGAGCGTTTCAATAGGACTTTGGACGTACATCTCTCGAAGTCGTAGGCGACTACCAACGTGATTGGGACCGGCGGATTCCCTTGTTTTTGATGGCTAATAGAAGTGCCGTGCATAGCACTACTCGACATACGCCGTTCGAAATCTTGTTTAGCGGAATAGCTAGGTTACCCAGTGAGGTGAAATTTGGATCTCCTAAAAATGAGCCCAGAAATGAAGAAGAGTACGTGGCGGACCTTAGGGAAATGCTTAGGGACATACACCAAAGGACCAGAAGCCAGATTAAGATAACGAGCGACCGCATGAAGACCAGGTATGATGTCAAGGCAACAACGTCAGGATTCCAGGAAGGAGATCTAGTGTGGCTGTATAATCCCCATCGATAAAAGGGGAAATCACCTAAGTTGCAGCAGAACTGGGAGGGTCCCTACAGAATAATAACCCGCATCAACGATGTTGTCAACCGCATCCAGCGAGGACCAAGGGCCAAAATGTGGTTCATGTGGACCGACTGAGTCGATACAATGGCCGGAATGAGGATGCACTTGTCCGGGACGAACACGTCTAAGAGGGGGGCAGTGTAACATAATAATAACTACGCTCCCTATAAGTATAATGCAACAAATTCCGAAGTATCTTTTCAATCTGGCAGAATTTTGGTCCAAAGTGTCTTTTCATTCGAGGTTCGTGTCTGCGGTTAGTCTCCACAGTTCATGTCTACGAAAGAGACGGATAATATCACGGATAAGAGAGAATTATAACCGCAAGAAATGATTGTCATCTTGGAATTATTACATCAGAATTTTTCTTGTTCCAGTGGTCGAAGAATTTGCTAGAAGTTTCTGGCTATCAGAAACTTCTGCTATATAAGGACAGATGGCGATCGAGAGCAGGCAGTTGGTTTAGAACCGTGGCGAAGAGATTGGAAAAGTGACAATGGGCGAAGTTGTAATTTTGTGATAAAATGAAAGTTGAGAGTTAACAAGAAGAAGTAATTAGTTTGGATTTGTGAATTAAGTAATTGAAAGGAGATAAAATGATTTGAGAAGAAAGAGACCTTGTAAGGAAGAAGTTTGCGAAGAATAGTATAGTGTGAACTTGAATTGTTCTATAGACTAGAAAATAATGAAATAATTTCACAGAATGTTGTTTTATCTACTCGAGCCGTAGCTCGCATATTACAATATTGTAACATAATAATAACTACGCTCCTACAACCCATTCCGAAGTGTCTTTTCATTCTGGCATAATTTTGTTCCGAAGTGTCTTTTCATTCGAAGTTCGTGTCTGCGGTTAGTCTCCACAGTTCGTGCCAACGATAAGAGATGAATGATGTCTAAGACGACATCACGGATAAGAGAGAATTATAACTGCAAGAAATGATTGTCATCTTGGAATTATTACATCAGAAATTTCTTGTTCCAGTGGTCGAAGAATTTGCTAGAAGTTAAGGACAGTTCTGCTATATAACAAGAAGAGGTAATTAGTTTGGATTTGTGAATTAAGTAATTGAAAGGAGATAAAGTGATTTGAGAGGAAAGAGACATTGTAAGAAAAGAATTTGCGAAGAATAGTATAGTGTGAACTTGAACTGTTCTATAGACTAGAAAATAAAGAAATAAATTTCACAGAATATCGTTTTATCTACTCGAGCCGTAGCTCGCATATTACAATATTGTAACATAATAATAACTACGCTCCTACAACCCATTCCGAAGTGTCTTTTCATTCTGCCATAATTTTGTTCCGAAGTGTCTTTTCATTCGAGGTTCGTGTCTGCGGTTAGTCTCCACAGTTCGTGCCCACGATAAGAGATGGATGATATCTAAGAGGACGTCACGGATAAGAGAGAATTATAACTGCAAGAAATGATTGTCATCTTGGAATTATTACATCCGAATTTTCTTGTTCCAGTGGTCGAAGAATTTGCTAGAAGTTTCTGGCTATCAGAAACTTCTGCTATATAAGGACAGATGGCGATCGAGACCAAGTGGTTGGTTTTGACCCGCACGAGGAGAATGGGAAAGTGATAACAGCCGAAGTTGTTATTTTGTGATAAATTGAAAGTTGAGAGTTAACAAGAAGAAGTAATTAGTTTGGATTTGTGAATTAAGTAATTGAAAGGAGATAAAATGATTTGAGAAGAAAGAGACCTTGTAAGGAAGGAGTTTGCGAAGAATAGTATAGTGTGAACTTGAATTGTTCTACAGACTAGAAAATAAAGAAATAATTTCACAGAATGTCGTTTTATCTACTCGAGCCGTAGCTCGCATATTACAATATTGTAACATAATAATAACTACGCTCCTACAACCCATTCCGAAGTGTCTTTTCATTCTGGCATAATTTTGTTCCGAAGTGTCTTTTCATTCGAAGTTCGTGTCTGCGGTTAGTCTCCACAGTTCGTGCCAACGATAAGAGATGGATGATGTCTAAGACGACGTCACGGATAAGAGCGAATTATAACTGCAAGAAATGATTGTCATCTTGGAATTATTACATCAGAATTTTCTTGTTCCAGTGGTCGAAGAATTTGCTAGAAGTTTCTGGCTATCAAAAACTTCTGCTATATAAGGACAGATGGCGATCGAGACCAAGTGGTTGGTTTTGAACCGCACGAGGAGATTGGGAAAGTGATAACAGCCGAAGTTGTAATTTTGTGATAAATTGAAAGTTGAGAGTTAACAAGAAGAAGTAATTAGTTTGGATTTGTGAATTAAGTAATTGAAAGGAGATAAAGTGATTTGAGAAGAAAGAGACCTTGTAAGGAAGGAGGTTGCGAAGAATAGTATAGTGTGAACTTGAATTGTTCTATAGACTAGAAAATAAAGAAATAATTTCACAGAATGTCGTTTTATCTACTCGAGCCGTAGCTCGCATATTACAATATTGTTACACTTCTGGGGGGGGTTATCGGTGGCGACCCCGGGCTGTAGCTGGAAGAGGGAGGAAAAAGCAAGATTGAATCACAAAAACCAAGAAAACGCGCCGGCGAAGAAAAGAGAAAAACACTTCTTAATTCAATTTCAGCAGATTTATTTTTTTGGTTCCCGAGGTTTTTTTTTTTTTTTGTTAATTTTACAAACGTTGTTGTTGTTCTAATCTGTTGTCCGTGCTGCTCCGTCCGCGTTGCTCCGTTAGTCCGGTTCTTCCGCGTCACTAGTTCCCGTTCGATGGTTTTCGCCTTGATTCCCGCTACTTCGGTATTTCTCCGATTGAAACCGCGACGAACTTTGGATTCTTCCACGACGACTATCACCAGCAAAAAGCCAATCTCTCTTGCCGAACGCGCTCCTTTTAAACGCTTCCAACTCTCCACCAAAATTTCCCTCGTTGAATCTATCCGTCCTCTCTTGTCATCTCACTCGCGCCTGGAAAGATTCCAAAAAAAATTATGAAAATTTCCAATTACCTTCCAGCCTTTCGGATTTTTCCTCCGCCATTTTGGAAAATTTTCTATCCCAATTTTCCACTTGTGCACCTTTTCCTTGCCATCGTCACCCATTTTTCCTGATTGCCCGTAATTTTCCCTCTCCAACGAGGGGTCTATCGTCTCGGAGAACCTGGAGTTACCCTTGTAATTGCATTTTTCCTCTTTTTGCCACTCTTCGTCGCTTTCTTGCGATTAAAACGCGCTCCTGTATTTTCCCAACCATTCCCAATTATTTCCCTTTTATCCTACAGCACACCAATGTAACCCAACCCGCAGAATATCCGAATGGAAGCGCCGCATCAAAAAGTGTACTGAACGTGCCCCGGATGACATTGCTGACAGACGTCAGAATTCCCATTCTTTTTTTTTTCGACAATTTATTTTTTTTTCCACCGCGCCGGGTATTTTCCGTGTTTTCTTGTGTTTTTCGGGCGTTTTCTTTTTGCAAAAGTGTTTCATTTTGATTCGGGAGTGTGTGCGTCCGTCCGACCATCGATACCGGAAAACGTTCCGACACCAAGTTCCAGGAGAGTGCGGTTCCTCTTGGCAGCAGTCCCGCGCGGTGTACTGCGTCGACTTGGAGTGTTCGTTCTTCGAATTTGAGTGTTCTTGGGTCGATAAATCCAGGTGTTTTCCCGTCTGGGAGGAGTGCGAAGTCCACCCGCACTCCAATGGAGATAATCGTCCCCACGCCACAACTTGTTGTCGGCTATATTTGGATACCCTCTGCAACAGGTGAGTGATTAAGATTTTTTTTTGTTTACCTTTTTTTTCTTATTTTGTTGCCATCATTGCCTTCCTCGGTGGTGTTTTCCGCGGGTGTATTCGATCCCTTTATTCCAGTAAACGAACTGGATTCCTCGGTGGCCTATGCCATGGGGAAAGCCGACATCGTTGCTGAGAGTCGAGGGGTCCGCGGTTGTGCCAGCGCAGGTGCAGCCGTGTACAATTGCGCAAGTTGAAATCGGGGTTGTTTACTTTTGTGCGATAAAATTTTTTTCCTAGGTAGATATTGCGGGTGGGTTTCTTTTCAGGCGACTGTGCTTAGATGATGTGATGGATACTGCATAAAGAATTGCAGATACCTTGGGGAAGAGAACAGGTGAGTAGTGAGATACTTATGAAATTACCTTTTTAAGGAATTTTCTTCCGATAGGTGACGGCTGATGGACATGACGGAGGCGCTGGAAGTAACCCGCTGGTTCGGCGCTAAGAGTTAATGGCGATGCCAGGGCCAGCGAGATGACTTTGGAGAGGTGGTGTGTTGGTGGAGCATTGGAAGGTGCCTAAAGTTAGAGGTGAGCTTAATTACCTGTGTGCCTTTTTATTTTTTTATTTTAATCTCGTGTCTCCTTAGGAGGTGAAGTGAAGGCGAGGGTAGAATTTCGCTGCGGGTGACTGCACATAACCGGACGGGTTATATTAGAGAGCAGTGGGCGGAGAAGATGGCAGCGGTTGATGGCAGCGGTTGATGGCAGCGGATGATGGCAGCGGTTGGTTGATGTGAGTCTTTTTTTTTTTTTTTTCTTCTTTCGTTGTAGTTTGTAGAAATAGTACTAGTAGTGGCGGTGGTTCGACCCGGTCGTTCCCCGCCTTTGTAACACTGCCCCCGTCTTAAAAAACTCAAAGCTCCGTCTGAGTTTCACCTCGGGTTGCGTAGGGCGCTAGGCGGTTGATGTGAACCACTCTCGTTTTCCGGCTTCCTGTGGTCTAGATGCGGTAGACTAGGTCCGATAACCGTTCGACGATTTTTACTGGGCCCTCCCAATCGCTTTGCAACTTCGGGCATAAACCCTTCCGCCTCTTTGGGTTGTAGAACCAAGCCTGTTGATCTGGTTGAAAATTAGTCGGATTCGATTTTAAATCATACCTGGCTTTCATTGCATCAGCAGCCGTTTGAAGATGTCCCCGTGCAGCATCGTGGACTTTCTGTAGCCGTTCTCGTAGATCTAGCACATAGTTCGGTGCATTCTGCGGGGTACCTGACGGTATCCCGCACACTAAGTCGGTCGGAAGCTTCAATTCCCTGCCAAAGGTCAGCATGGAGGGGGTGAAACCGGTAGCTTCGTGTTCCGCGCTACGATATGCCAGTAACGCCGGTTGAAGGTACCGATCCCAATCGGTCTGGTTTCGGTCGGTGAATTTGGCGAGGTAGTCTAGGAGCGTCCGGTTGAACCTTTCTACCATGCCATCTGATTGGGGTCGTAGGGGTGTAGTCCTGGTCTTCTGGGTTCCGAGTGCCTCCATGGTTCGCTGAAAAATTTCGGATTCAAAATTCTGACCCTGGTCCGAGTGGATGACATGTGGTGCGCCGAATCTGCAGAACACCTGGTCGATTAAAGGCTGCAACACCACTTCCGTCGTTTGGTTCGGGACGGCGAAACATTCGGGCCACTTGGTAAAATAGTCCATCGTTACCACGATGTATCGGTTGCCAGCGGTAGTGCGTGGTAACGGCCCCAGGATGTCTATGGCTATTCTTTCAAACGGACTCCCTGGCCGGCTGGGTTGAAGCGTCCCGTGAGTTCGTCGTGTTGGCCCTCTTCGTGCAGTGCAGAGTGAACAGCTTAAGCACCAGCGTCTTACGTCTGCGTTCCGACCCACCCAAAAGTATCGGTTTCTTACCTTTTGAAGCGTCTTCTTTTGTCCCAAATGTCCCCCGCTGGGACTATCGTGGAGTGCCGCTAAGATTTCTGAAACGATAGCTTTTGGGATGACCATTAATTGACTCACCGTACCAGTGTCCTCCTTCCACTTCCGGGTGACAACGCCTTCCACGATTTGCAGTTGGTCGAATAGTGCCCAGTAAGCCTTCAGGTCCGCACTTTCCCCCATAATCTCCTCTCTGCTGGGTCGCACTCCGTTACCTAACCAAGTCCTCAGCTTAGCGAGCGTGGGATCTTTTCGCTGTTCCTCCTCCACATCGCGCGAGACCTCTACGACGTTAGCCTGCTTCGCCTGAGCAAACTCTTTTTCCTCGGCCCTTGTACAATATTTGCAGCTTCCGCAAGGTCTCTGGGACAGCGCGTCTGCATTGCCGTGTCTGGGTCCGGGTCGATGCTGGATCTCGAAGTCGTACTGCTGGAGCCTTTCAATCCACCTCGCCATCTGACCCTCCGGTTGCTTGAAATTATACAGCCAGCGGATTGACGCATGATCTGTCCTCAGCACGAGTCGTCTCCCAAAGAGGTAGTGGTGAAAATGATGCGTAGCCAGGACCACCGCTAACAGCTCCCTCCGCGTAACACAGTAGTTCCTCTCTGCTCGGTTGAGTGTCCTGCTGTAGTATTCCAGTACCACCTCGGAATATCCTTGACGTTGACTAAGTACGGCGCCAATGCCAACATTAGAGGCGTCCGTATCCAATATCAGTGGATCATCTGTGGTTGGGAATGATAGCACGGGAGCGCTCGTGAGCCTCTCCTTGAGGTCGGTGAATGCTGTCTCGCACCGGGTGCTCCACGCGAACCGTCTCTTCTCCTCCGTGAGCTCCGATAGTGGTTTGGCGATGGTTGAGAAGCCCTGGATAAATTTGCGATAATAGGCACACAGGCCTAAAAAGCTTCTTACCTGTCGCTTAGTTCGAGGTGTCGGCCACTCTTGTACAGCTCTGATCTTCGCTTGGTCGGTCCTCAAGCCTTTATCTGATACTATGTGCCCGAGATACTGGACTTCCTTCTTCAGAAAATGGCACTTTCCTGGACTCAGTTTCAGGTTCGCGGCCTGCAGTCGCTGAAAGACAGACTCTAAGTTAGTTAAATGTTCTTGGAAGGTTTTTGTATAGACAATGATGTCATCCAGATAGATAAGGGCAGTTTGCCATGACATCCCCTTGAAGACTTCATCCATGACCCTTTCGAAGGTGGCGGGAGCGTTGCATAGTCCGAAAGGCATGACATTAAAGTGCCACAGACCCGAACCGTTGGAAAAAGCGGTCTTCTCCTTGTCCGCAGCATCCATCTCCACCTGCCAATACCCGCTTTGTAGATCCATGGTGGAAAACCACTTTGCGCCAGCTAAATTGGAGAACAGATCGTCCATTCGAGGAAGAGGATAGGAGTCCTTCTTGGTGATCTCGTTGAGCCGACGGTAGTCCACGCAGAATCTGGCTGATCCGTCCTTTTTTCTCACGAGAACGATCGGAGAGGCCCAAGGGCTGTTGGAGGGCTCCACCACACCTCGATCTGTCATGTCCTGAATCAGTTCTTCTACCTCCGCCCTTTTGGCTATAGGAACTCTTCGGGCCGGGTTCTTAATGGGTTTCGCCGTCCCGGTTTCGATGCGATGTTTGGCTAGCCCCGTCCGACCAAAGTCATTTGGCCCCGAGGAAAACACCCGTCGGTATTTAAAAAGTAAATCTTTAAATTGACTAACCTGGTCTTTTGAGAGGTCCTCTTGAGCTTCTGGCACCAGATCTTCCAAGCATACTGGCTTCACTTCGGCGGTAGAAGGCGGCTCTTCGCAGACATCAGCGACCGTCATCCGTCCTATGATCACATCTCGTGGGATGGTGACGTCTTCGTTGGATGTGTTTGCCAGTCGCACCACCAGCTGTTTCCGGTCGGGATTGTTCAGGCTTCGTCCCAGGTGTATCCCCTCTGGTAGTTGGCTCTCTGCACAGGGCTCGAGCAGGATGTCATTTCGCGCTACGATGATTGGCGGCGGCAGCTCCAGTAGAGTCTCGGACTTTGCTGGGAGAGTTTGCGGTGCGACTGTAACTAGGAGGCCTGTTTGGGCGCTAGCCGGTACCTGTTAAGGCAGTTTCTTACCTTGGATCTCTAGTACTGCCTCGCTGAGATTTATACAGCATCGATGCTCCATTAAGAAATCGATCCCCAGGATGTTCGGTACCCTACGGTTCACCACCGCAAAAGAGTATGAGTACTCCTTCCCGTTGATCACAAGGCTGACCTCCGCATTGCCTAGAGTCCAAATTGTACTTCCCGAGATGCCCTCAATCTGTACAGGTGTACCGGCTATACGCGTCTTCTTTGGCAAAATCTGCTCTCCCAGAATCGACACATTGGCTCCCGTATCGATGACTACTTTGCACAATCCACCCCCAATGTAAGCATCCACTGATAAGCTGGCCCCGCTTAGTGCACCTACGAACTTGGATGCTGCCTGGGTCTGGGCCGAAGGGTTGCTGGAAGAAAGATTGAAATTGTTTTTATTGTCTGGTGGAGCGACATTACGCTTCACCACTGGTCTGTGCTCCTTGGGACCAGTGGTGTTTAGTTTTCCGATGGGCCTGGAGTCCCATAAGCCATCGGATTCTCCGTCTGCCGCCCTCGATCCTGCCTTTGGTTCGCCTGGTCAGACGCCATCCACACTGCCCGATGGTTCCTTCGCTCGAACCGCGACGTCATGTCCTGCGCAATTTGGAGAGCCTCCTGCAAGTTTCGAGGACGCCCAACGGTGACGAAGTTTTGTACTTGCTCGTCACGAATTCCCTCGATGAACTGGCTCAACAAGATCTCCTCTATCACCTTCTCTCCGCAATCCGGAAAGGCGGCAACCGACAGTCGTTGCAGCTGGATGGCGAACTCCGTCAGTGTCTCCCGTGGCTTCTGGATTCGGTTCCGGAGCATGGTGTAGCTAGTGTGGTGATCCAGACCGAACCGCTGCTGCAAGAGACTAGTGAGTGCCCCATACGATAAAGGCTTCCCTCTAGGAAGCGCGCTCAGCACTGGCAATGCTTCTCCCCGAAGCTGCAAGGCCAGCCCGTTCGCCTCCTCCTCATCCGTCCACCCATGGAAAGCAGCGATTATTTCGAACTGCCGCTCATAGTCAGCCCAGGATGATTGCCCATCGAACGGCTGCAATACCCCGAAATTCACTGTCCGATTTAGTTGCTTACCTAGTGACGACTCCCTAGTGGTTGGACGACAGAGAGCGTCTTCATTTTCCGGGCTTTTGCGAGGTGTATGAAAAACCTCGCTATCGTGAGTAGCTAGTGGCCTGCTACTGCCACCTTGCTCGTCGTTTGCTAACGGCTGATGAGACGACGTCGTCCGTTTAGCGCTGTCTTCGGATACCGGATGAGGCGACGAGTGCTGCTCGGCTGTGGGCGTAAAATTCCTGTCGCTGAAGGTTTTCTCTAGCGCCTCCATTCGGTTCTCCATCTTCTTTTGTCTACCGACTAGCTCTGCTTTCCAGTCCTCCAATTTCGTCTCCCAGAAGGTGCGCTCGTGAAGACTTCTCTCTTGTAGCATCGTCGTCAGCGCCGCAAATTGTTGGCGAACCTCCTCAGCATCCATGCTTCGGTGGAAAAGAACTAACCTTAGCTCTGTTCAGATAAACCCCACACCTGACACCAGTGTTACACTTCTGGGGGGGGGTTATCGGTGGCGACCCCGGGCTGTAGCTGGAAGAGGGAGGAAAAAGCAAGATTGAATCACAAAAACCAAGAAAACGCGCCGGCGAAGAAAAGAGAAAAACACTTCTTAATTCAATTTCAGCAGATTTATTTTTTTGGTTCCCGAGAGGTTTTTTTTTTTTTTTTGTTAATTTTACAAACGTTGTTGTTGTTCTAATCTGTTGTCCGTGCTGCTCCGTCCGCGTTGCTCCGTTAGTCCGGTTCTTCCGCGTCACTAGTTCCCGTTCGATGGTTTTCGCCTTGATTCCCGCTACTTCGGTATTTCTCCGATTGAAACCGCGACGAACTTTGGATTCTTCCACGACGACTATCACCAGCAAAAAGCCAATCTCTCTTGCCGAACGCGCTCCTTTTAAACGCTTCCAACTCTCCACCAAAATTTCCCTCGTTGAATCTATCCGTCCTCTCTTGTCATCTCACTCGCGCCTGGAAAGATTCCAAAAAAATTATGAAAATTTCCAATTACCTTCCAGCCTTTCGGATTTTTCCTCCGCCATTTTGGAAAATTTTCTATCCCAATTTTCCACTTGTCCACCTTTTCCTTGCCATCGTCACCCATTTTTCCTGATTGCCCGTAATTTTCCCTCTCCAACGAGGGGTCTATCGTCTCGGAGAACCTGGAGTTACCCTTGTAATTGCATTTTTCCTCTTTTTGCCACTCTTCGTCGCTTTCTTGCGATTAAAACGCGCTCCTGTATTTTCCCCACCATTCCCAATTATTTCCCTTTTATCCTACAGCACGCCAATGTAACCCAACCCGCAGAATATCCGAATGGAAGCGCCGCATCAAAAAGTGTACTGAACGTGCCCCGGATGACATTGCTGACAGACGTCAGAATTCCCATTCTTTTTTTTTTCGACAATTTATTTTTTTTTCCACCGCGCCGGGTATTTTCCGTGTTTTCTTGTGTTTTTCGGGCGTTTTCTTTTTGCAAAAGTGTTTCATTTTGATTCGGGAGTGTGTGCGTCCGTCCGACCATCGATACCGGAAAACGTTCCGACACCAAGTTCCAGGAAAGTGCGGTTCCTCTTGGCAGCAGTCCCGCGCGGTGTACTGCGTCGACTTGGAGTGTTCGTTCTTCGAATTTGAGTGTTCTTGGGTCGATAAATCCAGGTGTTTTCCCGTCTGGGAGGAGTGCGAAGTCCACCCGCACTCCAATGGAGATAATCGTCCCCACGCCACAACTTGTTGTCGGCTATATTTGGATACCCTCTGCAACAGGTGAGTGATTAAGATTTTTTTTTGTTTACCTTTTTTTTCTTATTTTGTTGCCATCATTGCCTTCCTCGGTGGTGTTTTCCGCGGGTGTATTCGATCCCTTTATTCCAGTAAACGAACTGGATTCCTCGGTGGCCTATGCCATGGGGAAAGCCGACATCGTTGCTGAGAGTCGAGGGGTCCGCGGTTGTGCCAGCGCAGGTGCAGCCGTGTACAATTGCGCAAGTTGAAATCGGGGTTGTTTACTTTTGTGCGATAAAATTTTTTTCCTAGGTAGATATTGCGGGTGGGTTTCTTTTCAGGCGACTGTGCTTAGATGATGTGATGGATACTGCATAAAGAATTGCAGATACCTTGGGGAAGAGAACAGGTGAGTATTGAGATACTTATGAAATTACCTTTTTAAGGAATTTTCTTCCGATAGGTGACGGCTGATGGACATGACGGAGGCGCCGGAAGTAACCCGCTGGTTCGGCGCTAAGAGCTAATGGCGATGCCAGGGCCAGCGAGATGACTTTGGAGAGGTGGTGTGTTGGTGGAGCATTGGAAGGTGCCTAAAGTTAGAGGTGAGCTTAATTACCTGTGTGCCTTTTTATTTTTTTATTTTAATCTCGTGTCTCCTTAGGAGGTGAAGTGAAGGCGAGGGTAGAATTTCGCTGCGGGTGACTGCACATAACCGGACGGGTTATATTAGAGAGCAGTGGGCGGAGAAGATGGCAGCGGTTGATGGCAGCGGTTGATGGCAGCGGATGATGGCAGCGGTTGGTTGATGTGAGTCTTTTTTTTTTTCTTCTTCTTTCGTTGTAGTTTGTAGAAATAGTACTAGTAGTGGCGGTGGTTCGACCCGGTCGTTCCCCGCCTTTGTAACAATATTGTAACATAATAATAACTACGCTCCTACAACCCATTCCGAAGTGTCTTTTCATTCTGGCATAATTTTGTTCCGAAGTGTCTTTTCATTCGAGGTTTGTGGCTGCGGTTAGTCTCCACAGTTCGTGCCCACGATAAGAGATGGATGATGTCTAAGACGACGTCACGGATAAGAGAGAATTATAACTGCAAGAAATGATTGTCATCTTGGAATTATTACATCAGAATTTTCTTGTTCCAGTGGTCGAAGAATTTGCTAGAAGTTTCTGGCTATCAAAAACTTCTGCTATATAAGGACAGATGGCGATCGAGACCAAGTGGTTGGTTTTGAACCGCACGAGGAGATTGGGAAAGTGATAACAGCCGAAGTTGTAATTTTGTGATAAATTGAAAGTTGAGAGTTAACAAGAAGAAGTAATTAGTTTGGATTTGTGAATTAAGTAATTGAAAGGAGATAAAGTGATTTGAGAAGAAGGAGACCTTGTAAGGGAGGAGGTTGCGAAGAATAGTATAGTGTGAACTTGAATTGTTCTATAGACTAGAAAATAAAGAAATAATTTCACAGAATATCGTTGTATCTACTCGAGCCGTAGCTCGCATTTTATATTGGTGTCAGAAGTGGGATAAAACTTGTTCTGTGAATAACTATTTTCGTGGTGTGAAACTGCACACAAAAAAAAAAAAAAAAAACATTTCTGTGTTGAGTTAATTAGTTGCGCAAAATGGGTCGCAAATTGGGAAGACTAGCTATAATTCAACTAAAGGCAGAACTCAGTAACCGGAATCTCGACACAACTGGGGGAAAAGATGCCCTACTGATTCGTCTGGAAGAAGCAGTAAAGCAGGAAGGTGAAAATCCGCATGACATAGAGTTTGACGTGGAAGAGGAACCAGCAAGTACATTAGCCGACCTGGGTATAACAAGTCTGCTCCTGCAACTTAAGTTAGTCATGGATGAACAAAAGAAAGCAATAGAAGACCAAAATAAATCTCTGGAACTTAAGCTCGATGACCAAAAAATTATCTAGAACTTAAGCTGGACGAACAAAAGAAAGCAATGGACGAACAAAAGAATTCTCTAGAACTTAAGCTGGACGAACAAAAGAATTCTCTAGATGCCCTGGAAAGTAAACTTGATGAGCAAAACAAGAACTTGGAATCCAAATTCGAAGCGATCGAAGAGAAAATCGAGAAGGTCGAGACGCAACTCGAAAAGGTCGAAACTAGATTCGATGAAAACCTTGAGAAACATGAAGCTCAGTTCGGGAAGATAGAGACTCAGTTTGAAAAAGTAGGAAAGCAAGTCGAAAATCTTGCTAAGGAACTCAGCAACGTGAAGAGACAGAAAGCACGGGAATATTCCACTGACGGTCTGAGAAGAAAGGAGATGCAGCCTCCTATCTTCGATGGTCAAACATCATGGCCAATTTATAAGAGGCAATTCGAAGCGGCCGCAATGACCAATAGCTGGGACGATGAAGAGAAGTCTATTGCACTCACGCTTGCACTGAGGGGTCCAGCTGCGGAGCTCTTGCAGACCATCCCGGAAGATAAACAGCAGAACTACAACTCTCTGGTTCAGGCTATCGAGATGCGGTTTGGGGATGAACACATGCAGCAGGTGTACAGGGTTCAGCTGCGTAGTCGAATCCAGAAAAGGGGGGAAACGCTCCAGCAGTAGCAAGCGGATATAGAGCGGCTAGCCCATCTTTCATACCCTAAAGCCGGTGAGGATCTCATCAACGAAATGGCGGTGGAAGCTTTTATTCAGGCCATAGAAGACAGACAACTGCAAATGGCTGTAAGGATGGCTCAAAAGCGAACTCAATGAAGCCTGCGGACAAAGCATACCAGGGAATACACTGTGTCAGGGAAATGTTCGTCGTGGAATGCTCATGCCAGAGAACAGCCGTCATGGATGAAGACTAAGCTCGCGGAAGTCAAATCTGTTGCTGGAATTGCAACCAAACCGGACACCTACAACGGCAGTGCAGAAGTGCACCTAGACGATGAAATTGTCCACATTGCGGAAGTAGGAGAAGCAGAGAGGAAGCATCCGGCGGTGATAACATCCATCTTGTCGGTCAGACTTCCCAAAACCAGCAGTCGGGAAATGCGTAAGGACCAATTTCGCGGGGCAGAAGTTGGTTACTGGAATCGAGGCCCCCAGGACCAACATTCAAGTTTCACAAACCAAACGGGGTAACAAGAGCCTTACAGTGGAGGCACTAATCAACCAGAAGAAGTGCGTAGCCATCATCGACACAGGTGCCACTGCCTCCATTGTAAGAAGAGATATCGTCAGAAGCTCATGGCTGCACAACACCAACAGCTACTGCCTGAAGACTGCACCAGAGGAAATGGCGAAGGTGTTTGGAGAAGTTCGTCTTACGATTACTCTGGCGGGACTGACGTTCTCCCATGCGTTTCTGGTGGCAGATATATGCGACGAGTGCATCATCGGAATAGACTTCATGAAAGCAAATGAAGTAATCTTGGACATCGGGATGCAGGATGCAACGAAAATGCCGTAACTCTCAAGACAGTCATCAGCAAGGACGAAGATTTGCCGCCGTTTTCAGAGACAATCATTTGGACGAAGCTGGAATGTGATCTTGGGAGCCACCGATTCTACATAGTAGAACCAGACCCAGAGAAGCCTTCTCAAGACTACATCGTGGGAAAGACGTTAGTCGAACCAAAGAACACCATGGTTCCAGTGAGAGTTTTGAACGCGAGACCACGCACTGTCAAACTAAGGCGAGGGGAGGTGATTGGAAAATGCACGCCGATTACCGCCGTCGCAACAATATCTGAACGTGATGCTCCAAAACCTCTCCCATCACCTTGGACAGCGGAAACGAGAGAGACGATTCTCCAGTCCAGTGAGCTGAATCAGGAGCAGCGAACTATGGCAGAGAATCTTATCAATGAGTACGCTGATGTATTTGCCTCACAGGACGGAGAATACGACCGAACACACCTGGTACAACATCGAATAGACACTGGTGATACTAGACCAATTCGTCAGCTTGCTAGGCGCCTTCCATTGGCAAAGCAGACAGAAGTTCAAGAGATGGTGCCGGCAATGGAGAAAGAAGGTCTGATTGAAAGTTCCAAAAGTCCGTGGGCATCATCGGTTGTACTGGTTAAGAAGAAAGATGGCAGCACGCGGTTCTACGTGGTCTATCGGCAGATTAAGATGACGAGCGACCGCACGAAGACCACGTATGATGCCAAGGCAACAACGTCAGGATTCCAGGAGGGAGATCTAGTGTGGCTGTATAATCCCCATCGTCAAAAGGGGAAATCACCTAAGTTGCAGCAGAACTGGGAGGGTCCCTACAGAATAATAACCCGCATCAACGATGTTGTCTACCGCATCCAGCGAGGTCCAAGGGCCAAAATGAAAGTGGTTCATGTGGACCGACTGAGTCGATATAATGGCCGAAGTGAGGACGCACTTGTTCGGGTCGAACAAGTCTAAGAGGGGGGCAGTGTAACATAATGTAGCATAATGCAACAAATTCCGAAGTATCTTTTCATTCTGGCATAATTTTGTTCCGAAGTGTCTTTTCATTCGAGGTTCGTGTCTGCAATTAGTCTCCTCAGTTCGTGTCCACGATATGAGACGGATAATATCACGGATAAGAGAGAACAAGAGATTATTGGCTGCAGCTGTCATCCTGGAATTATTACATCAGAATTTTCTTGTTCCAGTGGTCGAAGAATTTGCTAGAAGTTTCTGGCTATCCGAAACTTCTGCGTTGTAAGGTGTTGGCGATTAAAACCAAGAAAACCAAAAAACGACAGTTTGACAGTTCTTCAAAAGTTAAATTAAATTAAAACCGAACACAACTAATTCAGATTCTATGTTTTTTTAAATGGTAGCACTCAAACGGAGGAGGTAGGCGTGAAACCCAAAGCACCAACATTTCATCCAATGAGTGACAACCAACCCAGTAGCACCAGGCGTAACGCATTTCACGCATCGCAGCAGGTCAACACAACAAATATTTTGCTAGCTACAGCAGTTGTTAAGGCAAGGTCAAGTGACGGATGATACGTTTACTTACGTGCTTTAATCGATCCGGGATCAGAGGCAACGTTAATCTCTGAATCAGATGCACAGCAGCTTAAATTCCCTAAACAACTTACAAATGTCCAGGTATCGGGGGCTAGGGAAGGTCAGTAACGGCACCACTCAGCACTATGTCGACGTTACATTTACGTCGAGGGATTCGACATTCGAGAGCTCTGCTAGGGCTTTAGTTTTCAAGTCGTTAACTGGGCTTCTTCCGGCCAGATCCGTGATGCCTGACAATTGGAACCAAGCTTCAACATACCCGGAAAAATAGAGCTGTTATCCGGAGTCGATGTATATTCTGAGGTGATCCTTCCGGAAATTATAATGACCGACAACGCCAACTCACCAATTGCCCAAAAGACCAAGCTGGGATGGGTCGTTATAGGTATGATACCACGTTCCATACAGACCTTTGCACAGCTCACAAATCTTGATACAAAGTTACGAAAATTTTGGTATGTAGAAGTAACACGTCCAGCGTTAGGTGCCAGCAGAGAAGTGGCTCTCAGGAGATTCGCTTCGTTGGAACGACGTTTCCAGAGTATTGAAGGGTTACGGACGAGATATAGCGAGTGTCTCATAGAGTACCTCACGTTGCAACACATAGAGAAAGTCGATATGGGCAACGATGCAGTGATAAAATCACCTTACCACACGTTTCTCCCACATCACGCCATGCAGAAGGAAGCAAGCACCACCACGAAGCTCAGGGTCGTGTTTGACGCCGCAGCAAAAACTAGTCATGGGACATCGCTAAACGACAACTTGATGGTGGGTCCTAAGTTACAAACCAACGTTGTGGACATTATCCTTCGCTGGAGAAGCCATCGGTACACATTTACCGCAGATGTGGAAAAAATGTACCGCCAAATTTGGGTAAGCCCACCGGATAGCTACTATCAACTGATCCTGTGGAGACCAACCGAAGAACAACCAATAAGAGCCTTTAAGCTCAAAACTGTTACATTCGGTACAGCATGTGCTCCTTATTTGGCCATTCGGTTTTTACACCAAGCAGCAGATGATGAAGCCTACAGGTATCCGATCGGAGCACGAGTTGTCAAGGAAGACATGTACGTCGACGACCTTATCAGTGGAGCCGACAGTATTGAAGAAGCCAGGAAAAAGCGTGATGAAGCTCGCAAGGTGTTAGCATCAGCTGGTCTTAACTTCCGCAAATGGACTTCCAATGATAAGGAACTTCTGGTTAATATTCCTGAGCAGGACCGGGAAATAGAATTTGATCTGCCTCGGGGGTCATCAGAACATGTAAAAACGCTAGGAATTAGATGGTACCCCAAAACCGATTCATTCTCATTTCAAAAGTAAGAGTTCAAGGTCGAAGAACCGACGAAAAGGACAATTCTTTCAGCGATAGCCCAGCTTTACGACCCACTTGGCTGGATAGCACCATGCGTTGTCAAGGCCAAGATACTCATGCAGCAACTCTGGAGTCGAGGTAGTGATTGGGATCAGCCAATTCCAATAGAGCTGAGGCATGAGTGGGATAGCTTTCAACGACAACTACCCATGATTGAAGGCATCGCGATTCCTCGGTGGATATGGTGCACATAAGGGCATTGAATTGCATGGCTTCAGCTATGCTTCAACAAAGGCCTACGGGGCAGCGGTTTACATACGCGTACCAGACAACACAGACACAACGCACATGCACCTACTTATGGCGAAAACAAAGGTCGCTCCGCTAAACACGATAAGTCTTCCTAGGCTGGAACTTTGCGGCGCAGTCATGGTATCCACACTGCTGCATTACATAGAAGATGCCCTCGAGATGCAACACGTCAACACCTATGCGTGGTCAGACTCCACGATAACCCTAGCTTGGATCCGTGCTCCTCCGATCAAATGGACTACGTTTGTGAGCAACAGGGTTGCGGAAATTCAACGTCTTACCAAGCACGACGAATGGAGACACATTCCTACACACGATAACTCTGCAGACTTGGCATCTCGAGGTATCTCCTCTTCCTTACTAGGGGCACAGGACTTATGGTGGAAAGGCCCATCCTTTTTGCGCAGACAATGGGAATTCCAGGAACCTGATCAACCATTATCAACAGAGACAATGGAAGAGATCAGAAAACTTCAAACGCATCACGTTACGACACAAGACATGAATGATAGTGTGAGTAAACTGATCCATAAGTTCTCTCGGTTGTCAAAGTTGGTCCGAGTCTTGGCCTTCTGCTTGCGATTTATGCAGAACTGTCGAATGGAGGCTCCAGCCAGGAAAATGAGCGCGCTCGAACCGAGGGAGTTGCAATTAGCTGAACTCGTCGCTATTCGAACAACTCAAAGGGAGATGGGCTCATCGGAACTGCATAAAAGCCAAACTAACATCGCTACACCAACAAATTTGAAGGCGCTCAATCCCTTCCTCGACGGCCAGGGCATCATTTGCGTAGGAGGACGACTTCAATTTGTGCTTCTACCATATGAACAAAAGCACCCAATAATATTACACCCAAATCATCACTTCACGGAACTAGTGATCAGCGACGCACATGATCGAACGCTACACTGAGGGTTGCAGCAAATGGTGGCGTATATTCGTACCAAATATTGGATACTCCACATCAAACGGGCTGTGAAGAAGCATATCCACAACTGCTTAGTCTGCTTTCGACACAAAGCTCAACATATGGAACAATTGATGGGGAGTCTACCTGCACTTCGTGTCCGAATGGCCAGACCATTTGCCAATGCCGGAGTAGACTACGCTGGACCAATAGAAATTAAGACCTGGAAGGGACGCAACGCAAAGAGTCTTAAGGGGTACTTCGCAATCTTCGTTTGCTTAGCAACCAAGGCGATACACATCGAAATCGTGTCAGACCTAACTACTCAAGCCTTCTTAGCTACCTTCTGCCGATTCACTGCAAGGAGAGGTATATGCAGCCAAATCTACAGCGATTGCGGAACAAATTTTGTTGGAGCTAGCACAGAACTCGACCGCATGATGAAAGTTGCAAAGCATGATTGGGCAGAAATTGCAGAGATCCTTTCAGATCAAGGGACCAAATGGAACTTCATCCCTCCCGCGTCGCCACACTTCGGGGGACTTTGGGAAGCCGGAGTGAAATCCATTAAGCACCATTTAAAACGCGCGACAGGAAACGAGAAGTTGACATTTGAGGAGCTTTACACAATACTTACGCAGATAGAGGCATGTCTGAATTCCAGACCTTTATGCCCTCTCTCGGATAACCATGAGGATTTGGAGGTCATAACGGCAGGACATTTTTTAATAGGCGAAGCTTTACACACCATACCGCACGGAGACACATCGCACGCTAATGTAAGCAATATCGACCGATGGAAAAGAACTCAATGTTTTGCCGACGGCTTTTGGCGTAAATGGTGCAGTGAATATCTTTCGCGTTTGCAACAGAGGCCAAAAACCGAGCAGACACCGAAGGTTGGGGATTTAGTAATCGTTAAGGATGAACGGTTACCACCATCTCAATGGATGCTTGAACGAATTAGAGAAGTTCACCCAGGAGCCGACAGTCTAATTCGCGTTGTGACACTGAAAACAAAAACCGGAGAACTCAAACGTCCGATAACGAAAATTTGCTATCTACCATCAAACAGAAACAATGAAAACAACACATTTATTTAATCAATTTTCTTTATTTAAATCAAATAAAAACATAAATCCTATTACAATTTCATCAATAAAATAATAATAGTATTTATATTACATCGTACACATAAATCACAGAAACGTAGAAACGTTCTCTACACACAAACACATAATCTATGGGCATCCTCAGCTGTCTTCACAGCTGATCATCACCCATAACCACCTATCACGATTCTTCAGCAATCGAACCGCGCCGTTACCCGTTAACCAAAATAAAAAAAAAAATGCACTTGCAAAGTGAAAATCAAAACAATCACATGCGATATAGATCAACACGACGCGTACCAACGTATTCGATCGTATTTACGTACATTCAAAATTTTTTTGCACTGCACTTTTCGCACACATTTCTTTTAATTTTTTTTGTATTTAATTTTTTTTCTCACGCGAAACTTCACTCAAAACTTACGTACATACCTAACTTACAGACACCGAGAGAAGAAAAAAAATAACAACAACAACCGCAGCGATGCCACCCACTCAATGCACCGAAAACTTGTACATGAACCGGTACAAGTTCATTAATCAAAAAAAAATATAACCACCCAAAATAATATACTATGATATGATATAAAACATAATATAGATATAAATAATAATAAAACAACTCACCTGGATATATGGATTCTTCCCACGTCGTCCAAATGACACCAAACACAAACAAATTACATTAAATTACAATTAATGTTAAAATAAAACATTATAAATAAAAACCGAAAAAAAAATACACCGCACTTCGACACGACACCGCACTATGAATGAATTACAATTACTACAGTTTACAAATCAAATCAACTCCAGCGGGAACAAGGAAGATGTATTATGAAAATCGCATAAGGCAGTGGGAGTAAGAGAAGGACACATACATATCACCCGAATGATCATCATCAGTCAATAAATGAACGACATCGACCGTCAATGTGTTTTGTCTTTTCACTCCTTATATGTCCCTATTATTGTGGAGCAATGTGTTGTCCCATTCATGTTTCAATTCCATGTTATTAATCATCTTTGTCTTTGCATGTACCGTTTGCAATCAACACGAAGTAGACCAGCTCAACCACAAGGGCCTACAGGGTGGTCCGGAATTGAAGGATGAATTATGCAAGTTTGTGGACAAAATTGCGAACTCAGTTCACAGCCGGGGAGAATGTTGGCGATTAAAACAAGAAAACCAAAAAACGACAGTTTGACAGTTCTTCAAAAGTTAAATTAAATTAAAACCGAACAAAACTAATTCAGATTCTAAGTTTTTTTAAATACATTTGTAATTTATTCATTTATACACAAAATCTCAAATATATAAAACCAATACATTGGCAAATTGTAATTCGCGCCAAAATGAAAGTAAATGCCAAAAGCATAAATACTCTAAAATGTAAATTCAGTACTCACTCGAATAAAGAAGTTTATAACGTTGATATAGGTGCGTGTTCTTTCATTTCCACACTTACATATATCTCTTTGTTTCAAAAGTAAAGAAAGTAAAGTCCATTTTCTATTAACACCCCAAAATACAATTCCGTGGTAAATTCAAGGACAGATGGCGATCGAGACCAGGCAGTTGGTTTTGAACCGCACGAGGAGATTGGAAAAGTGATAACGGCCGAAGTTGTAATTTTGTGATAAATTGAAAGTTGAGAGTTAACCAGAAGAAGTAATTAGTTTGGATTTGTGAATTAAGTAATTGAAAGGAGATAAAGTGATTTAAGAAGAAAGAGACCTTGTAAGGAAGGAGTTTGCGAAGAATAGTATATAGAACTTGAATTGTTCTATAGACTAAAAATAAAGAAATAATTTCACAGAATATCGTTTTATCTACTCGAGCCGTAGCTCGCATATTACAATATCTTTAAAATAAAACTCAATCATCTTCACAAATAAAATAAATAAAATCGGTTAAAAAAAAAAAAAAAATGTTTTTTATTATAATTAATGTACCCTATATTGGAAGAGGAAATAGAGAGGGTAACTACAATTATTCAATTTATTTAAATGAAATGCTTTAAATCCTTCCGAAAACACAAAGCTTTAAATTCCACTAATGGTCCACGAAGCTCTAAATTGTACTAAATACGAGTAGTTCACAAACCATAATATAAAGAACAGGCACCAGTAAGAAAAATTATTATTTATCATCTGGAGTATGTTGCTTATTTATTAATGATAATTATTATAAGCATCTTATTCAAAGACAGAAACGAAACTTCATTATGGGAGGAGATTTCAACGCTAAACACACCTACTGGGGATCTCGACTAATAACAAAAAAAGGCCATAAGCTATACAAAGCGGCTCAGGATATGGGATGTGAGTTCATATCGACTGGAAAGCCGACGTACTGGCCAACAGATCCAAATAAAATTCCAGATCTAGTTGACTTCTTCGTGGTCAAAAAAAATCTCAAAAAAGGTTTGATCTGAGTTCAAGGATCAAGATATCAACTTATCTACCCCCCTTAAAACTATTGCAGAACTTGAAGATGATGTTCTAAAATTCACTCAACAAATTCAACAAGCGGTCTGGAAATCAACTCTAGTCCTAAAAAGGTAAGCAGTTGGCCAAAACTTTCCCAAAGAAATATTAGAACTAGTAGCCAAAAAACGAAAACTTCGAGCTAAATGGCAGCAAACTCGGGCTCCACTAGATAAAAGAAATCTCAATAGAATCTCCCAGCATCTTTGCCGTGTTATAAAAGAAATAAAAAATGAGTCTATAATTAAGTATCTTAGAGAACTTACGCACGATAAAAGTACTGACTATTCACTTTGGAAGACCACCAAACACCTAAACAGACCAATGGGGCTAAGTTATCCCATCAGAAAAAATGATAGACAGTGGGCGAAAACGAATGCAGAGAAAGCTACCTTATTCGCCGAGCATCTAACCACCACTTTTAAACCACATGCAAGTCAATGTAATATGGCGTACTATACGCGCAGCCAAGAAATCGAAGATGTTCCACCAGTCGCTGTGTCTGAAGTTAAAAAAGAAATTAAGACAAGACTCAAGACGAAGAAAGCCCCAGGGGATGACCTTATTACAGGTGAAATTCTAAAACAACTTCCACACAAAGGTATGGTGAAGCTTAGCAACTTAATTCAAGCTGCAATCAGACTTTATCACGTTCCTTGTCACTGAAAAGTTGCTGAAGTGATCATGGTAAATCACCGTATGACGCAGCGTCCTATAGGCCCATATCCCTACTCTCAGTCATGTCAAAATTGTTTGAGAGCTTGCTTCTCAAACGCTTAAAACCAATCATTGAGCGCAAAAAACTAGTACCAAGTCACCAGTTTGGCTTTAGAGAAAGTCATTCAACTATAGATCAAGTTCATAGAATTACCGATGTCATAGAAAAGTCGCTGGAAGAGAAAAGGGTTTGTTCTGCGTGTTTTTTGGACGTAGCTCAAGCCTTCGACAAAGTATGGCACGAAGGACTAGTGAAAACACTGAAAAATATTCTACCAATTCAGTATTTCAAGTTACTTGAATCTTACTTGACACCTTGTTTCTTCAGAATTAAACAAAAAGATGCGTACTCTGAGCTAAGGGAAATAAAAGCGGGAGTTTCTCAGGGCAGCATCCTGGGTCCAACACTCTACCTTTTGTTCACCAAAGATTTACCTACTCCACCAGACAACATAATAGCTACATTCGCTGACGATACAGCGATTTTGGCAGTCGGCAAAACAGCAGAAGAAGCAGCGAGAAAGCTACAGACAGCTATGGACGCCATTGAATTATGGACTAAAAAATGGCTCATAAAAATAAACGACGCAAAGTCCGTGCATGTTGATTTTACAATCAAATGAATAAGGGAAATTCCGATATTCATCAACAACACCCAAATTCCTTATGCCAACATGCAAAACTTCGTTGGGAAGAGCACGTCAAGAAAAAAAGGCACGAAATCAACCTAAAACTAAACAAAATGAACTGGCTCATTGGAAGACGGTCAGTCTTATCTAATCACAATAAACTCTTGCTCTACAAACAAATGATAAAACCAGTATGGACCTATGGCATCCAATTATGGGGGTGTGCTAAGGAAAGTACCATCAAAACCATTCAAAGGCTTCAAAACAAAGTACTGCGGCGCATTGTTAATGCACCATGGTACATTCGTAACGCAGACCTTCATCGTGACCTGAGGATGGAGACCGTCTCTCGCGAGATTCAGAGGTACGCAACAGCTCACGCGATCAGCCTGAAGCAGCACACAAATGAAGAGGCATCTAAACTCCTAAACCAAAGTGAGCAAGTTAAAAGACTCCAACGTACGAAGCCGACCTAGTAGTGCAATAAAAAAACTAGTGACTCCGATGGGCATCAACTACATAGTTTAATTATTAATTTTATCCATACGCAAGCTGCTTGTTAGTCTTATTGACTAGTTGTAGTGTCATGTAACAAAGAAATTGTTTAAATAAAACAAAAAAAAAAAAAAAGTATTATATCATTAAAGGTCAAAAGAAAAACCTTCATTTCAGTTTTTTATTGAATACAGTATCTGTCATCATTACCGGAATATTTTGGAAATCCAAAAATGGGTAATAACCAACTACAATGCCTAGTCAGCGAATGCCTTTCGTCCATCTATTTAATTAATTTCATTTAGCACTGGAGTCACGAGTCTATTTTTTGTGCGTTGTATGTTTATTCGTAATAGGCTTTTACTTTAAGAGGAAATGTTGTTGGTATTATTTAGTTCGACCTATTTTTTTGTGATGTTGAATTAATGAAAGGATTACGTGAAACAATTTTATATTATAATTGGAATTACTTCCGGAGCAAGAAATGCTCTGAATGAAAAAAAGGAGATTTTACTTAAACAAAACTTAAATCCGATTTTTGTGGATTGAAATTGAGTTTGCGGGAGGAATAACTTTTGTTTATATTTCTTATTGGGGTGGAAATGCTCACCAGATTGTACTTTGCTAGATGAACCTAATTATGTGCCTGAAAATGCGAGCTTGCCTAGTAGAACGCTCAAATGTCGCATTTCTAGGTACCATGCAATTGAGGTCTTCGGAATAACTGTCTATAGAACAGGCATAGTCTCTGGTGTAGTAGACGTGTTCTTTTTTTTGGAAAAGGCTATGAATTGGGTTTTACTCGCGTTGAAATCTTGCAAGATTATCAGCAGGTTTCCATTTACTGAACTGATTTGGTTGCATCTTTTCGGGAAAGCCAGGAAAGGTATACAATATTGGTACAATCATGAGTATGGTCGTTAAAATCGAGCCACTACGTGTCAACATGAAGGCTATCCCTCAATGCAAGCGTTGCCAAGAGTTTAATCATACTCAGGCGTACTGTTGGAAAGAGCCGCGCTGCGTTAAGTGAGCTGGAAAACACTCTTCTGAAATTTGCAGTTTGAGCAAAAATGAAAAAGCAATTTGCGTTAACTTGAAAGGAAGGCATCCAACAACTTATCGCAGTTGCGAGGTCCCAAAGGAACTACAGATGCGACGGAGAAAATCTACAACGCCGACTGTGCGGGGAACTAGTTATACTTGAACTGACTAAAAGGACGCTCGAATCAGCACTGCAAACTCTTGAACCAGCCAATCAGTCTTCTACGAAACGACGGGCCACCCTCTGATCCGTTGAAAGAAATTCTGAACTGCATTTACACTAAGTTCGAGGAACAATGTGAAATGAACAAAAGACTCAGTAACGTCGAAAGCTTTTGTATGGCTAACCCTATATCTAAATCTAAGTAGATATGAACTCTTTGCTTAAAATTATAACATGGAATGCAAACGGACTCTTACAAAAATCTAACGAATTAGAAATTTTTCTAATGAGAGAAAATATCGACATATGTCTGATCTCCGAAACACATCTAACAAGGGAATCACAAATAAAGATAAGAGGCTACCCTGGTTATCACGCGTATCATCCTTCTGATAGAGCGCGGGGCTGTTCGTCCTTATTCATTAAAACTAACATCGAACACTCGGTCGATATAAACACAGAGCTGGAAAAACTTCAGTTGTACTTTGTAAGGTTTAAGAATAAACACTTGAGCTACAATATAGCATCTGTTTAATGTCCGCCGAGGTGCTTGCTCGAGAAAGACGACTACTTTCAATGCTCTTGGTTCAAAGTTCATTATTGGTGGAGATTTCAACGCGAAGCACACCTTCTGGAGTTCAAGATGTACATCTTCTAAAGGAACAATTCCCTACGAAGTGGCAAATGAATTCGGTTGTTGTTTTTATTCGACCCACCTATTGGCCAACCGACTGAGAAAAAATTCCCGATCTTATCTATTTGTTCGTTTCAAAAGTCATTTACGAGAAGTTTATTACAGTCGAAGAAAGTCTTGATCTCTCTTCTGATCACTCTCCAGTAATTTTATTACTTGGTGAAGCGTTGATCAAGAAAGAAGGACCTCCAAGACTTATTAGCAATAGAACAAACTGGGAGGGCTTTAGAAATGATTCCGGAACAAATATCGCCTTAAATATATCACTTGATACACCTTGTGAACTGAAGGACGAAGTTAATCGTTTCGTGGAAGTAATCCAAAGAACGGCATGGAGAAACAGAAAAATCATTGAACTGGTGAGGGTGAAAAGAAAAGCACGAAAGAAATGGCAAATCACTCGCGCACCGCAGCATATAGAGGTCCTTAAACGACTATGCAATCGCCCTAGAGATATAATCGAGAATTTAAAAGCAATAAGATAGCGACCTACCTTGAAAATCTCTCCGCTGAAAGAGAATCAAATTATTCACTTTGGAAAGCGCTAAAAGGCATCCGGAAATCTCAAATATAAGCGCAACCAATTCGAAAAAACGACAGAACAAAGAAAAGGCAGAACTTTTTGCTTTGCATTTAGAAGAAACGTTTAAGCCATTCGACGGCCCTTTGATAACGCCCGACACCCCAGTCACGACATCTGACAACTTTAAAGTAAAAAAAGTTGCATTGATTGAATTGAAGGAAGTTATTAAAAATCTAAAGATGAAAAAAGAACCTGGTTACGACTTGATAACGGCGCAGGTGGTCAAGGAATTGCCGACTAAAGCTCTTATAAAACTGGTTTATTTGATAATCGCTTCGTTCAGATTGCTCTACGTTCCGAGACAATGGAAGAGATTATAATGGTCCCGAAACCAGGCAAACCTTTGAATGAGAAAAAATCATATCGGCCTATTTCTCTATTGCCGGTTATCTCTAAAATATTCGAAAAACTACTTTCAAAACGACTACAACCGGTTTGATTTACAACGAATTGCGGCCGAAGTCCCACGAGAAGTGTCCTTTGCCCGCTTCTATATGTACTCCACACGCGTGATATCCCGTAGGAAAGAAACTGCGTCATCGCCACGTTTGTGGACGATACGGCGATATTGACAACGGGCAATACAATTGAAACTGAAAAGCTGCAACATGCTATTAATAAAGTCCATGCTTGGACGAATTCTTGGCGTATTGTGCTGAACGAAAGCAAACGTCAACTTTACCTACAAAAAAGAGGATAGATTACCTGTATATTTAAACTCGGCTCAAATACCGTACACGAACGAAGCAAAATATCTAGGAATGAGTCTAGATATTAAGCTTAAATGTAAATCGCACGTAAAAAAGAAACGCGACGAGCTCGAAAACAAATACCGACAAATATACTGGCTACTCGGGAAACATTCGAAGTTGAGACTACATAACAAACTGTTTATCTATAAGCAATTGTGCAAGCCAGTGTGGACGTATGGTCTACAACTATGGGGTCATACCAGGAAAAGCAACAGAAACATCCTACAAGCTTTTGAATATAAAGTTCTTAGAACGATCGTTTCGTTCGGTTTTAATGCATTTTTATTTTTCGAATTCATGAACTCTTTATAGCTAGACACAAAAAATGCTTAAAACTAGCTTAATTAACTTAACTATGTTATATACTAACTTAATGGTCCTATGCGGGCGCTCTAAGCTAAACCTAATTCTTAAAATTTGTCTTTCGACGTGATATAACTTAAAATATTTATTAAATCTATACTTACAAATATTGGAAAACTAAGAAACAATTTTTAATCAAAAACTTAGCAAATGAACTCTATTTTGTATCTATAAATAAATCTTACAAAGTACCTAAAAGCTACTTATTCTAAGGTACGTGATTAAACACGCAAACATTTTTTTTAATATACATACTGTAATATGCGAGCTACGGCTCGAGTAGATAAAACAATATTCTGTGAAATTTATTTCTTTATTTTCTAGTCTATAGAACAATTCAGGTTCACACTGTACTATTCTTCGCAATTCTTTTCTTACAATGTCTCTTTCCTCTCAAATCACTTTATCTCCTTTATATTACTTAATTCACAAATCCAAACTAATTACTTCTTCTTGTTAACTCTCAACTTTCAATTTATCACAAAACTACAACTTCGCCTATTATCACTTTTCTAATCTCTTCGCCACAGTTTAAAAACGACTGCTCTTTTTATTGATCGCCATCTGTCCTTATATAGCAGAAGTTTCAGATAGCCAGAAACTTCTAGCAAATTCTTCGACCACTGGAACAGAAAATTCTGATGTAATAATTCCAAGATGACAATCATTTCTTCCAGTTATAATTCTCTCTTTATCCGTGGCGTTGTCAGCTATTGCGAACCTCGAATGAAAGTACAGTTTGGAATGGGCTGTAGGACCGTAGTTATTATTCTACATTATTGTTGCATACTTTTAGACGATGTTACAATATATATGTACATATATATAGATGTATTGCATACATGTAGTATACATACATGTACAGATATGTATAAGGTTTTTTTTTGTATTTTATTATACTTAAATCGACCTTAAAACTGTGTAAGCCGGCCAGGCTATAGAAAGCTTTACCGACTTTGCCCCTTGTGAGGCTACTCCGAATCAAAAGGAAACGACGCTTATGTCGATTACACACGCCATTCTCCTGTATGGATGTGAGATCTGGGCCGACGCACTCAAACAGGAGAAATACAGAATGCAGATGGCCGCAGAACAGAGGCGCGCAGCAATACGGGTTGTAAGTTCGTATCGAACGGTGTCGGAACCAGCCGTCCTCGTAGTCGCGGGAGTGACCCCAATTGATCTTCTGGCGGCAGAGAGGAAGTACGTCTACAACAAAAAGGCGGAAATGGAGTGGAAGCGGCAACCGAGGAAGCGAAGGATCTCACCAAACAGCAGCGGCAGGAGAGATGGAGAATAGAAAGCAGAGGAAGATGGACCGCGAGGATCGTCAAGAACGTTGCCTAATGGAAGGAACGGAAACACGGCGAAGTAAATTATTACATCACCAAGTTTCTTACCGGACATAGGTATTTCAACGCCTACCTCCATAAGATAGGAAAAACAAGCGGCTCAGCTTGCCACTACGATGACTCACGACGACGTAAACTATACGTTCTTTGAGTGCAACAGATGGGAAGCCGAAAGTAGTGCGTTGGAATCGCAAATCGGAGTTATCAGCCCAGACAACATAGCGGCAAAAATGTCAACCAGTGACCAAAACTGGAATCGAGTACACTCATTCATAGAAAAGGTACTCAAAACAAGGAAGAGAGAGGAAGACGAAAACCCACCCTCATAACTTTTATGTAAAACATAATGAAAGGTACACCGGCAAGAATGAATAAACCCGCAACAGGAGATAAATGAAAAAGCCGGTCCCCGGAGGGGGAAGAAAACGACACTACTCTGAAGTAATGCGAAAGCGGTCCCGGAGTGGATGGTGTCAAGTTGAAAAAAGGGGTTAAAGGTGTTTTTTTAGTGGCGTAAGAGTAAGTCCTACACTACTTGAAACAGAGCGGGACTGTTTCTCGTGAGCATTAGCGTTTTCCACCATCCCCATGGCAAAAAAAAGGTATTTTTTAAAAGACTCATTTTTAAATTCTCGTATCGATGTTTAGATTAGTCAGTATTGTTTTGTCGCTGGGCGCACTTGATTGTCGCCAATGTTTTCTAGCTCTTCTCTTTTCCGCAATTATATCACATATTTCTTTTGGATATGAGTTTTGTTGGATTTTAGGTTTAGTTATAGGTGTTGCAGCCCATGCAGCTTTTTGGATATTAACTGTAAATATCTGCACAGCCTTTTTAATTAATTGATCTTCTGTTCAATTGTTTCTGAGAGCTGAATACTATCCTCTAGATTCTGTCTGAAGTAGTTCCAAGCAGTCATCTTATTAGTTAGTTTTGGGCTGTTTTCTTTGCTAGTGATTTTATCGCCAAGTGTTAAAAGTATTGTGGAATGATCTGAGTCATGATCTGGCCCTTCTTCTAATTTTATAGTACTTGACGACATATTCTTTGTAACAAAAAAGTCGACAAGATCTGATAAATGCAATCATCGACATATTCTATAAGATTATTATTTACGATCATTTCTTTTTTTCTGCCTAGACTCATTAATTTGGTTTTGTCGGTGTTCATTATAACACCTGCCGAGATTCATCCCTCTTCTAAATCCTGTACCATTTTCTTCATGTCTTCAGTTGTTGTTGTTATAAGCACTATATCGTCTGCAAATCTCAGATAATTAAAATATATTTTCCATATATTATATGATATTTTCAATCCTAGGGAATCCTATTTTATTGATCTAAAATTGTCTTCTAAAATCGCAGAGAAAAATGCGGGTGAGAGTGGATCGCCTTGTCTAATTCCTCGGCTTAAAGCTGAATATTCTTCCCTTACTCTTCAAAGATAATCTAGCAGATACATTTGTGTAATCATTTTTTATTATTCTGATTATCTTGTTATATGTGCCTTGATTTTTAAGCGATTTCCAGATTACAACGTGCTATGCTGTATCGAATGCATTATTAAAATCGATGAAAGCCAAACTTAAATTCTGCCTGTATTCTTTACAGTTTTTCATTACTTGATTGACTGTTTGTACGAGTAGGTGGCCTGTAGTACTGAAACCTTGACGAAAGCCAGCCTGCTCTCTCGGTTACTGTTCGTCTAAGGTTTTACGGAGATGGCTGTCGTATACAAATCTACTGAGAAAGAGAAAAACCCGGTGGTTATGGAGCGAGAAAAGCAGGTTTCTTACAAGAAAGCTGTTATCTCCTCTTTAGCCGAATTGGGAAGGCTGGCAATGACAGCAGCATGACCGACGCGGAATGCAAACACTGCGATTTTCATCTGTTAGAGCTGGCTCAAGCAACGAATGCTTTCATTCAGGTGGAGGGCTGTGAGTTAAAGAGCGGAACCTTTATATTAAAGTGCTCTTCGCAGCAAACCTCTGAATGTCGGTGCCGAAAATCCCCCCCCCTTGAGACCGCTACTTTTGAGGTCTTCAAAACAACTAAACAGACGCGCGCCATCTGCTGGATCCCGGGGAAACTTAGGAAAACGGTTGATGTGCTAGAGCGCCTGCGTACCCAGAATCCTGGACTCGAGATGACCAAGTGGACTGTTCATACACACAGGGAGAGACAGAATCGTCAAAATAAAGATGGTTCTACTCTGGCTGTGAGTTTGGACAAGGGTTCTGCCGAGGCCATTATGTTTATATATTTATTATTTGCATCTTGGTAGGATTCAGTTCTGCTTCGATACCAAGTAATGCAAACAAGGGTAGAAAAAAACTCCTAGTATTTAATGATATTTACTCAGATCAACCTACAACACAGCAAGGCTGCTACCGCTCTTATAAGTAGCAGACTTACAGCTAGTAGAACAAAACCTCACATAATATCTATCCAAAAGCCTTGGGTGCGGAACAAGCGCATTTGTGGCCTTGCAGATATGCGTTATATCATGGTACTTTATGATGACCGGTTCGAAAGGCCTAGGGCTTGTCTTATTGTACCAAATTCCCTCTCAACAACTAAGTTTGGACAGTTTTGTGGCCAGGACTTAGTCGCTGCAACTATAAGCTTCAAGACGAACGGTAAATATGAAACCTACGTCATTGCGTCTTCTTACTTCCCATATGACTCGATACTGCCCCCACCACCAAGGGCAGTGGTCAAGCTCATAGAACATTGTGATACCAGAAAGATAGGTCTTGTCATATGTTGCGATGCTGGACTTCATACTATCGTCTGATCTTACCATCAACAATGTTGGCTCACAACCAACATTTGTTATGGCGCTAAGACAGGAAGTGATTGACTTGAACCTGTCCAACAGGTATTTCAAGCCTATTACCAACTGGAGAGTTTCGCCAGAAATTTCCCTCTCAGACCATAGATACATTGGATTCCAAATCGAATGTCCCTTTGCAGGAGCGGAGAAATCCGAGAAAAAGCAACTGGATACGGTTTAAGGAAGAGTTAGGCAAATCTATCAAAGATCTACCTAAACTTAGAACGAGGCAAAAGGTAGAGGAAGCCGTTCCAAACCTGAACCGCACCCTTATCATATGTTTTTGAACTAACGTACCCGCTGACAAAAAACCCCTGCAGAAGGTCAGTTCCGTGGTGGAACTCAGATCTGCAACGAATTCGTAAGGAAACCAGAAAACTTCTAAATAGGTCACTCAAGACAAATTCGGAGGTGGACTGGAATCTTTACCGATCGAAGAAAAGAGAATATAAGAGGTTAATTCGAACTTCGAAAAGTACCTCGTATAGAGATTTTTGTTTCAAGATCGAAACTCTCGGTGAAACCAGTAGGTTGGTCAAAGTTCTCAAGAATGGAAAACCAATCAAGCCGGAATCACTCAGGAAACCTGATGGTACTTTCACTGAGCTGAAAGCGGATGCTTTCAGTCTTCTGCTGGAGAGTCATTTCCCAGGAAATCAGGTCACCATCGGTTTGCAACCGGTTTCAACTAATGAAGCTGTTAGCGGGCTGAGCCGAACAACTCGGCACAGCTGGTACTGCATCGGGCGTGGCGACGGATGAAGCTATTAAATTATGCTGTCGCATCTTTTGACAGCTTCAAGTCACCTGGCACTGGCGGAATATACCCAGCTATGCTGAAACAAGGTATTAGCCAGTTGTTGCCAACGCTGAAGAGAATTTTCACTACTGGCTTGGCACTTGCTTATATACCAACCCCCTGGCGAACAGTTAGAGTAGCTTTCATACCGAAAATCGGCAGAGATGACGTCTGACGTCCTTCCTGCTGAAAAGCATGGAAAGACTGGTTGAGCTACATGTGCGCAAATTTGCTTTGAGGGTACATCCTCTGTCAGGGATGCAACATGCCTATCAATGCGGAAAATCATGAGAGACTGATCTTTAAAATCTGGCCAGCAGAATAGAATGTGCGTTTGACAGGAAAGAATACGCGATAGGCGTTTTCATAGACATTGAGGGTGCCTTTGACAATGCGACTTTTGACAGCATGTGTAGCTCCGCCAGAAGTCACGGCGTAGAAGAATCACTAGTGTTGTGGATAAAAGCAATGCTGGTGAACAGAAAATTGACAGTAGATGCAGATTGTGGCCGGCGTGTGATGGCAGGTGTAAATAGGGGGTGCCCACAAGGCGGTGTTCTGTCTCCACTGCTTTGGTGCATGCTGGTTGTTGAACACACTCAATAGTTGTAACGTCTACGCTCAAGCATTTGCAGATGATGTCGTCGTTCTGTTTGTCGGATCGTGCCTAGCGACTGTTTGCTCTAAAGTGCAGATGGCCGTTGACGTAATCGACGATTGGTGTGCTAGGAATGGGGGAAATTGACTGGTCTGATTCAGCCAGTGCTAAAAGGCGAACTCTCCACGTAAGGAGTAATCTTAGATAGCAAGCTTCTTTGGACGAAACATGTCGAGCTGAAAACTTCCAAAACTCTGCCAGTCTTTCGGCAATGCAAAGGTGTTTTCAGCAAGACATGGGGTTTTTTGCCAAGGAAAGTCCTTTGGATCTACACGGCATTGATAAGACCCTTCCTCTCATATGCGTCAGTTGTTTGGTGGAATAAGCTCTCACGTAAATACGTTATTGCTGCTTTCGCCAAACTTCAAAGAACGGTCTGTCTCGGCTACTTGGGAGCTTTCCCCAGTACGCTTGGCTCTGCTCTAGACGCCTTAATGAACCTCCCCCTCTGTAAGAAATCCGCTGCCGTTTTGCTATCTCTTAGCAGAAAAGACTGCAGACAACTTACTGGCGCTCTTACGGGCCACTTCGTTTGCGACTCCTGTAGAGAGGGCGATGACACTGTGGAACACTTCCTATGTGATTGTCCTGCCTTTGCTCGGATCAGGTGGAAGATTTTCGGTGCTGATGTGGTGAGTGCTGATGACCTAAGCTCTTCATCACTGAAGCGTCTACTCGTCTTTTTAGAAAAGACGAAAAAAAGTACATTGAAATGGGGTTCTCTACCTGATTCTGGAGCTGTTTTTGAGTCTGAGTGCCCCAGTAGGATGTACCCGTCGCGACAAAAAAAAAAAAAAAAGGTTTTACGGATTCTTCGGAAAATGCATTTTGCTAAAACCTTGTATATGATATCAAGCTGATCCTCCCTTTTTATGCAAAATGATAATAATAGACTCCTTCCATTGTGTTGGAATTTGTTCTGTGTTTAAATAGGTTGATGAGACTAGGGATTAATTTATTCTTTCGTATTTAAAGCATTTCAGATTTATTCCAGCATTTCCGCAGCATTTTTCATCTGACAATTCACTTATCGATTCTTCTATTTCCGATGAAAAAACATTGGTACTTCTTCCTCATTTTCGTCTGTATCAACTGCTTCGTTTTGTGTTTCAAGCTTAGTTTTGAGGTGTAAAGTGTCTGTATTATTTATTGCTTGTCTGTTTTGAATGTTTTTCTTATTTTCTGTTAATTCTAACACTCTTTTACAATATTCAGCTCTTTATGTACATTTTTTTATTGATGTGGTGTGTTCTATAATTTGTTACACTAATCGGTTATTATAATTTTCTAATCAGTTGCAGTGTTGCTCGAGATTTTCCATATACGTATAATTTCTTCATCCAACACTTTTGGTATGCCTCTTTTGCGTAGTTGTCTGTGATATGCTTTGCTCTTGTGATTAATTTTGAATGTGCCTCTTAGAAGCCTGCGGTCACTGTCAAAGGCAAAGTTATTTATGATCGACACATTTTGAAGAATAGACTTTTTATTCACCATCATAAAATCTATTTAATTTTTTACGATTCCATAAGCATTATGTGTCTTCCAAGTCCATTTATTTTTTGATTTTTTCGGATATAGACTGTTTCCCACACAAAGCGTATATTGCCAAAGCTGTAGGATTAATTTTTCACCTATTTCATTCCTTTCTCCATAACCGTAGTTCCCCATTCTAGGGTCTTTATGTTCTCTCTTCAAGACTATTTTTGCATTGAAATCGCCCATAACACAAATAAATTCGGTCTTGTATTCATTATAAGCATGATCAATATCCATATAAAACTTTTCTATAGACCTCAATCGGTGCTGATTTCGTTGGAGCGTACACTTGGATTATTAAAATTTTTGTATTGGCTACTCTTATTTGCTGTGCTGCTACCCTTCCGTTATAAAAGTAAATTTTTTCGTTTCCATATATCTGCTATCAAGAAACCGATCCCGTATAGTCCCTTTATTTCTCCTTTAAAACCGAAAAGGTCTCCATTTCGTTTTTCTATTAATTTGTCTCCATATAGCCGGGTCTTCGACAGCCCAACTATATCCCAGATAATTTTTTTCAGTGCTTTTTCGAGTTCAGTATGGCGATATTCGTCCTTCGTACGTACATTAAATGTGCATATGTGTAGGCATTGACTTTTCTTTCCATTGCCCTTTGTAGGGAGGTAGGTTTGAAGGTTTTGATAATAGCTCCTCACGGGGATCAGCCGGGTTGAGGAGTTGCCATTTTCTTTTGTCATACTTTTTGTTTATTGATGTTCGTATTCCGAGTTCGTTGCCTGGTCTGTTTTCTGTTGATTGTGTAACTAGTTGTCTGTATTTGCTAGTCTCTGGCATTATTACTTACTTACTTAATGTCGCACTACAGTCCGGGGTGGACCTGGGCCTCAACCAACAAGCGTCTCCAGCCAGCTCTATCTTTAGCTAACTGCTTCCAGTTTCGCACGCTAAGTTGGTTGAGGTCTCCTTCCACTTGCATGCGCTACCTGAGTCGCGGTATTTCTCTGCTGCGCCGTCCCTCGGGAATGGATTCGAAGATTTTCCGCGCCAGAGCTTTGGTGTCCATGCGCTTTACATGACCCAGCCACCTGAGTCGTTGAACCTTCACTCTCCTAGCTAAGTCGATGTCGCTGTACAGCCCTGTATCTCCTCCTCCACTCACCATCTAAGCAGATGGAGTCAAAAATGTTCCTCTTAAAATAGCCATGAGCAACCTCATCCACTTTTGAGTCCATGCCTCTGCGCCATAGAGTAGGACTGGGATGATTAGGGACTTATAAAGGGTCACTTTAGTTGTTAGAGAGAGTGCTTTGCTATTCAATTGCCTTCTTAGCCCAAAGAAACAGCGAGAGATATTCTTCATTTGATTTCAGCGCTCGTGTCGTTGTCTGAACCTATAGCAGATCCTAGATAGACAAAATCTCTAACTACTTTAAAGTTATCTATCTAGGGTGACGTTCTGCCCGAGACGACGATGTTGGTTGTCCTTTGTTGTTGACAGCATATACTTGGTCCCCGTTAAACCCATATTCGCCGTTTTTGCCTCAATACTCACGAAAACGCCACTAACATCACGTTGCGTTCTTCCGATTATGTCAACATCGTCGGCGTATTCGATTAATTAGACGGACTCTTGAAAGATTGTGCCTGTGGTGTTGGCGCGTGAGTTTTGCACTTTTTTTTCAACAACGATATTAAAGAAATTAAATAACAGCGCGTCGCCTTGTCTGAATCCTTTTTTGACATCAAAGGTCTCGGTGAGGTTTTTACCGACCTTGATGGAGCAGCGCGCATTCTCCATCGTCATCCTGCACAAACGAGCGAGTTTAGCAGGGATACCAAAAATAGACATTGCTCTATATAGCTCGTCTCTATAAATGCTGTCATATGCGGCCTTAAAATCGATGAAAATGTGGGGGGTTTCGATTTGAAGCTCCTGTATTTTTTCCAAGTTCTGCTAGAGTGTGAATATTTGGTCGATGGTTGATTTTCCTGGCCTAAAGCCACACTGATATGGACCGATCAGTTTGTTGTCGAACAGCTTCAGGCGTTCACACAACATGGCAGATAAGATCTTATAAGAGATGTTGCCTCTGTAGTTGGCGCAGATCAGAGGGTCTAATTTTTTGAGGATCGGGCAAACAATACTGAGGTTCCATTCATCGGGCATACTTTCATCCGAGCATATTTTACATATCAGTTGGTGCATGCTGCTTACCAAGTCATCTCCGACCGCTTTGAACAGGTCGGCAGCTAGGCCGTTTGCTCCAGCAGCTTTGTTGGCCTATGTTTAGATATGGCTATCTCCACTTCGTCCAGATAAGGTGGATGAAATTTTTGATCTACATCGTCCAGGTTGAATGGTCCCTGATCTTGCTAGCGCTAAAAATTTCAAAATGGAAGTTTTCTTTGAGCACCCAGACATAAACTTGATTTTCGGTTGGCTCCAAATTTCTTGCTCGATGCTGAAGAGCATTTTTCCTCATCTTCTTTTTTTTATAATTTGCACGTGTGAAAGGGTATATGAATACCCTTATACTTATCTTAG
The DNA here is from genome assembly GCA_963082735.1 of Pocota personata. NCBI lineage: Eukaryota > Metazoa > Arthropoda > Insecta > Diptera > Syrphidae > Pocota > Pocota personata. The sequence continues at coordinate 95,843,453 of OY720430.1, read as the reverse complement.
GACACGGTCATTTTTGTTAAAAGGGAAAGTGACAGAGAGAAGACAGATTGGTGTAGTGGGTTTGAAACTCAGGTATTATTAAGTTTTAGTGAACTCCAAGGGTGGCGTCCAGATAACTGGGGAGAATTTTTGTATTGTCGTTGCTTATGATTCACGGTATTTTTTTCCGTCCTCCTGATGTCATCATCACGATCAAGTTGCATTTTAGCCGTATGACTACTTTACTGCCAGTGTTATGCCTTCGCAGTAGAGTTGACTAAGCTTTTTTGACATTAGGATTCGAACCATGAACCTGCAGCATGACAAGCGATAATGTTACCACTACACCATGGCCACCCATACGATATATTTCTTTTGATTTGGTTCATGCTTTCTTTAATTATTTTTCGGATTTGTTCTTGATCTAAAGTAATTCCATTTGATATTATGTTGCCTTCTAAAATATTGGCATTCACGATTGACTATGCTAGTATTGATTCCGGTTTTATTTTGAAGCTACATTCATGCCATTATGTATGGAATAACACATCATTTAAATGGCCGCCTGGGCTTCGCTGGCAGAAACACTGCCACAGCGGTCTGTCCAATTTTTGATGACTCGGTCCAATATGTGCGGCGTTATTTCGGCAATAGTGTCTCGAATGTTGGCTTCGGTCAATTGATGAACGCTCGCCGTGAGATGACCCAGTCGCAAAATTTCGAGCGTTACGTGGCTTGTATGGCATATAGCGCCATCTTGTTGGAACTACAGCTCGAATATATCGATGTCGTCGAGCTCGGGCTATAAAAAGTCGGTTAATATCGCTCTGTACTTAGGACCATTGACGGTAACGGTGTCTCCTTCCTCATTTCAAAAGAAATAGGTCCGATGATACCGCCGTGCCATAAATTGCATCAAACAGTCAATCTTTGTGGATGCATTGATGTTTGGTTGAACACTTGTGATGAGGAGATGATTTTTTGGCCAAAATCCGGATCTCCGGCCAACATTTCCAGCGCGCAATTAGCGAACTCACGGCATTGTCTATGGTAGTCCGGCTTCAATTCTTGCGTCAGCACAATCTTATACGGATGTAGGCTCAAATCCAAATCGACATTTCTGGATCTTCTTCGATTCTGGCCGCTACAGCGGCTATGTTTTCTTCACTTCGCACCGGTCTCTGTCTGGTTAGTGGCTTAAGGTCGAAAAGAGTGTACTCATGCTCAAACTTTTCCACGGTGCGACGAATTGCCTGCGCACTGAAACTATGATAACGACTGACCTTACGACGAAATTCACGTTGTGTATTTACAACTCAGTTGAAATTTCGACAATATTTTTTAATAATTTTTACACGTTCGGGAAGCTACAAACGGTGCATGAAGTGGCAAAAATTACTGAATATTTTGACAGCTTTATGTCATTGGAAAATTTGACAGATGCTGAAACATAACAATTGAAAAACTATCATTGCTATCTGGTCACGCTTTATATCTTAATCATCAGCACAAATCAGTTTTAAAGTTGTATGTATATTACTATGTGAATTGTTATATTGTAATACGCGAGCTACGGCTCGAGTAGATAAAACGATATTCTGTGAAATTTATTTCTTTATTTTCTACTCGATAAAACAATTCAAATTCACACCATACTATTCTTCGCAAACTAGTTCCTTACAAGACCTCTTTCTTCTCAAATCACTTTATCTCCTTTCAATTACTTAATTCACAAATCCAAACTAATTACTTCTTCTCGTTAACTCTCAACTTCTGATAGCCAGAAACTTCTAGCAAATTCTTCGACCACTGGAACAAGAGAAATAATTCTTGCAGTTATAATTCCCTTTTATCCCTGATATTATTCGTCTCTTTCGTTGACATGAGCTGTGGAGACTTCGTCCCAGACACGAACCTCGAATGAAAGGACAGTTCGAACCAAAATTCTGCCAGAATGAAAAGTCACTTCGGAATTTGTTGCGTCATATTTTTAGGGGGCGTAGTTATTATTATGCTACACTGCCCCCCTCTTAGACGTGTTCGTCCCGAACAAGTGCATCCTCATTTCGGCCATTGTATCGACTCAGTCGGTCCACATGAACCACTTTCATTTTGGCCCTCGGTCCTCGCTGGATGCGGTAGACAACATCGTTGATGCGGGTTACTATTCTGTAGGGACCTTCCCAGTTCCGCTGTAATTTAGGTGATTTCCGCTTTTGGCGATGGGGATTATACAGCCACACCAGATCTCCTTCCTGGAATCCTGACGTTGTTGCCTTGGCATCATACCTGGTCTTCATGCGGTCGCTCGTCATCTTAATCTGGCTTCTGGTCCTTTGGTGTATGTCCCTAAGCCTTTCCCTAAGGTCCGCCACGTACTCTTCTTCATTTCTGGGCTCATTGGTAGGAGATCCAAATTTCACCTCACTGGGTAAACGAGCTATTCCACCAAATAAGATTTCGAACGGCGTATGTCGAGTAGTGCTATGCACGGCACTTCTATAGGCCATCAAAAACAAGGGAATCTGCCGGTCCCAATCCCGTCACCTATGACCTTCGAGAGATGTTCGTCCAAAGTCCTATTGAAACGCTCCACCATACCGTCCGACTGTGGATGAAGCGGGGTTGTCCTTGTCTTTTTGATTCCGAGTAGTTGACACATCTCTTGGAAGATTCTTGACTCGAAGTTCCGCCCTTGGTCAGAATGCAATTCCAAGGGCACACCGAGTCTGCTAACCCAATTGTAGACGATCTGCTCCGCCACGGTTCTGGCTTCTTGGTTAGGGATCGGAAACGCTTCCGGCCACTTACAGAAGTAGTCCATCACTACGAGTATATACCGATTACCATTGTCGGTTTCCGGAAAGGGCCCTGCGATGTCAATGGCGATTCGTTCGAAAGGTGCTCCCACGTTGTATTGGTGCATCTTACCTCGAGTTTTGATTCTCGGACCCTTGCTAGCTGCACACACGTTGCATTGTCTGCACCAGTCTTCGATATCTTCCTTCGCTTTTAACCAATAAAAACGTTCTCGTACCTTTTCTAGCGTCTTATTCACTCCCAAGTGGCCTCCGGACGCCCCGCCATGCATTTCCTGTAACACCTCCTTGACCCTCGTCCGCGGTACGACAAGCTGCATTACAAACGACTTTCCGTCGGAGGATTCCCATTTTCTTCTCAGAACACCTTCTTGGACATGGAGGGAGTCCCACTGCGCAAAATATGCCTTTAAGGTCGGGCTTCTGTGAGAGATGTCCTGATGATCCGGTTTCTCCATGTTCTCCTTCCAGGCCAGAATCGGCTCGATATCCGGGTCTTCCTTCTGAGAGTTCCGGATCTCATCTACGCTCCAGCCGGCGATAGGTTCGGCTCTCATTCTTTGGATGGAAACCAGCTCCCGTTCTTCCTGACGCGCACAATGTTTACAATCCGTTCTGCATGGTCTCCGGGACAGTGCATCCGCATTAGAGTGGAGTTTTCCTTTACGATGCTGTATTTCGTAGTCGTAAATTTGCAGCCTTTCGATCCATCTTGCGACCTGACCCTCAGGACTCTTGAACTGTAATAGCCATTTTAAGGCTGCATGGTCTGTGCGAAGAACGAACTTCCTCCCATAGAGGTATTTGTGAAAATGCTTCGTAGCCAAGATCAAAGCTAGAAGTTCCCGCCTTGTCACGCAGTAGTTCCTTTCTGGCTTAGAGAGCACCTTGCTGAAGTACGCAACCACCTTCTCTTGGCCATCATGCACCTGGGAGAGTACGGCTCCTACCCCGACATTACTAGCATCTGCATCCACAATGAACGTTTCCCCGGGAGTGGAGTAAGCTAGTATCGGGGCATCGCATAGCCGTTGTTTAAGTGCCTTGAAGCTCTTCTCGCACTCAATTGACCATTTGAATTGTTTTCCCTTTTCCGTCAACTGGTGCAGGTTCTTTGCGATCCCGGCAAAATCCTTCACGAACCGTCTGTAGTAGGTGGCTTGGCCCAGGAAGCTCCTTAGTTGGTGTTTGTCTTTGGGGACTGGCCAGTTTTTCACCGCTTCGACCTTCTCTGGATCGGTTCTCACTCCTTTCGCTGAAATTATGTGTCTTGACTTCCGCTTGACTTCCGCTCTAAACTTGGCGCACTCTTGGGGTTGAGCTTCAGGTGGGCACTTCGAAGCCTTTGAAACACATCCCTTAGATTGTCTCGGTGTTGCGCAAACGTTTTTCCAACGACGATGACATCATCCAAGTATACCAAACAGGTTTTCCATGTTAACCCTTGCAGGACACATTCCATCAATCGCTCGAAAGTCGCCGGAGCATTGCACAGCCCGAATGGCATTACCGTGAATTGCCATAGCCCATTTCCTGCTGTGAATACGGTTTTCTCCCGGTCTTCTGGATGGATCTGTACCTGCCAGTAGCCACTCTTCAAGTCGAGAGTGGAAAACCATCGGGCTCCTGATAGTGTGTCTAGCGTGTCGTCAATCCGTGGCAGAGGATAGCTGTCTTTCTTGGTGACGTAATTGAGCTGCCGATAGTCCACGTAGAACCGCGTGCTGCCATCTTTCTTCTTAACCAGTACAACCGGTGATGCCCACGGACTTTTGGAACTTTCAATCAGACCTTCTTTCTCCATTGCCGACACCATCTCTGCAACTTCTTTCTGCTTTGCCAATGGAAGGCGCCTAGCAGGCTGACGAATTGGTCTAGTATCACCAGTGTCTATTCGATGTTGTACCAGGTGTGTTCGGCCGTATTCTCCATCCTGTGAGGCAAATACATCAGCGTACTCATTGATAGGATTCTCTGCCATAGTTCGCTGCTCCTGATTCAGCTCACTGGACTGGAGAATCGTCTCTCTCGTTTCCGCTGTCCAAGGTGATGGGAGAGGTTTTGGAGTATCACGTTCAGATATTGTTGCGACGGCGGTAATCGGCGTGCATTTTCCAGTCACCTCCCCTCGCCTTAGTTTGACAGTGTGTGGTCTTGCGTTCAAAACCCTCACTGGAACCATGGTGTTCTTTGGTTCGACTAACGTCTTTCCCACGATGTAGTCTTGAGAATTCTTCTCTGGGTCTGGTTCTACTATGTAGAATCGGTGGCTCCCAAGATCTCCTTCCAGCTTCGTCCAAATGATTGTTTCTGAAGACGGCGGCAAAACTTCGTCTTTGCTGATGACTGTCCTGAGAGTTACGGCATTCTCGTTTCCGTACACCATCGGAATCTCCACATTTCGATACCTCAGTACTTGCATCCCGATGTCCAAGATTACTTCATTTGCTTTCATGAAGTCTACTCCGATGATGCACTCGTCGCATATATCTGCCACCAGAAACGCATGGGAGAACGTCAGTCCTGCCAGAGTAATCGTAAGACGAACTTCTCCAAATACCTTCGCCATTTCCCCTGTTGCAGTCTTCAGGCAGTAGCTGTTGGTGTTGTGCAGAAAGGAGCTTTTGACGATATCTCTTCTTACAATGGAGGCAGTGGCACCTGTGTCGATGGTGGCTACGCACTTCTTCTTGTTGATTAGTGCCTCCACTGTCAGGCTCTTGTTACCCCGTTTGGTTTGCGAAACTTGAATGGTGGTCCTGGGGGCCTCAATTCCAGTAACCAACTTCTGCCCCGCGAAGTTGGTCCTTACGCATTTCCCGACTGCTGGTTTTGGGAAGTCTGACTGACAGGATGGATGTTATCACCTCCAGATGCTTCCTCTCTGCTTCTCCTACTTCCGCAATGTGGACAATTTCCTCGTCTAGGTGCACTTCTGCACTGCCGTTGTAGGTGTCCGGTTTGGTTGCAATTCCAGCAACGGATTTGACTTCCGCGAGCTTTGACGGCTGTTCTCTGGCATGAGCATTCCACGACGGACATTTCCCTGACACGGTGTATTCCCTGATATGCTTGGTCCGCAGCCTTCATTGACAAAGCGAATGCCAATGCCTCGGGGAGTGTTCGCTTTTCAGCCATCCTTACAGCCATTTGCAGTTGTCTGTCCTCTATGGCCTGAATAAAAGCTTCCACCGCCATTTCGTTGATAAGCTCCTCACCGGCTTTAGGGTATGAAAGAGGGCTAGTCGCTTTATATCCGCTTGCAACTGTTGGAGCGTTTCCCCCCTTTTTTGGACTCGACTACGCAGCTGAACCCTGTACACCTGCTGCATGTGTTCATCCCCAAACTACATCTCGATAGCCTGAACCAGAGAGTCGTAGTTCTGCTGTTTATCTTCCGGGATGGTCTGCAAGAGCTCCGCAGCTGGACCCCTCAGTGCAAGCGTGAGTGCAATAGACTTTTCTTCATCGTCCCAGCTATTGGTCATTGCGGCCGCTTCGAATTGCCTTTTATAAATTGGCCATGATGTTTGACCATCGAAGATAGGAGGCTACATCTCCTTTCTTCTCAAACCGTCAGTCTAATATTCCCGTGCTTTCTGTCTCTTCACGTTGCTGAGTTCCTTAGTAAGATTTTCGACTTGTTTTTCTACTTTTTCGAACTGAGTCTCTATTTTCCCGAACTGAGTTTCATGCTTCTCAAAGTTTTCATCGAATCTAGTTTCGACTTTCCGAGTTGCGTCTCGACCTTCTCGATTTTCTCTTCGATCGCTTCGAATTTAGATTCCAAGTTCCTGTTTTGCTCATCAAGTTTGCTTTCCAGAGCATCTAGAGAATTCTTTTGTTCGTCCATTGCTTTCTTTTGTTCGTCCAACTTAACTTCTAGAGAATTCCTCTGGTCGTCCAGCTTAAGTTCTAGAGAATTCCTTTGGTCTTCTATTGCTTTCTTTTGTTCGTCCATGACTAACTTTAGTTGCAGGAGCAGACTTGTTATACCCGGGTCGGCTGCTGTACTTGCTGGTTCCGCTTCCACGTCAAACTCTACGTCGTGCGGATTTTCACCTTCCTGCGTTACTGCTTCTTCCAGACGAATCAGCAGGGCATCTTTTCCCCCAGTTGTGTCGAGATTCCGCTTACTGAGTTCTGCCTTTAGTTGAATTATAGTTAGTTTTCCCAATTTGCGACCCATTTTGCGCAACTAATTAACTCAACACAGAAATCGTTTTTTTTTTTTTTTTGCTTGTGCAATTTCACACCACGGAAATAGTTATTCACAGAATAAGTTCTATCCCGCTTCTGACACCAATGTAATAAACGGGAAAAGCAAAAATTGGAAGGCGAGGAAACGATGGTTAAGCGCGAGCTTCCTCTTTTTATGCTAACCTTTGATAAGGCTGAGAGTTTAGAAAAGATTTACGAAATAAGAACAATTCTGAATGTCGTAGTCAAAATCGAACCCATGCGCAAGAATACAAGGTTGATACCTCAGTGCAAGCGATGCCAAGGATTCAACCATACGCAAACATATTGCCGAAAAGAACCGCGATGTGTCAAATGCGCCGGTAAACATCTTAGTCAAGAGTGTGATGTAAACAAAAAAAACCCCTGCAGCGTGTATTAACTGCAATGGTAAGCATCCGGCTAATTACGGAGGCTGTGAAGTAGCCAAAGAATTACAAAAAAGAAGAGATCGACTTATGAAGCCGGAAAACCCACCCTCAAAACCGGTAAATAAGGAAAAGTCGAAAACTGCTGCAAGAAAGGTGACTAGAGACAACCGAGCCGACCCTGGCGCGCTTACGTACGCTCAAGCTGCGACATCAAACACCGATCAAATTCCACACCGCGTTAAGGTAAAAGCGCCTAAAGAAAAGCCATCAGATTCTGACATGCAGACGCGTGCTCAAGCATCAACATCAATAAAAACGAACACTGATAATTCGGAAAACCCCGTATCTCACGTCTTTTCTATTATCCTTGCGAGGCTTGAGGAGCAAACAAAAACAAACACGCTAATTGTCGAAAGGTTGGAGAAGCTTGAATATAAGCTTAACAATAGGGGCATTTCAAAACGAACATGACGAAACTTCTTAAAATTGTTGCATGGAACGCCAACTAGAAGAGCTAGAAATATTTCTACGGGAAAATGACATTGACATATGTTTGATCTGTGAAACTCACCTGACGAAACTATCGCGTGTAAACATTACTGAATACAGTACCTATCACGCTTATCACCCGTCGGAAAGAGCCAGAGGAGGATCGTCTTTAATCATAAAAGATTGCATCGAACACTCTGAAGAGATTATGATAGAGCTTGAAACAATGCAAGTGATACTGTACGCGTGAAAAGTGGACATTACTCTTTCAATGTCTCGTCTATTTATTGTCCACTGCGTTGCAGGCTTGAAAAAAATGATTTTACAAATATTTTCAACTCTCTTGGACTGAATTTTATTATTGGCGGTGATTTTAATGCAAAACACACCTTCTGGGGTTCAAGATGTGTCTCACAAAAAGGCAGAGCACTTTACAATGCCTGCATGCAACACAGATGCGACTTTCACTCGACTGGTAAACCAACATATTGGCCGACTGATAACAACAAAATACCCGATCTGATCGATTTCTTTGTTGTAAAAGGAATACCAGACAAATGTATTAAAATTGATGAAAGTTTTGATCTCTCTTCCGATCATTCCCCTATCATTCTAACGATGACCGAACGCCTAATTAAAAAAGATGTACCTGCTAGACTAACTAGCAGAAAAACTGATTTGGAAGGCTTTAAAAAAGGCGTTGAAGAACATACCGAACTGAGAGTATCACTTAGGACGTTTTCTAAACTCGAAATCGAAATTGATCGTTTTGTTGAAGTTCAGCAGCGCGCCGCGTGGAAAAATACTCCCTATCAAAGGAAAACGCCAATCAATCATGCCCAAAAATATCCACCGGAAATAAAAGAAATGGTAAGGGAGAAGAGAAAAGCGCGTAAAAAATGGCAACAAACTCGTGCTCCGCAACATAAATCGCATTTGAATCGCTTGTGTAACTTGCTAAAAAAGGCCATTATTGATTTTAAAACCGGACAATACAAACCAGCATTGAAAGCTTAACAGCGGACAAAGATTCCAATTATTCGCTCTGGAAAGCTATAAAAGGCATTAAAAAACCGAAAATACAAGCGGCCCCAATCAAGAAAAATGACAACGAATGGGCCAAGAATGATAAAGACAAAGCAGAAGTCTTTGCCGCCCATTTAGAAGAAACATTTAAACCATTTGATGGGCAAGCGCTTGCTGAAAATGATAATGCGTCGGATATAGCATTTCACAATTACACAGTAAGAAATGCAAGGCTGACCGAACTTCAACAAGAAATAAAGAAACTGAAACCGAATAAAGCTCCTGGATACGACCTAATCACAGGAGAGCTTCTTAAATCGTTACCTAGAAAAGCGTTAGTTAAGTTTCTTTACATTATAAACGCAGCGATAAGATTAGAATATGTTCCGAGTCAATGGAAAGTCGCGGAAGTAATAATGATTCTGAAGCCAGGAAAACCACCGAATGATAAAAAATCGTATAGACCTATTTCGCTGCTGCCGATTATGTCTAAAGTTTTCGAAAGAATAGTAAGTACTTAAGCGATTACAGCCGGTTATAGAAGAAGGATCTCTTATTCCCAATCACCAGTTTGGGTTTAGAACCAAGCACTCAACAATAGACCAAGTGCATAGAATAACTGATTTAATTGAAAAAGCTTACGAAGAAAAAAAGATTTGCTCGAGCATATTCCTTGATGTTTCTCAAGCTTTTGACAAGGTCTTGCATGAAGGCTTGAAATATAAATTACGACAAGTTCTGCCGGAACACTTATATAATATTCTAGAAAAATACTTGACGAATCGACTTTTCCGAGTCAAACACGGAAACGAATATTCGGAATTTAAAGAAATAAGGGCTGGGGTGCCGCAGGGAAGTGTCCTTGGACCGCTTTTGTACCTATTATATACTCGCGATATACCGCAAGAAGAAGGCACCGTCTTAGCTACATTTGCCGACGACACTGCCATCCTGGCAACGGGTAAAACGATCGAAGAATCGACTGAAAAATTGCAAGAAGCATTGAATAAAGTAAATGAATGGACAAAGATTTGGCGACTAGCTTTAAACGAAAACAAATCTGTTCATGTCAATTTTACTTATAAGAAAATAAATAATTTGCACATCTTTTCAAACTCGGTTCAAATTCCGTTTGCAAACGAGGCTAAGTATTTTGGAATGACACTTGATGCTAAGCTGAAGTGGAAATCGCACGTGAAGAAAAAACGTAAAGAACTCGAAACCAAATACAGAGAAATGTACTGGTTACTTGGAAAACATTCCAAGCTTAATGTAGAGAACAAACTGCTTTTATACAAGCAAGTGCTAAAGCCGATATGGACATATGGAATACAACTTTGGGGTTGTACCAAAATAAGTAATGTCAATATTTTACAAACTTTTGAAAATAAAGTGCTAAGATCAATAGTTAATGCACCGTGGTTTATTAGAAATAGCGATATCCATAGAGATTTAGGAATTGCGACAGTCGAATATGAAATCAAAAACTTCGCGCGTAAGCATAAAGACAGATTACAAGGACACGTTAACAATGAAGTCCTTCGAATTCTAGATGAGAGGAATCTACTGCGTCGTCTACAAAGGACTAAACCTTTCGATTTAACGCGATAGCAAGAAACCGCCCCTAATTTGCGGAACAAGCAGGAACTTTCAACGGAAAGGGACCTGCCAAACGATTTCAATACGTGAAAGAAAAACTGCTGGATAAGTCAAAACTTAGTTGTAGTATGTAATCAAAGAAATTTATTACGAAGGGAGGTTTTTTTAGTGAGTAAAAATCTCACACTACTATGAGCACACCGATCCTCATAGTGTCTTCATGAAGATTTTTTATTTTAAAAAAAAAAAAAAAAAAAAAAAAACCAATGTAATATGCGAGCTACGGCTCGAGTATATACAACAATATTCTGTGAAATTATTTCTTTATTTTCTAGTCTATAGAACAATTCAGGTTCACACTATACTATTCTTCGCAATTCTTTTCTTACAAGGTCTCTGTCCTCTTAAATCACTTTATCTCCTTTCCATTACTTAATTCACAAATCCAAACTAATTACTTCTTCTTGTTAAATCTCAACTTTCAATTTATCACAAAATTACAACTTCGCCCATTATCACTTTTCTAATCTCTTCGCCACAGTTTAAAAACTACTGCTGCTTTCTCAATCGCCATCTGTCCTTATATAGCAGAAGTTTCTGATAGCCAGAAACTTCTAGCAAATTCTTCGACCACTGGAACAAGAGAAATAATTCTTGCAGTTATAATTCCCTTTTATCCCTGATATTATTCGTCCCTTTCGTTGACATGAGCTGTGGAGACTTCGTCCCAGACACGAACCTCGAATGAAAGGACAGTTCGAACCAAAATTCTGCCAGAATGAAAAGTCACTTCGGAATTTGTTGCGTCATATTTTTAGGGGGCGTAGTTATTATTATGCTACAATATTGTAATATGCGAGCTACGGCTCGAGTAGATAAAACGATATTCTGTTAAATTTATTTCTTTATTTTCTAGTCTATAGAACAATTCAAGTTCACACTATACTATTCTTCGCAAATTCTTTTCTTACAAGGTCTCTTTCCTCTCAAATCACTTTATCTCCTTTCAATTACTTAATTCACAAATCCAAACTAATTACTTTTTCTTGTTTACTCTCCACTTTCAATTTATCACCAAATTACAACTTCGCCCATTATCACTTTTCCAATCTCTTCGCCACAGTTTAAAAACTACTGTTCCTTTCTCAATCGCCATCTGTCCTTATATAGCAGAAGTTTCTGATAGCCAGAAACTTCTAGCAAATTCTTCGACCACTGGAACAAGAGAAATAATTCTTGCAGTTATAATTCCCTTTTATCCCTGATATTATTCGTCTCTTTCGTTGACATGAGCTGTGGAGACTTCGTCCCAGACACGAACCTCGAATGAAAGGACAGTTCGAACCAAAATTCTGCCAGAATGAAAAGTCACTTCGGAATTTGTTGCGTCATATTTTTAGGGGGCGTAGTTATTATTATGCTACACTGCCCCCCTCTTAGACGTGTTCGTCCCGAACAAGTGCATCCTCATTTCGGCCATTGTATCGACTCAGTCGGTCCACATGAACCACTTTCATTTTGGGCCTCGGTCCTCGCTGGATGCGGTAGACAACATCGTTGATGCGGGTTACTATTCTGTAGGGACCTTCCAGTTCCGCTGTAATTTAGGTGATTTCCCCTTTTGGCGATGGGGATTATACAGCCACACCAGATCTCCTTCCTGGAATCCTGACGTTGTTGCCTTGGCATCATACCTGGTCTTCATGCGGTCGCTCGTCATCTTAATCTGGCTTCTGGTCCTTTGGTGTATGTCCCTAAGCCTTTCACTAAGGTCCGCCACGTACTCTCCTTCATTTCTGGGCTCATTGGTAGGAGATCCAAATTTCACCTCACTGGGTAAACGAGCTATTCCACCAAATAAGATTTCGAACGGCGTATGTCGAGTAGTGCTATGCACGGCACTTCTATAGGCCATCAAAAACAAGGGAATCTGCCGGTCAAAATCCCATCACCTATGACCTTCGAGAGATGTTCGTCCAAAGTCCTATTGAAACGCTCCACCATACCGTCCGACTGTGGATGAAGCGGGGTTGTCCTTGTCTTTTTGATTCCGAGTAGTTGACACATCTCTTGGAAGATTCTTGACTCGAAGTTCCGCCCTTGGTCAGAATGCAATTCCAAGGGCACACCAAATCTGCTGACCCAATTGCAGACGATCTGCTCCGCCACGGTTCTGGCTTCCTGGTTAGGGATCGGAAACGCTTCCGGCCACTTACTGAAGTAGTCCATCACTACGAGAATATACCGATTACCATTGTCGGTTTCCGGAAAGGGCCCTGCGATGTCAATGGCGATTCGTTCGAAAGGTGCTCCCACGTTGTATTGGTGCATCTTACCTCGAGTTTTGATTCTCGGACCCTTGCTAGCTGCACACACGTCGCATTTTCTGCACCAGTCTTCGATATCTTCCTTCGCTTTTAACCAATAAAAACGTTCTCGTACCTTTTCTAGCGTCTTATTCACTCCCAAGTGGCCTCCAGTCGCCCCGCCATGCATTTCCTGTAACACCTCCTTGACCCTCGTCCGCGGTACGACAAGCTGCATTACAAACGACTTTCCGTCGGAGGATTCCCATTTTCTTCTCAGAACACCTTCTTGGACATGGAGGGAGTCCCACTGCGCAAAATATGCCTTTAAGGTCGGGCTTCTGTGAGAGATGTCCTGATGATCCGGTTTCTCCATGTTCTCCTTCCAGGCCAGAATCGGCTCGATATCCGGCTCTTCCTTCTGAGCGTTCCGGATCTCATCTACGCTCCAGCCGGCGATAGGTTCCGCTCTCATTCTTTGGATGGAAACCAGCTCCCGTTCTTCCTGACGCGCACAATGTTTACAATCCGCTCTGCATGGTCTCCGGGACAGTGCATCCGCATTAGAGTGGAGTTTTCCTTTACGATGCTGTATTTCGTAGTCGTAGATTTGCAGCCTTTCGATCCATCTTGCGACCTGACCCTCAGGACTCTTGAACTGTAATAGCCATTTTAAGGCTGCATGGTCTGTGCGAAGAACGAACTTCCTCCCGTAGAGGTATTTGTGAAAATGCTTCGTAGCCAAGATCAAAGCTAGAAGTTCCCGCCTTGTCACGCAGTAGTTCCTTTCTGGCTTAGAGAGCACCTTGCTGAGGTACGCAACCACCTTCTCTTGGCCGTCATGCACCTGGGAGAGTACGGCTCCTACCCCGACATTACTAGCATCTGCATCCACAACGAACGTTTCCCCGGGAGTGGGGTAAGCCAGTATCGGGGCATCGCATAGCCGTTGTTTAAGTGCCTTGAAGCTCTTCTCGCACTCAATTGACCATTTGAATTGTTTTCCCTTTTCCGTCAACTGGTGCAGGTTCTTTGCGATCCCGGCAAAATCCTTCACGAACCGTCTGTAGTAGGTGGCTAGGCCCAGGAAGCTCCTTAGTTGGTGTTTGTCTTTGGGGACTGGCCAGTTTTTCACCGCTTCGACCTTCTCCGGATCGGTTCTCACTCCTTTCGCTGAAATTATGTGTCCCAGGTACTTGATTTCCGCTCTAAACAGGGCGCACTTCTTGGGGTTGAGCTTCAGGTGGGCACTTCGAAGCCTTTGAAACACATCCCTTAGATTGTCTCGGTGTTGCGCAAACGTTTTTCCTACGACGATGACATCATCCAAGTATACCAAACAGGTTTTCCATGTTAACCCTTGCAGGACACATTCCATCAATCGCTCGAAAGTCGCCGGAGCATTGCACAGCCCGAATGGCATTACCGTGAATTGCCATAGCCCATTTCCTGCGGTGAAGGCGGTTTTCTCCCGGTCTTCTGGATGGATCTGTACCTGCCAGTAGCCACTCTTCAAGTCGAGAGTGGAAAACCATCGGGCTCCTGATAGTGTGTCTAGCGTGTCGTCAATCCGTGGCAGAGGGTAGCTGTCTTTCTTGGTGACGTAATTGAGCTGCCGATAGTCCACGCAGAACCGCGTGCTGCCATCTTTCTTCTTAACCAGTACAACCGGTGATGCCCACGGACTTTTGGAACTTTCAATCAGACCTTCTTTCTCCATTGCCGACACCATCTCTGCAACTTCTGTCTGCTTTGCCAATGGAAGGCGCCTAGCAGGCTGACGAATTGGTCTAGTATCACCAGTGTCTATTCGATGTTGTACCAGGTGTGTTCGGCCGTATTCTCCGTCCTGTGAGGCAAATACATCAGCGTACTCATTGATAAGATTCTCTGCCATAGTTCGATGCTCCTGATTCAGCTCACTGGACTGGAGAATCGTCTCTATCGTTTCCGCTGTCCAAGGTGATGGGAGAGGTTTTGGAGCATCACGTTCAGATATTGTTGCGACGGCGGTAATCGGCGTGCATTTTCCAGTCAGCTCCCCTCGCCTTAGTTTGACAGTGTGTGGTCTTGCGTTCAAAACCCTCACTGGAACCATGGTGTTCTTTGGTTCGACTAACGTCTTTCCCACGATGTAGTCTTGAGAATTCTTCTCTGGGTCTGGTTCTACTATGTAGAATCGGTGGCTCCCAAGATCACCTTCCAGCTTTGTCCAAATGATTGTCTCTGAAGACAACGGCAAAACTTCGTCTTTGCTGATGACTGTCCTGAGAGTTACGGCATTCTCGTCTCCACATTTCGATACCTCAGTACTTGCATCCCGATGTCCAAGATTACTTCATTTGCTTTCATGAAGTCTATTCCGATGATGCACTCGTCGCATATATCTGCCACCAGAAACGCATGGGAGAACGTCAGTCCCGCCAGAGTAATCGTAAGACGAACTTCTCCAAACACCTTCGCCATTTCCCCTGTTGCAGTCTTCAGGCAGTAGCTGTTGGTGTTGTGCAGCCAGGAGCTTCTGACGATATCTCTTCTTACAATGGAGGCAGTGGCACCTGTGTCGATGGTGGCTACGCACTTCTTCTTGTTGATTAGTGCCTCCACTGTCAGGCTCTTGTTACCCCGTTTGGTTTGCGAAACTTGAATGGTGGTCCTGGGGGCCTCGATTCCAGTAACCAACTTCTGCCCCGCGAAGTTGGTCCTTACGCATTTCCCGACTGCTGGTTTTGGGAAGTCTGACTGACAGGATGGATGTTATCACCGCCAGATGCTTCCTCTCTGCTTCTCCTACTTCCCCAATGTGGACAATTTCCTCGTCTAGGTGCACTTCTGCACTGCCGTTGTAGGTATCCGGTTTGGTTGCAATTCCAGCAACGGATTTGACTTCCGCGAGCTTTGTCTTCATCCATGACGGCTGTTCTCTGGCATGAGCATTCCACGACGGACATTTCCCTGACACGGTGTATTCCCTGGTATGCTTGGTCCGCAGCCTTCATTGACAGAGCGAATGCCAATGCCTCGGGGATTGTTCGCTTTTCAGCCATCCTTACAGCCATTTGCAGTTGTCTGTCCTCTATGGCCTGAATAAAAGCTTCCACCGCCATTTCGTTGATAAGCTCCTCACCGGCTTTAGGGTATGAAAGATGGGCTAGTCGCTCTATATCCGCCTGCAACTGTTGGAGCGTTTCCCCCCTTTTCTGGACTCGACTACGCAGCTGAACCCTGTACACCTGCTGCATGTGTTCATCCCCAAACCGCATCTCGATGGCCTGAACCAGAGAGTCGTAATTCTGCTGTTTATCTTCCGGGATGGTCTGCAAGAGCTCCGCAGCTGGACCCCTCAGTGCAAGTGTGAGTGCAATGGACTTCTCTTCATCGTCCCAGCTATTGGTCATTGCGGCCGCTTCGAATTGCCTTTTATAAATTGGCCATGATGTTTGACCATCGAAGATAGGGGGCTGCATCTCCTTTCTTCTCAGACCGTCAGTGGAATATTCCCGTGCTTTCTGTCTCTTCACGTTGCTGAGTTCCTTAGCAAGATTTTCGACTTGCTTTCCTACTCTCTCGAATTGCGTATCCACTTTTTCAAACTGAGTCTCTATCTTCCCGAACTGCGTTTCATGTTTCTCAAAATTTTCATCGAATCTAGTTTCGACTTTTTCGAGTTGCGTCTCGACCTTCTCGATTTTCTCTTCGATCACTTCGAATTTGGATTCCAAGTTCTTGTTTTGCTCATCAAGTTTACTTTCCAGAGCATCTAGAGAATTCTTTTGTTCGTCCATTGCTTTCTTTTGTTCGTCCAGCTTAAGTTCTAGAGAATTCCTTTGGTCGCCCATTGCTTTCTTTTGTTCGTCCATCGCTTTCTTTTGTTCGTCCATCGCTTTCTTTTGTTCGTCCAGCTTAAGTTCTAGAGAGTTCTTTTGATCGTCTATTGCTTTCTTTTGGTCATCGAGCTTAAGTTCCAGAGACTTCTTTTGGTCTTTCATTGTTTTCCTTTGTTCGTCCATGACTGACTTAAGTTGCAGGAGCAGACTTGTTATATCCGGGTCGGCTACTGTACTTGCTGGTTCCTCTCCCACGTCAAACTCTACGTCATGCGGATTTTCACCTTCCTGCGTTACTGCTTCTTCCAGACGAATCAGTAGGGAATCTTTTTCCCCAGTTGTGTCGAGGTTCCGCTTACTGAGTTCTGCCTTTAGTTGAGTTATAGTTAGTTTTCCCAATTTGCGACCCATTTTGCGCAACTAATTAACTCAACACAGAAATCGATATTTTTTTTTTTTCTTTTTTTTTTTTTCTTGTGCAATTTCACACCACGGAAATAGTTATTCACAGAATAAGTTTTATCCCGCTTCTGACACCAATGTAACATGCGAGCTACGGCTCGAGTAGATAAAACAGTATTCTGTGAAATTATTTCTTTATTTTCTAGTCTATAGAACAATTCAGGTTCACACTATACTATTCTTCGCAATTCTTTTCTTACAATGTCTCTTTCCTCTCTAATCACTTTATCTCCTTTCAATTACTTAATTCACAAATCCAAACTAATTACTTTTTCTTGTTCACTCTCAACTTTCAATTTATCACCAAACTACAACTTCGCCCATTATCACTTTTCCAATCTCTTCGCCACGGTTCTAAACCAACTGTCTTTTTTTTGACCGCCATCTGTCCTTATATAGCAGAAGTTT
This sequence comes from Pocota personata, assembly GCA_963082735.1. Taxonomy (NCBI): domain Eukaryota; kingdom Metazoa; phylum Arthropoda; class Insecta; order Diptera; family Syrphidae; genus Pocota; species Pocota personata. The sequence continues at coordinate 95,825,928 of OY720430.1, read as the reverse complement.
CTGATAGCCAGAAACTTCTAGCAAATTCTTCGACCACTGGAATAAGAGAAATAATTCTTGCAGTTATAATTCCCTTTTATCCCTGATATTATTCGTCTCTTTCGTTGACATGAGCTGTGGAGACTTCGTCCCAGACACGAACCTCGAATGAAAGGACAGTACGAACCAAAATTCTGCCAGAATGAAAAGTCACTTCGGAATTTGTTGCGTCATATTTTTAGGGGGCGTAGTTATTATTATGCTACAATATGTATTGTAGCATAATAATAACTACGCGCCTATGTCTATGCAGCAAATTCCGAAGTGACTTTCCATTCTGGCAGAATTTTTGGTTCAAACTGTCCTTCATTCGAGGTTCGTGTCTGGGACGAAGTCTCCACAGCTCATGTCAACGAAAGAGACAAATAATATTAGGGATAATATTAGGGATAATATTAGGGAATTATAACTGCAAGAATTATTTCTCTTGTTCCAGTGGTCGAAGAATTTGCTAGAAGTTTCTGGCTATCAGAAACTTCTGCTATATAAGGACAGATGGCGATCAAAAAAAAAGACAGTTGGTTTTAGAACCGTGGCGAAGAGATTGGAAAAGTGATAATGGGCGAAGTTGTAATTTGGTGATAAATTGAAAGTTGAGAGTAAACAAGAAAAAGTAATTAGTTTGAATTTGTGAATTAAGTAATTGAAAGGAGATAAAGTGATTTGAGAGGAAAGAGACCTTGTAAGAAAAGAATTTGCGAAGAATAGTATAGTGTGAACTTGAATTGTTCTATAGAGTAGAAAATAAAGAAATAATTTCACAGAATAATTGTTTTATCTACTCGAGCCGTAGCTCGCATATTACATTGGTGTCAGAAGCGGGATAAAACTTATTCTGTGAATAACTATTTCCGTGGTGTGAAATTGCACGAAAAAAAAAAAAAAAAAACGATTTCTGTGTTGAGTTAATTAGTTGCGCAAAATGGGTCGCAAATTGGGAAAACTAACTATAACTCAACTAAAGGCAGAACTCAGTAAGCGGAACCTCGACACAACTGGGGGAAAAGATGCCCTACTGATTCGTCTGGAAGAAGCAGTAACGCAGGAAGGTGAAAATCCGCATGACATAGAGTTTGACGTGGAAGAGGAACCAGCAAGTACAGTAGCCGACCCGGGTATAACAAGTCTGCTCCTGCAACTTAAGTTAGTCATGGACGAACAAAAGAAAGCAATAGAAGATCAAAGTCATAAGCTCGATGACCAAAAGAATTCTCTAGAACTTAAGCTGGATGAACAAAAGAATTCTCTAGAACTTAAGCTGGATGAACAAAAGAAAGCGATGGACGAACAAAAGAAAGCAATGGGCGACCAAAGGAATTCTCTAGAACTTAAGCTGGACGAACAAAAGAAAGCAATGGACGAACAAAAGAAAGCAATGGACGAACAAAAGAATTCTCTAGATGCTCTGGAAAGTAAACTTGATGAGCAAAACAAGAACTTGGAATCCAAATTCGAAGTGATCGAAGAAAAAATCGAGAAGGTCGAGACGCAACTCGAAAAAGTCGAAATTAGATTCGATGAAAATTTTGAGAAACATGAAACTCAGTTCGGGAAGATAGAGACTCAGTTTGAAAAAGTGGATACGCAATTCGAGATAGTAGGAAAGCAAGTCGAAAATCTTGCTAAGGAGCTCAGCAACGTGAAGAGACAGAAAGCACGGGAATATTCCACTGACGGTCTGAGAAGAAAGGAGATGCAGCCTCCTATCTTCGATGGTCAAACGTCATGGCCAATTTATAAAAGGCAATTCGAAGCGGCCGCAATGACCAATAGCTGGGACGATGAAGAGAAGTCCATTGCACTCACACTTGCACTGAGGGGTCCAGCTGCGGAGCTCTTGCAGACCATCCCGGAAGATAAACAGCAGAACTACGACTCTCTGGTTCAGGCTATCGAGATGCGGTTTGGGGATGAACACATGCAGCAGGTGTACAGGGTTCAGCTGCGTAGTCGAGTCCAGAAAAGGGGGGAAACGCTCCAACAGTTGCAAGCGGATATAGAGCGACTAGCCCATCTTTCATACCCTAAAGCCGGTGAGGAGCTTATCAACGAAATGGCGGTGGAAGCTTTTATTCAGGCCATAGAGGACAGACAACTGCAAATGGCTGTAAGGATGGCTGAAAAGCGAACACTCCCCGAGGCATTGGCATTCGCTTTGTCAATGAAGGCTGCGGACCAAGCATACCAGGGAATACACCGTGTCAGGGAAATGTCCGTCGTGGAATGCTCATGCCAGAGAACAGCCGTCATGGATGAAGACAGAGCTCGCGGAAGTCAAATCCGTTGCTGGAATTGCAACCAAACGGGACACCTACAACGGCAGTGCAGAAGTGCACCTAGACGAGGAAATTGTTCACATTGCGGAAGTAGGAGAAGCAGAGAGGAAGCATCTGGCTGTCAGTCAGACTTCGCAAAACCAGCAGTCGGGAAATGCGTAAGGACCAACTTCGCGGGGCAGAAGTTGGTTACTGGAATCGAGGCCCCCAGGACCACCATTCAAGTTTCGCAAACCAAACGGGGTAACAAGAGCCTGACAGTGGAGGCACTAATCAACGAGAAGAAGTGCGTAGCCACCATCGACACAGGTGCCACTGCCTCCATTGTAAGAAGAGATATCGTCAAAAGCTCCTGGCTGCACAACACCAACAGCTACTGCCTGAAGACTGCAACAGGGGAAATGGCGAAGGTATTTGGAGAAGTTCGTCTTACGATTACTCTGGCAGGACTGACGTTCTCCCATGCGTTTCTGGTGGCAGATATATGCGACGAGTGCATCATCGGAGTAGACTTCATGAAAGCAAATGAAGTAATCTTGGACATCGGGATGCAAGTACTGAGGTATCGAAATGTGGAGATTCCGATGGTGTACGGAAATGAGAATGCCGTAACTCTCAGGACAGTCATCAGCAAAGACGAAGTTTTGCCGCCGTCTTCAGAGACAATCATTTGGACGAAGCTGGAAGGTGATCTTGGGAGCCACCGATTCTACATAGTAGAACCAGACCCAGAGAAGAATTCTCAAGACTACATCGTGGGAAAGACGTTAGTCGAACCAAAGAACACCATGGTTCCAGTGAGGGTTTTGAACGCAAGACCACACACTGTCAAACTAAGGCGAGGGGAGGTGACTGGAAAATGCACGCCGATTACCGCCGTCGCAACAATATCTGAACGTGATGCTCCAAAACTTCTCCCATCACCTTGGACAGCGGAAGCGAGAGAGACGATTCTCCAGTCCAGTGAGCTGAATCAGGAGCAGCGAACTATGGCAGAGAATCTTATCAATGAGTACGCTGATGTATTTGCCTCACAGGACGGAGAATACGGCCGAACACACCTGGTACAACATCGAATAGACACTGGTGATACTAGACCAATTCGTCAGCCTGCTAGGCGCCTTCCATTGGCAAAGCAGACAGAAGTTGCAGAGATGGTGTCGGCAATGGAGAAAGAAGGTCTGATTGAAAGTTCCAAAAGTCCGTGGGCATCACCGGTTGTACTGGTTAAGAAGAAAGATGGCAGCACGCGGTTCTGCGTGGACTATCGGCAGCTCAATTACGTCACCAAGAAAGACAGCTACCCTCTGCCACGGATTGACGACACGCTAGACACACTATCAGGAGCCCGATGGTTTTCCACTCTCGACTTGAAGAGTGGCTACTGGCAGGTACAGATCCATCCAGAAGACCGGGAGAAAACCGCCTTCACCGCAGGAAATGGGCTATGGCAATTCACGGTAATGCCATTCGGGCTGTGCAATGCTCCGGCGACTTTCGAGCGATTGATGGAATGTGTCCTGCAAGGGTTAACATGGAAAACCTGTTTGGTATACTTGGATGATGTCATCGTCGTAGGAAAAACGTTTGCGCAACACCGAGACAATCTAAGGGATGTGTTTCAAAGGCTTCGAAGTGCCCACCTGAAGCTCAACCCCAAGAAGTGCGCCCTGTTTAGAGCGGAAGTCAAGTACCTGGGACACATAATTTCAGCGAAAGGAGTGAGAACCGATCCGGAGAAGGTCGGAGCGGTGAAAAACTGGCCAGTCCCCAAAGACAAACACCAACTAAGGAGCTTCCTGGGCCTAGCCACCTACTACAGACGGTTCGTGAAGGATTTTGCCGGGATCGCAAAGAACCTGCACCAGTTGACGGAAAAGGGAAAACAATTCAAATGGTCAATTGAGTGCGAGAAGAGCTTCAAGGCACTTAAACAACGGCTATGCGATGCCCCGATACTGGCTTACCCCACTCCCGGGGAAACGTTCGTTGTGGATGCAGATGCTAGTAATGTCGGGGTAGGAGCCGTACTCTCCCAGGTGCATGACGGCCAAGAGAAGGTGGTTGCGTACTTCAGCAAGGTGCTCTCTAAGTCAGAAAGGAACTACTGCGTGACAAGGCGGGAACTTCTAGCTTTGATCTTGGCTACGAAGCATTTTCACAAATACCTCTACGGGAGGAAGTTCGTTCTTCGCACAGACCATGCAGCATTAAAATGGCTATTACAGTTCAAGAGTCCTGAGGGTCAGGTCGCAAGATGGATCGAAAGGCTGCAAATCTACGACTACGAAATACAGCATCGTAAAGGAAAACTCCACTCTAATGCGGATGCACTGTCCCGGAGACCATGCAGAACGGATTGTAAACATTGTGCGCGTCAGGAAGAACGGGAGCTGGTTTCCATCCAAAGAATGAGAGCCGAACCTATCGCCGGCTGGAGCGTAGATGAGATCCGGAACGCTCAGAAGGAAGACCCCGATATCGAGCCGATTCTGGCCTGGAAGGAGAACATGGAGAAACCGGATCATCAGGACATCTCTCACAGAAGCCCGACCTTAAAGGCATATTTTGCGCAGTGGGACTCCCTCCATGTCCAAGAAGGTGTTCTGAGAAGAAAATGGGAATCCTCCGACGGAAAATCGTTTGTAATGCAGCTTGTAGTACCGCGGACGAGGGTCAAGGAGGTGTTACAGGAAATGCATGGCGGGGCGACCGGAGGCCACTTGGGAGTGAATAAGACGCTAGAAAAGGTACGAGAACGTTTTTATTGGTTAAAAGCGAAGGAAGATATCGAAGACTGGTGCAGAAAATGCGACGTGTGTGCAGCTAGCAAGGGTCCGAGAATCAAAACTCGAGGTAAGATGCACCAATACAACGTGGGAGCACCTTTCGAACGAATCGCCATTGACATCGCAGGGCCCTTTCCGGAAACCGACAATGGTAATCGGTATATACTCGTAGTGATGGACTACTTCAGTAAGTGGCCGGAAGCGTTTCCGATCCCTAACCAGGAAGCCAGAACCGTGGCGGAGCAGATCGTCTACAATTGGGTTAGCAGATTCGGTGTGCCCTTGGAATTGCATTCTGACCAAGGGCGGAACTTCGAGTCAAGAATCTTCCAAGAGATGTGTCAACTACTCGGAATCAAAAAGACAAGGACAACCCCGCTTCATCCACAGTCGGACGGTATGGTGGAGCGTTTCAATAGGACTTTGGACGAACATCTCTCGAAGGTCGTAGGTGACTACCAACGGGATTGGGACCGGCAGATTCCCTTGTTTTTGATGGCCTATAGAAGTGCCGTGCATAGCACTACTCGACATACGCCGTTCGAAATCTTATTTGGTGGAATAGCTCGTTTACCCAGTGAGGTGAAATTTGGATCTCCTACCAATGAGCCCAGAAATGAAGAAGAGTACGTGGCGGACCTTAGGGAAAGGCTTAGGGACATACACCAAAGGACCAGAAGCCAGATTAAGATGACGAGCGACCGCATGAAGACCAGGTATGATGCCAAGGCAACAACGTCAGGATTCCAGGAAGGAGATCTGGTGTGGCTGTATAATCCCCATCGCCAAAAGGGGAAATCACCTAAGTTACAGCGGAACTGGGAAGGTCCCTACAGAATAGTAACCCGCATCAACGATGTTGTCTACCGCATCCAGCGAGGACCAAGGGCCAAAATGAAAGTGGTTCATGTGGACCGACTGAGTCGATACAATGGCCGAAATGAGGATGCACTTGTTCGGGACGAACACGTCTAAGAGGGGGGCAGTGTAGCATAATAATAACTACGCGCCTATGTCTATGCAGCAAATTCCGAAGTGACTTTCCATTCTGGCAGAATTTTTGGTTCAAACTGTCCTTCATTCGAGGTTCGTGTCTGGGACGAAGTCTCCACAGCTCATGTCAACGAAAGAGACAAATAATATTAGGGATAATATTAGGGATAATATTAGGGAATTATAACTGCAAGAATTATTTCTCTTGTTCCAGTGGTCGAAGAATTTGCTAGAAGTTTCTGGCTATCAGAAACTTCTGCTATATAAGGACAGATGGCGATCAAAAAAAAAGACAGTTGGTTTTAGAACCGTGGCGAAGAGATTGGAAAAGTGATAATGGGCGAAGTTGTAATTTGGTGATAAATTGAAAGTTGAGAGTAAACAAGAAAAAGTAATTAGTTTGAATTTGTGAATTAAGTAATTGAAAGGAGATAAAGTGATTTGAGAGGAAAGAGACCTTGTAAGAAAAGAATTTGCGAAGAATAGTATAGTGTGAACTTGAATTGTTCTATAGAGTAGAAAATAAAGAAATAATTTCACAGAATAATTGTTTTATCTACTCGAGCCGTAGCTCGCATATTACAGTATTATCTCTGAAGTTTAATCATTAATAATGTAAAACTGATTGTCATCGCACATCAGATTTTAATTTATGTTTAAAGTATTAATTCGGGTGTCATTCCACACTAACTTTGTAAGTTACAGAATGAACACTGTTATTTAATTCCGCCAGTATTAAGCAAAGTTTGTTGATTAGCTTTAAGTTCGGAAGTAAGTAAATAAAAATGAAATAACAAAAATTTCCAACTGAGTGATTTGCAAATAAACGACACAGCCATAAATGCAAATACATATACAATATGTATTGTGTGGCCCAGTTGTGCAGTTTAACTTATTTTTTTTTTGTGTTTCATTTAATTGTTTTGTTGAAATGAATTTTGTATTTGAAAATTTGTGTAGTTGAAAGATCGCCAATTTTTAGTGAATTGGTGAGGGAGAAAAGAAAAGCACGAAAGAAATGGCAAATCAATCGTGTAGCGTAGCATCATAAAAAAGTCCTTAACCGTCTATATGCAATCGCTTTATTCGTTTAAGCCATTCGACGGCCCTTTGATAACGCCCGACTCCCCAGTCACGACATCTGACAACTTTAAAGTAAAAAAAGTTGCATTGATTGAACTGAGGAAAGTGATTAAAAATCTAAAGATGAAAAAAGCACCGGGTTACGACTTGATAACGGCGCAGGTGGTCAAGGAATTACCGAATAAAGCTCTTATCAAACTGCTATATTTGATTAACGCTTCGTTCAGATTACTCTACGTTCCGAGACAATGGAAAGTCGCCGAGATTATAATGGTCCCGAAACTAGGCAAACCTCTGAATGAGAAAGAAATCATATCGACCTATATCTCTAAAATATTCCAAAAACTGCTTTCTAAACAATCCGTAATCGACGAAAGACGTCTCATTCCTGACCATCAGTTTGGATTTAGGATCAAACATTCTACAATCGACCAAGTCCACAAAATAACTGAAGTGATTGAGAAAACTCTCGAAGAAATAAAAATTTGTTGTGGTGTATTTCTTGACGTCTCACATGCTTTCGATAAGGCTTGGCACGAAGGCTTGGAGTATAAATTGCAACTACTACTGCCACGACAACCCTTTCTAATCTTACAATCATACCTCACCGAAGGACTTTTTCGTGTTAAGCATGGAAATGCGTACTCTGAGTTCAAGGAGATTGCGGCTGGAGTCTCACAAGGAAGTGTCCTTGGCCCGCTTCTAAAGTAACTGCGTCGTCGCCACGTTTGCGGACGATACGGCGATATTGACAACGGGCGATACAAATGAAGCATCAACTGAAAAGCTGCAACATGTTATTAATAAAGTCCACGCTTGAACGAATTCTTGGCGTATTGTTCTGAACGAAAGCAAATCTACTCACGTCAACTTTACCTACAAAAAAGCGGAAGATTACCCGTATATTTAAACTCGGCTCAAATACCATACGCGAACGAAGCAAATTGTCTAGGATTGTCTTTAAATGTTAAGCTTAAATGGAAATCACAAGTAAAAAGAAAGGCGACGAGCTCGAAAACAAATACCGACAAATGTACTGGCTACTCGGAAGACATTCGAAGTTGAGCCTACATAACAAACTGCTTATCTTAAGCAAGTGCTAAAGCCTGTGTGGACGTATGGTCTACAACTATGGGCTTGTACCAAGAAAAGCAATAGAGACATCCCACAAACTTTTGAAAATAAAGTTCTTAGAACGATCGTTAGCGCACCATGGTACGTACGTAACGAAGATACTCGTATTCATCGGGATCTGGCAATTCCCAGCGTCGTCGAAGAGATAACAAAATTTGCTCGTAAACACAAAGATCGTGTTCACTGCCATTGTAACCGTACCATCATTCAACTACTTGACGCGAACAATTCAAATCGTCGTCTGCAAAGGACAAAACCTTTTGACCTCTCGTCATAGTAGTATTGGAATTTAACCTGTCTAGAGTGCTACATTCTTTATAATTACATACGAACATCTTTTCCAAATATCACGAGTCTCGTAAGCGAAAATAAAACTGCTGGATAAGATTAATCTTGGAGAGAGGTGTTTTTAGTGAGTACAAATCTCACACTAGCATAAGCACGCTCTGTCGGGCCTTATGGTGTCTAGAAGATTTTCATCCTCTCTGCAAAAATAAAAAATCTTTGACGATGTGATGTAATTACATTTAACGGCATGTTGTTCGGGCAAGATGATATTAGCGCTCTGTCATAGGCTCTGTCAAAGGATGCATGCGATTTAATTTTGCATACGGCATCTATTACTACAGTTCCGGGAGAATCAGTGACTCCCCGTGTATTGGATCTGGATACGAATTACATGAAAATATGTTCGCAAAAGATTGGCTTTTTGTTGCTTATCACTTATGCCATTGACTAAAAAAACCCGAGAGCCACTGGGACATAAACGTTTAATAGAATCGACCGTTACATTGCAAGGATTTCGGAGGCTAATGTAGCTTGCTCTGTTGAGCTGGAGCTCTATTGTGGGGAGTGAGCAATATAAAGCTCTATTTGAAGGTGAGTTATCTCGGTAATAGCTTTAGCGCAAACATTGACATCAGAACTATTGAAACATATGTCAGTCAGACATTTCGAAGGTGTAACTGTTTGACTCTGAAGAGAGAAAGATCTCTAGAGTGTTTGCAAAGCTCGTTGTCTGTTTGTTGATGGCAAAGGGTTAAAGTAGAAACACAATGTGGCGCTCACGCGGTCGCGCGTTGACAGAATGAGTAGAAACAATGGGATCTTATGGAGTAACAATAAATGTGTCCTCAGGCGTTTGGTCGACTTCTGATTGTAAATATTGTAAACGCTACGTCAACGTCGGAATAGAGCTACTCTCTACTATTGTCGCGCGTTCACAGCTATTTTGGATTGACATTATTCTTTGACTTGTTTGATTTTAGCAACTAGGTAAGTCATTGTATCGTGTATGTACTCCGAGTTGTTAGCATTTAATATGTAAAAATTTTTAATCGCTAATTGATGTTTTTTGAACACAAATTAATTATGTTAGAGTATTAAGAGGTTTTTATTTTCTTATTCATACACATTTGTTTGCGAAGTTATTTCTTATATTTGTGCTTCCTAATTAAACCATAAAAATAGAAAGAGTACATTTTCTACTCTTCTTTCTGCCACGAAATCGTGTGGAAAATTTGAGGGAACAAAAAAAAATTCTGTCGTATTCCTAACCTCTCAACGCCCGACCGTCTTGAAGCCGCATTTGGTGTTGCAAATTTTGAGGACGCGCATTATGACAAATATTATCGTAAGTCGGTAGAATGCCTATCAAACGCGTGACCGCGTGAGCGCCACATTGTGTTTTGCCCATTAAGCTTGTCTTCCTGCTTCAGTTGGAGTTGTGGACCTTTAAGTCGTCGCGAACAATGACTTCGGCTGTCGAGGGTTGGGTATGAAATCTGCTTTTCCAAAATCCCTTTTCCATAATCCCCTGTGCCAACATCCCCCGTTTCAAAATCGCTCTTATCAAAATCCCCAGAGTCAAAATCGCCCATTTTAATATTTTTGTCTTTTCATTTCTGGCGCCAGATTTTATGTATATTAAAATTGGGGTTTCTAAAAAATGCATTGTCTTTCTGAATTAAAATTATTACTTAATAGTCATTAACAGCAGTTCTATAATTTAGCGGCGGGATATGCATACATGGAAATAATACATTTTACATTAGTATTTTTTTGCATCCGATATTGTTATTCTTGATTTCTAGTTTTCTCTAATGTTTTTTGCTGCTTTTTGTTTCTTCTGTTTTGTATTCTTTATCATTCAATGTTGTGCCGTCACAACGATTAGTGAGTTTTTACATTCCGGTGCGGCTTTCGTCATGAGTATTATTACAGTTGTAAAATCAAACAAACAAAATGACAAGTTGTTTGTTGATGGATATTCTTACCACTTTAGTGCAAAAAGTAAGTCCAGTTATAGATGGTGCTGTACTTACCGGAAGAGCTTGCTATGCAAAGGTCGTATAGTTACATTACTTGACGGAGGAAAGCACGTGTTAAAAAAGCACGATCCAGTGGCAAGTGAAACAAGTGTTTGCTCTGTAAATAATCACGTAAAAGAGCTAGCCAGGACAACTACTATAAAGCCTGCTCAAATCATTCGGGACAGTATAGTTTTGTATTGTGAGCAAATAAACAGAGTCTACATACCATCAACTGCAGCTCAAAAAAAAAATTCCAGAGTCAGAAGCAATTTGCATACAGAACCCGTAAATCTTGACGAGATCGATATACCAGACCATCTGAGACACGTGGAAGGTGAACATTTTGTACTCTCGAAGAAGCAATTCGATGGAGAAAGAATAATATTAATGGGAACCAATTTAAGTTTAAAACACTTAAGCGAATCAACATGTTGGCTTATGGATGGAACCTTCAACGTTGTACCTCGCGTAATGAGGCAATTATTTGCCATCCATGGTCAATTGAATGACCAAATTTTACCGCTCCTTTTCGTTTTGATTAGTACAAAAAGTAAGAAAGCGTACTATGAATTATTTTATGAACTGTGCTATATTGCTTGCCAATGTGATATTCCACTAAGTGCGATTCGATTTATATCCTACTTTGAAAAAGGAAGTGTCGCTACCGCGAAAGAGTTTTTCCCAACGCCAACATTTAAGGGTTGTCTCTTTCACTTTGGGCAAATTATTTGGCACAAAGTTCAAGTTAGTTGCCTCGCAAGAAAATATGGTACTGACGAAATATTCAGCATGCACATTCGGATGATAAAAAGTTTGGCTTTTGTTCCTCCAGAGTTTTTACCTAGTTATTATGAGGAGCTATCAAAAACTTTTGACACGGATTCCAAACGCATCGGTGAATGGTTTCGTGTAAATTATATTAGCGGTAAAAAAATATGCCGAAAAGCATCACAGCCACAATAGCTCCGGAGTTTTGGTCCATTGCGGACTCTCAAAACTTTCCGTGGACGCAAAATAATGTTGAAGCTTCGCATAGACGTCTTCAAGTTTTGATTGGTAAGCCCCATGTTGGGGTGTACAAAATCATAGAAGTACTAGCCCTGGAGCATATTATTGTGAAAAATAATATTGAACAAATGCGTTAAGGGCAAAGGATAAAGAAGAAACGATCACTTGAAGCAAAGCGCAAAAAGTTAAGAAAGATCATTAAGAAGAGAGAATCGACCTCAAAACTAGACTTTCTAAAGTTCATCGCGCACAACATCGCGCTGGGTCGTAAAACATAACCTACCTACCTACATTATACCTACATTATGTTATATTTTGAAAATATTTTATGTTTTGATTTTTGTATAATACATATAAGAATGGAGTATAAATAAGTTTAAAATTACAATTGAAGATAAGTGTTTCTTAGAACAAAATTAATATAGTTTGTAGAATAGCGTTAAAAAAGGAATTAGAAGGCCAGCGATTTTTTTGCAGGGGATTTTGGCACGTGGAGTTTTAAGCGAATGCCTACATTCATAACAGGATTTTATGCTACAGAGGATTTTGGAACGCCGTATTTCCTAGCGATCCCGGCTGTTGAGTGATGAGTTTGAATCTAGTCGACATTGTCAAGTAGATGTTGAAAGAGTCTGACCGGTTGATCGTCATTTGGTGAGCGGTAAAGGCTGCACAAGAATTTAATGCAACCATGAATGACGAGTTTCATCCATATAATATCGAGCCCGTCGGGCTCCATCAATTCCTCGCTTTAACAAGTTAGGTCAGTTCGTCTACATAGCCGTAGTACTTCCAATTCTCATATACGAGTCAAAAGTCTGCTTGAATGCGTTCAATAAAGTTGACAAAATTATTGAATTAAAAACGGTTCAAAGAAAGGCAAAAAAAATTACAGGAGTCCATGTCCTCTAATTTTTACTACAGTTTTCTCAAAGGTTCAAATCCTTTCCCATACTGACTTTTCCTAGCATATACTTCGGTTGTTAGGTCGAAGAGGCTTTCGCATAAATATGTGACTGCCTTTTGCACTAGACTCCAAAGAACGTCTTGTCTCGTCTACACATGAGCTTTTCCGAGTACGCCTGGGTCTGCTCTAGATGCACTGCTAAATATACCACTGCGGTAAGCTTAAGAGATACAATAGTCTTCATCTGTGATTGTCCAGCCTTACTAGTATAAGATGGCAAATTTTCAGCGCTGGTGTGATAAGTGCTGATACCTTAAGCTCTTCATCAGTGAAGCGTTTACTCCACTTTCTCCGGAAGACGAGGAAATTCCATTAAAATTGGTAAAACAGTGTTTGATTCTTGGCAGTACAATACTCGTAGACCAGTTGCGTCTGAGTACTCCAGTGTAGCATTCGCTGACTCGCAAAAAAAAAAAAAAAATTATTATAAATTATTTCTCAAAAAATAGTTAATGATTCCTTCCTCTATTAAAATTAATTAATGCTTTAAGTTTCTAGTGCTCAATCCCAAATGTAAGGGGTCAGTAAGAGTGTGCTCTTTACAAGCCTAAATCAAATCAATTTCGCAACATATTCCGTATTGCCGACATCAAAGAGTATGATTTGGAATACAGTTAAGTTGATAGATTCCGTATTTATTTTATTAATTTTCAAAATACAAAATACAACTGTTTACTATGACTACTGGACAATGAGTGACTTAATTGAAATATTCTACAAATAAAGAAAGATACATTTGCATAGCTTTCCGTGGGAAAGGAATACAGTTGTTTACTAAATATTTATATTTTATGCCCGTGCAATGAAATATGAATATCATTTATATTGAGTGCTGGCGCGTTCAATTCTGTTAGCCGAATGCGCATGGGGTGGAGAAAAGAATTAAAGATTAGGCAAAAACGTATGCCGTTATTTTATGTTAAAAAAAAATCGAACATAGCCATTGTTCAAAAGCAGCAATCAAAAACCCTACGCCGTATAATCAATGCAGAATGCTATATACCTAGCACTGACATTCACCGAGACCTAATCATCCCAACTATCAATAACGAAATATCTAACACAAGCAGAAGACATCACATAAAAATATCAACTCATACCAATAGGGAAGTCAACACACTACCAGCTCAAGAGATCTCTGGAAGAAGGCGACTTAAAAGGACCCGACCTGACCTTTGATTAATTAAAAAAGACTAACCGATGTAAATCTAAAAAAAAATTAAAATTTAAAAATGTAATTATGTATTTCCAAACAACAAAGGACGATATGACATTGGGCACTACGTCGAATTAGTTCCTGTGCAAATCATTTTAACAAAATGTACTATCAATTTTAGACAGATGTACATATACAGAATACTGCAATATGCGAGCTACGGCTCGAGTAGATAAAAAGATATTCTGTGAAATTTATTTCTTTATTTTCTAGTCTATAGAACAATTCAAGTTCACACTATACTATTCTTCGCAAATTCTTTTCTTACAAGGTCTCTTTCCTCTCAAATCACTTTATCTCCTTTCAATTACTTAATTCACAAATCCAAACTAATTACTTCTTCTTGTTAACTCTCAACTTTCATTTTATCACAAAATTACACCTTCGCCCATTATCACTTTTCTAATCTCTTCGCCACGGTTCTAAACCAACTGCCTGGTCTCGATCGCCATCTGTCCTTAAATAGCCGAAACTTTTAGCAAATTCTTCGATCACTGGAATAAGAAAATTCTGATGTAATAATTCCAGGATGACAGCTGCAGCCAATAATCTCTTATTCTCTCTTATCCGTGATATTATCCGAAGTGTGGAGACTAATTGCAGACACGAATCTCGAATGAAAAGACACTTCGGAACAAAATTATGCCAGAATGAAAAGACACTTCCGAATTTGTTGCATTATGCTACATTATGTTACACTGCCCCCCTCTTAGACTTGTTCGTCCCGAATAAGTGCGTCCTCACTTCGGCCATTGTATCGACTCAGTCGGTCCACATGAACCACTTTCATTTTGGCCCTTGGTCCTCGCTGGATGCGGTAGACAACATCGTTGATGCGGGTTATTATTCTGTGGGGACCCTCCCAGTTCTGCTGCAACTTAGGTGATTTCCCCTTTTGGCGATGGGGATTATACAGCCACACTAGATCTCCCTCCTGGAATCCTGACGTTGTTGCCTTGGCATCATACCTGGTCTTCATGCGGTCGCTCGTCATCTTAATCTGGCTTCTGGTCCTTTGGTGTATGTCCCTAAGCCTTTCCCTAAGGTCCGCCACGTACTCTTCTTCATTTCTGGGCTCATTGGTAGGAGATCCAAATTTCACCTCACTGGGTAAACGAGCTATTCCACCAAATAAGATTTCGAACGGCGTATGTCGAGTAGTGCTATGCACGACACTTCTATAGGCCATCAAAAACAAGGGAATCTGCCGGTCCCAATCCCGTTGGTAGTCACCTATGACCTTCGAGAGATGTTCGTCCAAAGTCCTATTGAAACGCTCCACCATACCGTCCGACTGTGGATGAAGCGGGGTTGTCCTTGTCTTTTTGATTCCGAGTAGTTGACACATCTCTTGGAAGATTCTTGACTCGAAGTTCCGCCCTTGGTCAGAATGCAATTCCAAGGGCACACCGAGTCTGCTAACCCAATTGTAGACGATCTGCTCCGCCACGGTTCTGGCTTCCTGGTTAGGGATCGGAAACGCTTCCGGCCACTTACTGAAGTAGTCCATCACTACGAGTATATACCAATTACCATTGTCGGTTTCCGGAAAGGGCCCTGCGATGTCAATGGCGATTCGTTCGAAAGGTACTCCCACGTTGTATTGGTGCATCTTACCTCGAGTTTTGATTCTCGGACCCTTGCTAGCTGCACACACGTCGCATTGTCTGCACCAGTCTTCGATATCTTCCTTCGCTTTTAACCAATAAAAACGTTCTCGTACCTTTTCTAGCGTCTTATTCACTCCCAAGTGGCCTCCACTGCGCAAAATACGCCTTTAAGGTCGGGCTTCTGTGAGAGATGTTCTGATGATCCGGTTTCTCCATGTTCTCCTTCCAGGCCAGAATCGGTTCGATATCCGGGTCTTCCTTCTGAGTGTTCCGGATCTCATCTATGCTCCAGCCGGCGATAGGTTCGGCTCTCATTCTTTGGATGGAAACCAGCTCCCGTTCTTCCTGACGCGCACAATGTTTACAATCCGCTCTGCATGGTCTCCGGGACAGTGCATCCGCATTAGAGTGGAGTTTTCCTTTACGATGCTGTATTTCGTAGTCGTATATTTGCAGCCTTTCGATCCATCTTGCGACCTGACCCTCAGGACTCTTGAACTGTAATAGCCATTTTAAGGCTGCATGGTCTGTGCGAAGAACGAACTTTCTCCCATAGAGGTATTTGTGAAAATGCTTCGTAGCCAAGATCAAAGCTAGAAGTTCCCGCCTTGTCACGCAGTAGTTCCCTTCTGGCTTAGAGAGCACCTTGCTGAAGTACGCAACCACCTTCTCTTGGCCGTCATGCACCTGGGAGAGTACGGCTCCTACCCCGACATTACTAGCATCTGCATCCACAACGAACGTTTCCCCGGGAGTGGGGTAAGCTAGTATCGGGGCATCGCATAGCCGTTGTTTAAGTGCCTTGAAGCTCTTCTCGCACTCAATTGACCATTTGAATTGTTTTCCCTTTTCCGTCAACTGGTGCAGGCTCTTTGCGATCCCGGCAAAATCCTTCACGAACCGTCTGTAGTAGGTGGCTAGGCCCAGGAAGCTCCTTAGTTGGTGTTTGTCTTTGGGGACTGGCCAGTTTTTCACCGCTTCGACCTTCTCTGGATCGGTTCTCACTCCTTTCGCTGAAATTATGTGTCCCAAGTACTTCACTTCTGCTCTAAACACGGCACACTTCTTGGGGTTGAGCTTCAGGTGGGCACTTCGAAGCCTTTGAAATACATCCCTTTGAAATACATCCCTTACGACGATGACATCATCCAAACAGGTTTTCCATGTTAACCCTTGCAGGACACATTCCATCAATCGCTCGAAAGTCGCCGGAGCATTGCACAGCCCGAATGGCATTACCGTGAATTGCCATAGCCCATTTCCTGCGGTGAAGGCGGTTTTCTCCCGGTCTTCTGGATGGATCTGTACCTGCCAGTAGCCACTCTTCAAGTCGAGAGTGGAAAACCATCGGGCTCCTGATAGTGTGTCTAGCGTGTCGTCAATCCGTGGCAGAGGGTAGCTATCTTTCTTGGTGACGTAATTGAGCTGCCGATAGTCCACGCAGAACCGCGTGCTGCCATCTTTCTTCTTAACCAGTACAACCGGTGATGCCCACGAACTTTTGGAACTTTCAATCAGACCTTCTTTCTCCATTGCCGACACCATCTCTTGAACTTCTGTATGCTTTGCCAATGGAAGGCGCCTAGCAGGCTGACGAATTGGTCTAGTATCACCAGTGTCTATTCGATGTTGTACCAGGTGTGTTCGGTCGTATTCTCCGTCCTGTGAGGCAAATACATCAGCGTACTCATTGATAAGATTCTCTGCCATAGTTCGCTGCTCCTGATTCAGTTCACTGGACTGGAGAATCGTATCTCTCGTTTCCGCTGTCCAAGGTGATGGGAGAGGTTTTGGAGCATCACGTTCAGATATTGTTGCGACGGCGGTAATCGGCGTGCATTTTCCAGTCACCTCCCCTCGCCTTAGTTTGACAGTGTGTGGTCTCACGTTCAAAACTCTCACTGGAACCATGGTGTTCCGTCTTTCCCACGATGTAGTCTTGAGAATGCTTGTCTGGGTCTGGTTCCACTATGTAGAATCGGTGGCTCCCAAGATCACCTTCCAGCTTCGTCCAACTGATTGTCTCTGAAAACGGCGGCAAATCTTCGTCCTTGCTGATGACTGTCCTGAGAGTTACGGCATTCTCGTTTCCGTACACCATCGGAATCTCGACATTGCGATACCTCAGTACTTGCATCCCGATGTCCAAGATTACTTCATTTGCTTTCATGAAGTCTATTTCGATGATGCACTCGTCGCATATATCTGCCACCAGAAACGCATGGGAGAACGTCAGTCCCGCCAGAGTAATCGTAAGGCGAACTTCTCCAAACACCTTCGCCATTTCCCCTGTTGCAGTCTTCAGGCAGTAGCTGTTGGTGTTGTGCAGCCAGGAGCTTTTGACGATATCTCTTCTTACAATGGAGGCGGTAGCACCTGTGTCGATGGTGGCTACGCACTTCTTCTTGTTGATTAGTGCCTCCACTGTCAGGCTCTTGTTACCCCGTTGGGTTTGCGAAACTTGAATGGTGGTCCTGGGGGCCTCGATTCCAGTAACCAACTTCTGCCCGCGAAGTTGGTCCTTACGCATTTCCCGACTGCTGGTTTTGGGAAGTCTGACTGACAGAATGGATGTTATCACCGCCAGATGCTTCCTCTCTGCTTCTCCTACTTCCGCAATGTGGACAATTTCCTCATCTAGGTGCACTTCTGCACTGCCGTTGTAGGTGTCCGGTTTGGTTGCAATTCCAGCAACGGATTTGACTTCCGCGAGCTTTGTCTTCATCCAAGACGGCTGTTCTCTGGCATGAGCATTCCACGACGGACATTTCCCTGACACGGTGTATTCCCTGGTATGCTTGGTCCGCAGCCTTCATTGACAAAGCGAATACCAATGCCTCGGGGAGTGTTCGCTTTTCAGCCATCCTTACAGCCACTTGCAGTTGTCTGTCCTCTATGGCCTGAATAAAAGCTTCCACCGCCATTTCGTTGATAAGCTCCTCAC
Organism: Pocota personata; assembly: GCA_963082735.1. Classification (NCBI taxonomy): domain Eukaryota; kingdom Metazoa; phylum Arthropoda; class Insecta; order Diptera; family Syrphidae; genus Pocota; species Pocota personata. Next base: position 95,807,557 of record OY720430.1, on the reverse strand, counting down.
CGGCTTTAGGGTATGAAAGATGGGCTAGTCGCTCTATATCCGCCTGCAACTGTTGGAGCGTTTCCCCCCTTTTCTGGACTCGACTACGCAGCTGAACCCTGTACACCTGCTGCATGTGTTCATCCCCAAACCGCATCTCGATAGCCTGAACCAGAGAGTCGTAGTTCTGCTATTTATCTTCCGGGATGGTCTGCAAGAGCTCCGCAGGTGGGCCCCTCAGTGCAAGCGTGAGTGCAATAGACTTCTCTTCATCATCCCAGCTATTGGTCATTGTGGCCGCTTCGAATTGCCTCTTATAAATTGGCCATGATGTTTGACCATCGAAGATCGGGGGTTGCATCTCCTTTCTTCTCAGACCGTCAGTGGAATATTCCCGTGCTTTCTGTCTCTTCACGTTGCTGAGTCCCTTAGCAAGATTTTCGACTTGCTTTCCTACTCTCTCGAATTGCGTATCCACTTTTTCAAACTGAGTCTCTATCTTCCCGAACTGAGTTTCATGTTTCTCAAAGTTTTCATCGAATCTAGTTTCGACTTTCCGAGTTGCGTCTCGACCTTCTCGACTTTCTCTTCGATCGCTTCGAATTTAGATTCCAAGTTCCTGTTTTGCCCATCAAGTTTCATGCTTTCCAGAGCATCCAGAGAATTCTTTTGTTCTTCCATCTTAAGTTCTAGAGAATTCTTTTGTTCGTCCATTGCTTTCTTTTGTTCGTCCAGCGTAAGTTCTACAGAATTCCTCTGGTCGTCCATTGCTTTCTTTTGTTCGTCCAGCTTAAGTTCTAGAGAGTTCTTTTGGTCGTCTATTGCTTTCTTTTGGTCATCGAGCTTAAGTTCCAAAGACTTCTTCTGGTCTTCCATTGTTTTCCTTTGTTCGTCCATGACTGACTTAAGTTGCAGGAGCAGGCTTGTTATATCCGGGTCGGCTACTGTATTTGCTGGTTCCTCTCCTACGTCAAACTCTACGTCATGCGGATTTTCACCTTCCTGCGTTACTGCTTCTTCCAGACGAATCAGTAGGGCATCTTTTCCCCCAGTTGTGTCGAGGTTCCGCTTACTGAGTTCTGCCTTTAGTTGAATTATAGTTAGTTTTCCCAATTTGCGCAATTAATTAACTCAACACAGAAATGGTTTTTTTTTTTTTTTTTTTTTTTTTCTTGTGCAATTTCACACCACGGAAATAGTTATTCACAGAATAGGATTTATCACACTTCTCACACCAATGTAATATGCGAGCTACGGCTCGAGTAGATAAAACGATATTCTATGAAATTTATTTCTTTATTTTCTATTCTATAGAACAATTCAAGTTCACACTATACTATTCTTCGCAAATTCTTTTCTTACAAGGTCTCTTTCCTCTCAAATCACTTTATCTCCTTTCAATTACTTAATTCACAAATCCAAACTAATTACTTCTTCTTGTTAACTCTCAACTTTCATTTTATCACAAAATTACACCTTCGCCCAGTATCACTTTTCCAATCTCTTCGCCACGGTTCTAAACCAACTGCCTAGTCTCGATCGCCATCTGTCCTTAAATAGCCGCATTTCTAATAGCCAGAAACTTCTAGCAAATTCTTCGACCACTGGAATAAGAAAATTCTGATGTAATAATTCCAGGATGACAGCTGGAACCAATAATCTCTTGTTCTCTCTTATCCGTGATATTATCCGAACTGTGGAGACTAACTGCAGACACGAACCTCGAATGAAAAGACACTACGGACCAAAATTCTGCCAGAATGAAAAGACACTTCGGAATTTGTTGCATTATGCTACATTATGTTACAATACTTTAGTCGAATAAAAAAAAAAATTGTGTTGAGTGTGCATAGCGCATGTAATTCCCTTATAGATCGTTGTGCATTCTCCCACCAGAGCTAAATCGAAGAACGGCGAGTAATAATAAATGTAGACTCGAAAATACTGTCAACGATGGTTCAAACAAGAAATATGGTCGGTATCACTAAATACATACTTACGTTTAAGAAAGCGCTATTGCCTGCTGGAAGATTTCAAAATAAGGTACTGAGGTGTATTACAGATGAGGAATGCACCTCGGTACGTACGCAATGATAACCTCCATAAAGATTTACAAATTAAACTAGTCAAAGAAGAATTACCAACACTGCAATGAAACATCTTCAGCGAATCTCTCAGTATACAAATGCAGAATTACAACTGAAGACAAATGTAGCTACGAGGGCTGTTCGATAAGTCAGTGACTTTGATGCAAGATGGCGCTCAGATCGCATAGAGGATTTTCTTTTCTGACAACTTTATTTCTTTCTCGGCATAGACAAAAAAAAATCAAATAGATCTGTCAAATAATTAGCTTTTTACAGTGATCGAAAGATCTTTGTTTTGTGTGATTTGCCCAAAATGGAAAAAAGTGAGTTTCGTGTTTTTATAAAGCACTATTTTTTGCGCGGTAAAACCATTAAAAAGACTGAAGACAGACTTAAAAAATATTATGTAGACTCTGCTCCTTCGCATGAAATGGCACAGAAGTGGTTCACTGAATTTCGTTGCGGTCGTACGAGCACAAAAGACGCTGGGCGCCCAGAACGTCCAAATGACGTCACCCCTTCGGGTAGGGGACATAATATACCCGAGGTAGGCATGCCTGTCGTAAGAGGCGACTAAAATCCACAAAGCGGAGACGAAAACTTCGAAAAATTGGCAAACAAAAAAACAAATGACCCGGTCCTTCTGGCAGGGAGTTTGTGAGTAGAAATAACTGTGCTACCCAATAAAACTAATATGGTTACAAAATATGGCAATGAATAAAACAAACGATACAAATACCCCAGGTGGCAGACCAGGTAAACTGGAAAATCCACCCTCCTCGGAGGTCGGTCCTATGGATTCTGGGGGGGACCATTTATTGCTTCTCCAACAAAACTCCATAAGGAGTTCACTCACGCCGAGAACTCCACCAAAAGCGATAGCGCAAAAAAGCCTTTCGGCCAAAGATAGCGCTATAATTGTAAGTATTCCGAAGATACAAAAACAGAAATCTGGAATTGAAACCAGTAAAGTTGGAAGTGAACATAAAACTGATTCACAAGCGAAAACCCTACCACCTACATCGAGTATCTCCGGGAAAAGTAGTCCGCCGGCTAACCAGGACTCAATGAAAACGAAATGCTTCGTAAAAGAGAACAACGAACTACGAGCTAAACTTAATGAAATCAAGCGACTCTTCCACGAGCTTAAAAAGGTACTTCCTTTTTGCTCTGCGAAAAGAAAACGAGGATCTCAAGAACATTCATGTACCGAAAGATTCCGATACAACGCCAAACCGTCCAGCAAGTGAATATTTTACGGACGAGGAAGAACCTGCTCACGAAACCAATCCGGCCTCCAAAAAAGGCCTAGCAAAAAACGTAAGGCCGTTACTTCACCCGAAGTTTCACAAAAGGAATATAAGCCCGTCTTATCAAACAAGGCAAAAACCCAAGCGAAAAAACGCCCTCCACCCGCAATAAATGTCGTCGGGATAGCGGACTATGGAAAACTTCGTAATCTTCTCAAAAATACGCTGAGGACAAAACACAATATAACCTCGCGCCGAAACAACGAGTGGAAAATCAACGTAGATGACCCAGACTCCTACCGAGCACTGTCTCTAAAATTAAACACCGAGAAAATCCAATGGTATACTTACGAGAATAAGTACGTAAAACCACTGCGAGTCTTTGTTAGGGGACTTCACCCGTCGTGCGCAAAAGAAGACGTTATGGAAGACGTGAAAAGCCAAGGCTTGAAAATTATTGACGCCGTGAATATTATCAAGAAGGAAAAGCAACGTACGGAAGGAGACAAAGATAATGTCATCAAACGCGGTCTCCCACTTTTTATGCTTACCTTTGATAGGACCGAGAATGTGGACGAAATCTTCCAAATGAAAACCATTCTAAACATCAAGGTAAAAGTCGAGCCCATGCGTAAGGGCAAGAGATCGATACCTCAGTGTAAGCGATGCCAAGGCTTTAACCATACGCAGGCATATTGCCAGAAAGAACCAGGGGTCTGCGCGAATTGCATGAGAAACCACCCAGCGAACTATCGAGGTTGCGAAATCGCCAAAGAACTTCAAAAAAGACGCGACACTGTAAAAAAAACCGCTACACCCGGAACCAAACTTAAAAGATCCTAAAATCGATAAGCCAAAGACCGTTAAGCCAGTCAAAAGGACGAGACCGATAAAGGAAAATATAAAAATTGCACAAGAGAACGTCGCTAGTCCAAGTCCAACGGAAAAACTGCCACTGGCTGGAAGTACGAAATCGTACGCGCTAGTCGCATCAAGGTCAGCCACAACAGATCCGGTCTGCCAAATACTCGCTGTGATATTGGAAAAACTTGAGGAGCAAACCAAGGTTAATCAAGTTATTTTCGACAAATTGAGCAAGCTCGAGTTCAAGCCTCGCAAGACAAACAACAAAACATGAATATGAAACATCTGCTAAAGATACTAACGTGGAATGCAAATGGCATTCTGGCAAAAATAAACGAATTAGAAATCTTTTTACGGAAAAACAATATTGATATATGCTTGATATCGGAAACCCACTTAAAAAAAGGACCTGGACCCAGAATAAAAGGCTACAGTGATTATCACGCACATCATCCTTCGGAAAATGCGAGAGGCGGTTCCTCAATGTACATTAAAGAATACATTAAGCACTCCGAAAACATAAAAGTAGAACTGGATTCTATGCAAATAAGCTCAGTTTCCGTAAAAATAAATCATTTAGACTACCAGATCGAATCGTGTTACTTCCCTCCGGGATATAGGCTGGTGGACGACGACCTCGTCCGCCTCTTTGACTCACTCGAGCCTAATTTTATCATCGGTGGTGACTTTAACGCGAGACACACTTCTGGGGTTCAAGATGTAATTCAACGAAAGGCAGATTATTGTACAAAGCCAGTATGAAACGTGGTGTGGAATTTTGTTCGACGGGAAAGCCAACGTATTGGCCAACTGACAATAATAAAATCCCTGACCTCGTCGACTTCTTTATCGCAAAAGCGTTAACTAAAAATCTAACGGAAGTAGTAGAATGTTATGAAAATCGGTGGAAGTCTAGCAAAAAAAGAAGGACCGTCTAAGTTAATCAGTAACAAAAGAAACTGGGACGTTTTCATAAAAGACTGCAAGGAAAATATTGCTCTAAATGTGCCGCTAAAGACACCACTTGAAATAGAAGACGAAATTGACAAGCTCGTGGAACCCATTCAGTGCGCACCGTGTAAAAATACCCCTTTTCGAAAAGCAGCAACACGGAACAGCAAAGTCAAATACCAGTCTGATATCGAAGACCTCATACGAGAAAAGAGAAGAGCGCGCAAGAGATGGCAATAATCCCGCACGCCACCGCATTAAACTTATCTTCACCACCTTTGCAACAAGCTAAAAAAAATGTGCTGCAGGACTTAAGAAATCGCGAGACTTCTACTTACCTTGAGAGCTTGACTGCTGATAAGTGTTCAAACTACTCTCTATGGAAAGCCTTGAAGTCCATAAGGAAACCCGAACATTTAGAGGAAACGTTCAAGCCATTCGATAGACAACCATTGATCGAAGATCCGAATGCAAATACGGCACCCGACAACTTTAAATTAAAAACTGTATCCCTTTCCGAACTTCGTATGACAATAAGAAAACTGAAAAATAACAAGGCTCCAGGATATGATTTAATCAGTGGCGAAGTTTTGAAGGAGCTACCGAAAAAAGAGTTAGTTAAGTTACTCTACATTATAAGTGCTTCATTGAGATATACGTTCCAAGGCAATGGAAAATCGCCGAAGTAATAATGGTTCCGAAACCGGGGAAATGTGCAAATGACAAGAAATCACATAGACCCATTTCGCACTTGCCGATAATATCTAAAGTCTTTGAGAAACTTCTGCTAAAAAGATTGCACCCAGTAATTGAAGAAAGGCAATTGATCCCGGATCATCAATTCGGGTTTCGGGTTAAACATTCCACAATCGATCAGGTGTATCGAATTACAAATGAAATTGAAAAAGCTCTAGAAGGGAAAAAGATATGCTCTGCCGCTTTTCTAGACGTATCGCAAGCGTTCGACAAGGTATGGCACGAAGGCCTGAGATATAAGCTAAGGGTAATCTTACCAGATGAATTCTACAGAATATTGGAATCTTACCTTAATAACATTCGGAATTCAAAGAAATCCATGTCGGTGTTCCGCAAGGAAGCGTTCTCGGCCCAATCCTGTTCCTGGTTTACACAAGAGATATACCACAAGATGAAGGGACTGTCGTAGCAACGTTCGCAGACGACACGGCTATCCTCGCAACAGATGAGTCAGTCGAATCATCAACTGGAAAACTCCAACGAGCTTTAAACAAAGTATGCGAGTGGACAAAGATCTGGAGAATCGTCCTTAACGAGACCAAGACAACGCATGTCAATTTTACGTACAAAAGATAAACAACTTACCTATTCCCATTAACTCGGTACAAATACCATACGCAAATGAGGCAAAATATCTAGGAATGACACTAGACGCAAAACTTAAGTGGAAGTCACATGTTAAAAAGAAGCGCGACGAGCTCGAAATCGGACTTAGAGAAATGTTCTGGCTACTCGGGAGATACTCGAAGTAAAGCGCATATAACAAATTGCTTCTGTATAAATAAGTGCTAAACCATCATGGACATACAGTATACAACTTTGAGGTTGTACCGAGCCAAGCAATATGACTGTTCTGTAAACATTCCAAAACAAAACACTAAGAGCAATTGTGAATGCTCTATAAGGAATAGTGATATTCACAGAGATCTAGGAATTGCTACCGTGAGGGATGAAGTAACAAAATTTGCTCACAAACTTCGTACTCGCCTTCATGATCATTGCAATAATGAAATAATCCGTACTCTGGACGTGACAAACCTCGAGCGCCGACTACAAAGAACAAGACCGTACGATCTGGCGCAGTAAGGGAAAACCACATGTAATGACGGTATTAGTAGGTGCATTCGCTGGAAAGCTACCTGCCTAACGCGATTAACACTACAGAAGCGTAAACTACTTGTTAAGGTAACTTAGTCTAGTCACCACAAAAGGAAAAAATAAGAGGAACGAATTTCCTTCTACTATGAGCACGAGCGGCCGGTTCTCATAGTGCCTCTCTGGGGGGTGAGGTTTAGCCCGTAGGCATATACTGGCCGACACTTATGAATCATCAGGTCAGATATATGAATCGGGCATAACCAATGGTACGGGCCATTGGTATCTTTTGAAGATTCCTGCACTTCCAAGCGCAACAAAAAAAAAAAAAAAAAAAATTACGTCACAACATAAGAAATGGTCAACAAAATCCACGATATTGTTTTAGACGATCGCCTGGTCAAGGTTCGTGAGATAGCTGAAATTGTAGCAATTTCAAATGATATCGTCATTCGAATCCTGCATGACCATTTGGGCATGAACAAATTATCGGCAAGATGGGTGCCGCTTTTGCTGACGGTGGATCAAAAACGGAATTCAGGAAGTGTTTTTAACAATTATTATTCAATGTAAGTTACTAGATGAAACTGTTCTAAAAAAAAAACTTGTCGTAATAATAAATACAAAAAAAAAAAACGTTCAGGTCGTTATGCTCTCGATTGCAGGTCATATGTCACATAGATGAAAAAGAGTGAGCTGGCAAATGAGCCGTTTTCACATAAAAGGCCAAGCTGTGTCATAACTAGGAAGATCATATTGTTAGTATTCTTTCCTTTATACATACTGTAATATGCGAGTTACGGCTCGAGTAGATAAAACAATATTCTGTGAAATTATTTCTTTATTTTCTAGTATATAGAACAATTCAGGTTCACACTATACTATTCTTCGCAATTCTTTTCTTACAAGGTCTCTGTCCTCTCAAATCACTTCATCTCATTTCAATTACTTAATTCACAAATCCAAACTAATTACGTCTTCTTGTTAAATCTCAACTTTCAATTTATCACAAAATTACAACTTCGCCCATTATCACTTTTCTAATCTCTTCGCCACAGTTTAGAAACTACTGCCCCATTTTGATCGCCATCTGTCCTTATATAGCAGAAGTTTCTGATAGCCAGAAACTTCTAGCAAATTCTTCGACCACTGGAAGAAGAGAAATTCCAAGATGACAATCATTCTTGCAGTTATAATTCCCTCTCATCCGTGATATTATCCGTCTCTTTCGTAGACATGAACTGTGGAAACCGCAGACACGAACCTCGAATGAAAGGACACTTCGAACCAAAATTCTGCCAGAATGGAAAGACACTTCGGAATTTGTTGCATCATACTTTTAGGGAGCGTAGTTATTGTTATGCTACACTGCCCTCCTCTTAGACGTGTTCGTCCCGAACAAGTGCATCCTCATTTCGGCCATTGTATCGACTCAGTCGGTCCGCATGAACCACTTTCATTTTGGTCCTTGGTCCTCGCTGGATGCGGTAGACAACATCGTTGATGCGGGTTACTATTCTGTAGGGACCTTCCCAGTTCCGCTGCAATTTAGGTGATTTCCCCTTTTGACGATGGGGATTATACAGTCACACCAGATCTATTTCCTGGAATCCTGACGTTGTTGCCTTGGCATCATACCTGGTCTTCATGCGGTCGCTCGTCATCTTAATCTGGCTTCTGGTCCTTTGGTGTATGTCCCTAAGCCTTTCCCTAAGGTCCGCCACGTACTCTTCTTCATTTCTGGGCTCATTGGTAGTAGATCCAAATTTCACCTCACTGGATAAACGAGCTATTCCACCAAATAAGATTTCGAACGGCGTATGTCGAGTAGTGCTATGCACGGCACTTCTATAGGCCATCAAAAACAAGAGAATCTGCCGGTCCTAATCCCATTGGTAGTCACCTACGACCTTCGAGAGATGTTCGTCCAAAGTCCTATTGAAACGCTCCACCATACCGTCCGACTGTGGATGAAGCGGGGTTGTCCTCGTCTTTTTGATTCCGAGTAGTTGACACATCTCTTGGAAGATTCTTGCCTCGAAGTTCCGCCCTTGGTCAGAATGCAATTCCAAGGGCACACCGAATTGTAGACGATCTGCTCCGCCACGGTTCTGGCTTCCTGGTTAGGGATCGGAAACGCTTCCGGCCACTTACTGAAGTAGTCAATTACTAAGAGTATATACCGATTACCATTGTCGGTTTCCGGAAAGGGCCCTGCGATGTCAATGGCGATTCGTTCGAAAGGTGCTCCCACGTGGTATTGGTGCATCTTACCCCGAGTTTTGATTCTCGGACCCTTGCTAGCTGCACACACGTCGCATTGTCTGCACCACTCTTCGATATCTTCATTCGCTTTTAACCAATAAAAACGTTCTCGTACCTTTTCTAGCGTCTTATTCACTCCCCAAGTGGCCTCCGGACGCCCCGCCATGCATTTCCTGTAACACCTCCTTGACCCTCGTCCGCGGTCCGACAAGCTGCATTACAAACGACTTTTCGTCGGAGGATTCCCATTTTCTTCTCAGAACACCTTCTTGGACATGGAGGGAGTCCCACTGCGCAAAATATGCCTTTAAGGTCGGGCTTCTGTGAGAGATGTCCTGATGATCCGGTTTCTCCATGTTCTCCTTCCAGGCCAGAATCGGCTCGATATCCGGGTCTTCCTTCTGAGGCGTTTCCGGAGATCTCATCTACGCTCCAGCCCGCGATAGGTTCGGCTCTCATTCTTTAGATGGAAACCAGCTCCGTTCTTCCTGACGCGCACAATGTTTACAATCCGTTCTGCATGGTCTCCGGGACAGTGCATCCGTATTAGAGTAGAGTTTTCCTTTACGATGATGTATTTCGTAGTCGTAGATTGCAGCCTTTCGATCCATCTTACGACCTGACCCTCAGGACTCTTGAACTGTAATAGCCATTTTAAGGCTGCATGGTCTGTGCGAAGAACGAACTTCCTCCCATAGAGGTATTTGTGAAAATGCTTCGTAGCCAAGATCAAAGCCAGATGTTCCCGCCTTGTCACGCAGTAGTTCCTTTCTGGCTTAGAGGGCACCTTGCTGAAGTACGCAACCACCTTCTCTTGGCCATCATGCACCTGGGAGAGTACGGCTCCTACCCCGACATTACTAACATCTGTATCCACAATGAACGTTTCCCCGGGAGTGGGGTAAGCTAGTATCGGGGCATCGCATAGCCGTTGTTTAAGTGCCTTGAAGCTCTTCTCGCACTCAACTGACCATTTGAATTGTTTCCCCTTTTCCGTCAACTGGTGCAGGCTCTTTGCGATCCCGGCAAAATCCTTCACGAACCGTCTGTAGTAGGTGGCTAGGCCCAGGAAGCTCCTTAGTTGGTGTTTGTCTTTGGGGACTGGCCAGTTTTTCACCGCTTCGACCTTCTCTGGATCGGTTCTCACTCCTTTCGCTGAAATTATGTGTCCCAGGTACTTGATTTCCGCTCTAAACAGGGCGCACTTCTTGGGGTTGAGCTTCAGGTGGGCATTTCGAAGCCTTTGAAACACATCCCTTAGATTGTCTCGGTGTTGCGCAAACGTTTTTCCTACGACGATGACATCATCCAAGTATACCAAACAGGTTTTCCATGTTAACCCTTGCAGGACACATTCCATCAATCGCTCGAAAGTCGCCGGAGCATTGCACAGCCCGAATGGCATTACCGTGAATTGCCATAGCCCATTTCCTGCGGTGAAGGCGATTTTCTCCCGGTCTTCTGGATGGATCTGTACCTGCCAGTAGCCACTCTTCAAGTAGAGAGTGGAAAACCATCGGGCTCCTGATAGTGTGTCTAGCGTGTCGTCAATCCGTGGCAGAGGGTAGCTATCTTTCTTGGTGACGTAATTGAGCTGCCGATAGTCCACGCAGAACCGCGTGCTGCCATCTTTCTTCTTAACCAGTACAACCGGTGATGCCCACGAACTTTTGGAACTTTCAATCAGACCTTCTTTCTCCATTGCCGACACCATCTCTTGAACTTCTGTATGCTTTGCCAATGGAAGGCGCCTAGCAGGCTGACGAATTGGTCTAGTATCATAAGTGTCTATTCGATGTTGTACCAGGTGTGTTCGGAGGTATTCTCCGTCCTGTGAGGCAAATACATCAGCGTACGCATTGATAGGATTCTCTGCCATAGTTCGCTGTTCCTGCTTCGGCTCACTGGACTGGAGAACCGTCTCTCTAGTTTCCGCTGTCCAAGGTGATGGGAGAGGTTTTGGAGCATCACGTACAGATACTGTTGCGACGGCGGTAATCGGCGTGCATTTTCCAGTCACCTCCCCTTGCCTTAGTATGACAGTGTGCGGTCTTGCGTTCAAAACTCTAACTGGAACCATGGTGTTCTTTTGTTCGACTAACGTCTTTCCCACGATTTAGTCTTGAGAATTCTTCTCTGGGTCTGGTTCTACTATGTAGAATCGGTGGCTCCCAAGATCACCTTCCAGCTTCGTCCAAATGATTGTCTCTGAAGACGGCGGCAAAACTTCGTCTTTGCTGATTACTGTCGTGAGAGTTACGGCATTCTCGTTTCCGTACACCATCGGAATCTCCACATTTCTATACCTTAGTACTTGCATCCCGATGTCCAGGATTACTTCATTTGCATTCATGAAGTCTGTTCCGATGATGCACTCGTCGCATATATCTGCCACCAGAAACGCATGGGAGAACGTCAGTCCCGCCAGAGTAATCGTAAGGCGAACTTCTCCAAACACTTTCGCCATTTCCCCTGTTGCAGTCTTCAGGCAGTAGCCATTGGTGTTGTGCAGCCAGGCGCTTCTGACGATATCTCTTCTTACAATGGAGGCAGTGGCACCTGTGTCGATGGTGGCTACGCACTTCTTCTTGTTGATTAGTGCCTCCACTGTCAGGCTCTTGTTACCCCGTTTGGTTTGCGAGACTTGAATGGTGGTCCTGGGGGCCTCGATTCCAGTAACCAACTTCTGCCCGCGAAGTTGGTCCTTACGCATTTCCCGACTCCTGGTTTTGGTAAGTCTGACTGACAGGATGGATGTTATCACCGCCAGATGCTTCCTCTCTGCTTCTCCTACTTCCGCAATGTGGACAATTTCCTCGTCTAGGTGCACTTCTGCACTGCCGTTGTAGGTGTCCGGTTTGGTTGCAATTCCAGCAACGGATTTGACTCCCGCGAGCTTTGTCTTCATCCATGACGGCTGTTCTCTGGCGTGAGCATCCCACTTCTGACACCAATGTAATATGCGAGCTACGGCTCGAGTAGATAAAACAATATTCTGTGAAATTATTTCTTTATTTTCTAGTATATAGAACAATTCAGGTTCACACTATACTATTCTTCGCAATTCTTTTCTTACAAGGTCTCTGTCCTCTCAAATCACTTTATCTCCTTTCAATTACTTAATTCACAAATCCAAAGTAATTACGTCTTCTTGTTAAATCTCAACTTTCGATTTATCACAAAATTACAACTTCGCCCATTATCACTTTTATAATCTCTTCGCCACAGTTTAGAAACTACTGCCCCATTTTGATCGCCATCTGTCCTTATATAGCAGAAGTTTCTGATAGCCAGAAACTTCTAGCAAATTCTTCGACCTCTGGAACAAGAGAAATTCCAAGATGACAGTTATAATTCCCTCTCATCCGTGATATTATCCGTCTCTTTCGTAGACATGAACTGTGGAAACCGCAGACACGAACCTCGAATGAAGGACACTTCGAACCAAAATTCTGCCAGAATGAAAAGACACTTCGGAATTTGTTGCATCATACTTTTAGGGAGCGTAGTTATTATTATGCTACAATACTACATAAAAGTAACATTGCGGTAGAATACAAATACACATATGGAGTCAAAATTATTTAAGCAAAACTGTATAAACCTTTCTGGCTTAGTCGTTACAATAAAGCTGTAAAGATAACATTAGCTGGGTTTTCTTTATGTGGCTTGTCCCAACAAAGGTTATGGGCCCAGATTCTTCGCGATAAAAGTCGAAAAAGATTAGTTTTTTTTTAAGTTACGTTGAACCATAAGGATGAGTTCCGGGCTCTACCAAATCGAGAAATTGGACGACAACAATTACGATGGATGGAAAATCCAAATGAGATCCATGCTAGTGCACTGCGACTTGTGGGATTACGTGTCAGGAGCCAAAACGGCCCCAATTATTGCTACCGAATTAGCAGAGTGGAAAAAAAGGAAGAAAAGGCAGCAGCAACACAGCTCTTGTGTGTCAAGCCAAGTCAATTACTCCACGTGGAAAACACCGGCACTTCGTTAGCCGCATGGACAAAGTTAGCCGAAGTACATTTTCCCAGTTTGCCTGCACGCAAAGTCTCTTTATTCAAGTCGCTATTAAACCTAAAAATGTTGGAAGAAACACCGATGTGTGAGCATCTAAATAAACTTTTCGATTTGTTCGAAAAACTTGCAGAGCTAGACATTAAATTGCAAGATGAACTTCTCGCTATCATAATGCTTTCTAGCTTACCAAAGAGCTATGACAATTTTGTTATTGCCATCGAGTCTTGGGATAGTTTGCCAAGTATGAACATTCTAAAGACGAAATTGTTTTAGGAAGAGAAAAGAAGAGAGAAACACGAAACCGCATTTTTTGCCAACAAGCAACGGAATCAACCGCAACAACAAAACAAAAAACTGCGAGTGAAGTGCTACAAATGCCAAAAAAGGGGACATTATGCAGCTTCGTGTCGATCAAATAGTGCAGCCAAGCAAAATATTAACTGTGCTATGTTAAATCTCTCCAAATACGGATACACTCATCTCAATAGTTCAGTCTGGATCCTAGACAGTGGATCAACCTGTCATGTGTGTTGCGACAAGTCAGCATTCGTCCACATAGAAAGCTGTCAAGAAAAAATTGAGTTAGCGGGAAACAAATCTATTTTCTCTGAGGGTATTGGTGTTGTGTGTTTGGAGACAGAAAGCTGTAAGCTTCTGTTACATAATGTGCTGTTTGTTCCACAGCTGAAAACTAATTTATTATTGGTGAGCAAATTAACGGAGAACAACTGTATAGTGGAATTTGAAAAAAATGTGGGGTCATAAGAACTCTAAAGAATGTAGAAGTGTTGCGCGCGAGTAGAACCGGTGTTTATGTACAAGTTCGAACCAAAATAAAATAAACTGTGTATTGCTACGGTAAAAAATGCTGACAACATCTCCGAATGGCACCGCAATTACGGGCATTTGAATGCAAAGAGCATAGAGTTTTTGTCAAACAAGAGCATGGTGCGCGGTATGAACATACAACAAACTAGTGAACAATTATTCGAATGTGCCATTTGTTTAAAGGGAAAGATTTTCGTGCAGCCGTTTAAAAAAAAAGGGGGCAAACCCAACACCGAAGGCGTGCTCGAAGTCATCCACAGTGACGTTTGTGGACCAATGCGAACATCATCTTTAAGTGGTGCAAGATATTTTGTCACGTTCATTGACGATTTCAGCCGCAAGATTTTTATACTTTGTAAAAAACAAAAGTGAAGTGTTCAGCAAATTTTTAGCATTTAAGGCAATGGTGGAACGCGAAACGGGCAACAAAATGAAAGTGTTACGTACCGACAATGGCGGAGAATACGTCAATCGTGATTTCGATAAATTTTTAACACGCGAAGGCATTCGAAAACAATTAACTGTTCCCTACACACCGCAACAAAATGGAATCGCAGAGCGCGTAAATCGTACGCTGGTGGAGATGAGCCGCTGCATGCTGCTAGATTCTGCTTTGCCGGAATTCCTTTGGGCAGAGGCAATAAACACTGCCGTGTACTTGCGAAATCGATCGCCAACGAAAAGAAGCATGGTGCGGGAAGAAACCCAATTTGTCACATTTAGAAGTGTTCGGTAGAAAAGGTATCGTCTTAGATAAAATGGCGCGAAAATCAAAATTTTCTGCCAAAGGTAGTGAGTGCTTCATGGTGGGATACGCTAGTGAATCAAAAGCATTCCGGTTGTATGATCCGAAGAAGAGAACGGTGATAATAGCTAGAGATGTACGATTTCTACATTCGGAGAAGCCACCCCAGGTTTTGCTCGATGGTGTCCCGGACCTTATAATGGATACAAATGTTCTGAAACCCGTTGTACCCGAAGAAGATGCTCCATCCTCTGACGATGATGATTTCAATGATGTTTTTGGTTCTGAGGAGTCAGCTGTAGCTGTTGATGCTGATCTCACTGCTGTTGTTGGTGACCCCATGGACGGAGTTACCATTGGAGACGACCCTACTGTTGATGCTATTGCTTTTCCTGGAAGGAACGCTGTTGCTGGTGAAGCTGAAAGTGATGCTGTTCCCGATGTAGAGAAAAAAGAATTTCGGATGAATTTACATCCACGAAAGCCGGTAAGTTCGCATATTTCTAATTTTATACAAAATTATTGTGAAGGAAGGACAACTAACCCTCTCACCGTAAGAGACGCTTTGGAAAGAACAGACGCAGATAAGTGGAGGGCTGCGATGTTGTCAGAATACAACTCTCTGATGAGAAACCAAACGTGGGAGCTCGTTGATGCACCCCCAAATCGCCACCCTATCAAATCCAAATGGGTTTTCAATTTAAAGCGCGACAAAAATGGTGTTCCTGTTCGTTATAAGGCACGGTTGGTGGCAAAAGGTTGCAGCCAACGATACGGTATAGACTACACCGACATTTTTTCGCCTGTAGTTAGGTATTCTTCGATACGGCTGATCTTGGCATTGGCAGCTCAATACAACCTTTTCGTTCATCAGATGGATGTATCATCAGCTTATCTGAATGGGAAATTGCAAGAGGAGGTGTTCATGTTCCAGCCCGAGTGTTTTGTGGACGAAAACAACAAAGACAAAGTGTGCCGATTGAGAAAGTCACTGTACGGGTTGAAGCAATCTGGGCGCAATTGGAACGAGGAGCTTTCCTTAAAAGTATCGGATTCGAGAAGTGCAATGGTGATGCTTGTGTTTATGTGATCAGGAAATCAGGGGAGACAATCATCATAGCCGTCTACGTCGATGACATTTTGATTGCGTGCTCAAATTTCGAAAGACTGGAGAAACTGAAACACAAAATTGGTCTGAGGTTTGAAGTAGTTGATAAGGGACCAATCGAACATTTTTTGCGCATGGAAATCACCAGAGGACGAAATGGAATTGAAATCTCACAGCAACAGCTTATCCGAAACCTTCTCGATGATTTTGGGTTGAAGGAATGCAGAGGCACTGCAACACCACTGGAGCCAGGGACCAGATTCGTAAAGTGTGATGACTGTGCGCAGTGTACCAGGGTGGACCAGAGGCAGTACCAGTCATTGATCGGTTCTCCGACTGCTTCGGCGTACGGCGGGCTCGTCCTGGGCATCTTCTGGGAAAAGAGGGACCAAACGATGTGTTGCTCGATGCACGACCTCCCGTTTGGTTGTCTTTACATCGACTCTCCGAACATCTCCCTTACTGTCAGGATAGCATTCAATAATTCGACCCATTTTCCAATCGGCAGGAGTAACACTTGGTTCTTGTAGTAGTACCAGATCCCCGATGCTGAGTGTTTGAGCTGGGAATCTCCATTTATTTCTCTTCTGCAGTTGGTGGAGGTACTCCTGGTGGAAACGTTCCCAGAAGTGTTGTTGAATTTGTTGCACTTCTAAATAGCGTTTTGTGATTGGGACGGCAGTTGATGGACTTGCATCAACTACGGAGTTCCTGAAGCTCCGTTGCGTGATGAAATGGAATGGTGTAAGGGCGGGTGCGTCTTCTGGTTGAGATGATTCTGGATGTAATGGTCGGGTATTCAAAATACCTTCGATGCGACATAATAAGGAGTTGAATTCTTCATAGGTCAGATTAGTTATATTCGACATTTTCTTCATTAGATGTTTCTGTACGCGGCCAGATATATTGCACTCTGTCTGCAAGCTTGCGCAGTTCAACACCAACCCCCATGTTGAACATCTTAATGCTGCCAAGCATTTGTTGTGGTACTTAAGTTCCACACTAAATTTAAAACTTACTTATTTTCAGACAGGTAATAAGTTGAAGGGCTTAGTTGATGCTGACTAGGGTGGTAACAGTGTTGACCGAAAATCATACACTGGTTTCGCGTTTTTCCTAGCGGGTGCTGCCATTACATGGGATAGTAAGAAGCAAAATTCCATCGCCCTTAGCAGTACTGAAGCCGAGTACATCGCCCTCTCAACAGCGTCGAAGGAAGTAGTATACCTTAGGCGATTCTTAAAGGAGCTTGGTTTCAAGGCTTTAGTCGACGGACCAACTGAGCTCTTCGGCGACAACCTCAGCGCATAAAAGCTGGTGAAGAACCCTGTTTTTCATAACCGAACGAAGCACATCGACATCCAAGCTCATTACGTTCGTGAGGTGGCAGAGAAAGGACTTCTTGCTCTGAAGTATTTACCAACCGATAAGATGATTGCCGATGTTTTCACCAAAAATTTGAAGAAAATCAAGCATAAAGTCATTTATAAATATAAAAAAAAAATTAAAAATTACTTATTGAATTTAAAATTAAATATTCAACTACTGTCGAATTATGAATTTAATTGAATATAAGTTTTGAGGGAGGGATTGTTAGTATTCTTTCCTGTATACATACTACATAAAAGTAACATTGCGGTAGAATACAAATACACATATAGAGTCAACACTATTTAAGCAAAACTGTATAAACCTTTCTGGCTTAGTCGTTACAATAAAGCTGTAAAGATAACATTAGCTGCGTTTTCTTTATGTGGCTTGTCCCAACACATATGACCCTTCTGTTTAGAAAGAAATGTACCCTTCGTACTTGGTATAACAACTGGACGCTTTATTTAATTTCTTAACTCTATTTATACTTAAAATTACTGAAGTTAACAATCAGCAAGTTGCCAAAATATGAATTGTTCGCAACTTTTCAGGTCATAAAATTATTCCAATGAACAAATCAATAACACTATGGAAGTTCCTGATTGGGTAGAATATCGCAAAATAATCAAATATGAATTATTCGCAACTTTTCGGGTCAATAAAATATTCCAATAAGCAAATCAATAACACTATGGAAGTTGCTTTTTAGGCAGAATACCGTAAAATAATTAATTACGCAAATTTACTATTGAGGTCAGTAATTTTTGAAGTTGCTTATTTTGCAAAATATCGGAAATTCTCATAAACAAACTCCCGGAGCAAAAAGTGCTTATGTTTCATTATTGAAGGGATTATAAATCTATACTGCTCCCGTGTTTATGTGGGGTACCGTATAGCGGTGAATCATGTATGCCCGTACCCAACTTCCGGGTATCTTGTCTTCTTTGTTGAGGTAACTGATAGTAGGAATCTCTGACCTTTCTCTTCGGCGGCGCTTACAGGCGTAGATGATTAAAAATAGAGCGATGCAGAGGATGGTACACATAGCTCCTGAGTACCAGTACTGATGTTCCCAGGAGTCCTAGTCATTGTCATCCAGTTTAGCTGAGTGTCTTGCCCTGAGTATGGTAAGACGAGGATCCTCTGTGGGCTCTCCGCTTAGGTCGATTTTGGGAGGGGACATATAGTCTTCGGTTGAGAAATTTTTGATCTCAGTTTCGATTTTGTTGACACCTTCGATGGGAGACATAACATTAAACTGTGTGCTGGAGATTCTGCAACCTGGAAACCTCACCATATTAAGTTTTGCAACGAGTGGTGTCTCTGTGGCGTTGCATACGAAAGTAAGTTTGTTAGCGGTTGTTCTAAATATGACTGCAAGATCACTCTGCAATCGGTACACCTTATCGAATTCCATGTTGACTGGTATTGAGGTGCATATGTTCCAAAGCGAGGGGAAAGAGGGCTTTTGAATACTTCTTTCCCGCAGTCATTTAGTTGTGTTTCCTTAATATTGTCGTAGATTCCGTGGCCTAGGCCGATGGCTTGGGTTGTATCAAAAGAGGTTGATGTTCTGATGATTTGCCATGATAGCGCTGTTAAGGATTTGAATGCTGGCTGAGTAATCGTTCATTTGCTCTTGTAGCCGAAGTTGCTGCTGCTGTTCAAGCAAGGCATGAAGTTGCACGTCAACATGTTTCTAATACTCCAAGTCGGAGTATTTGATGAAAGCGTCTCCCAATCGGTGAATATGGATACTTGGAGTGAGTGTTTGGATTTCTAAGGCTTTAGTTGTTGGGGTAGTGAGGGCCAGCCAACATAAAAGTACTCGAGTTAGCAGTGAGGTGGTGCGAGCATGCTGCCGACTGCTTCGGCGTACGGCGGGCTCGTCCTGGGCATCTTCTGGGAAAAGAGGGACCAAACGATGTGTTGCTCGATGCACGACCTCCCGTTTGGTTGTCTTTACATCGACTCTCCGAACATCTCCCTTACTGTCAGGATAGCATTCAATAATTCGACCCATTTTCCAATCGGCAGGAGTAACAATTGGTTCTTGTAGTAGTACCAGATCCCCGATGCTGAGTGTTTGAGCTGGGAATCTCCATTTATTTCTCTTCTGCAGTTGGTGGAGGTACTCCTGGTGGAAACGTTCCCAGAAGTGTTGTTGAATTTGTTGCACTTCTAAATAGCGTTTTGTGATTGGGACGGCAGTTGATGGACTTGCATCAACTACGGAGTTCCTGAAGCTCCGTTGCGTGATGAAATGGAATGGTGTAAGGGCGGGTGCGTCTTCTGGTTGAGATGATTCTGGATGTAATGGTCGGGTATTCAAAATACCTTCGATGCGACATAATAAGGAGTTGAATTCTTCATAGGTCAGATTAGTTATATTCGACATTTTCTTCGTTAGATGTTTCATAGACTTAACGGCGGCCTCCCATAGCCCGCCGAAGTTAGGGCTGTATGGCGGATTGCACTTCCAAACAATCTCCTGGATCGCTACTCTGTCCTTTCAGTTATTAGTGACCTTGCTCCATTCTTGGCTGATCTTCTTTTTTCCTCCAATAAAATTGGTACCATTATCAGAGAGGACTAGGGATGGCCAGCACCGTCTGTTCGCGAAGCGTGTGAAGGCTGCCAGGAACATTTCCGTACTTAGATCCGAGCAAATTTCTAAGTGAACAGCTTTGGTAACTAAACAGACAAAGACCGCCACCCAAACTTTTATGATTTTATCGAACCTTATTGTGCTAGCTTTAATGCAGAAAGGACCGCACAAATCGACACCGATTTAACTAAATGCTGGTGCTGGGGTGATTCGTTCCGTGGGTAGATCTCCCATAATCGGCTGGACAGTTTGGGCCTTCCATCGACTGCATGTGGGACAACTGCGGATACATTTCTTGACTCGTGTTTTTATAGCAGGAATCCAGAATTCTTCCCTTATTAAGTGCTCCGTTAAAGAATTTCCGCAATGGTGGTGATCCAAGTGTGTTTGGCGTACTATTAAATCAACCAAGTGGCATTTGGTTAACAATATCGGATGTTTATGACTTTCCGGGAGGTTGGCAAGAGAAATCCTCCCCCCCACACGAAGGACGTTGTCATCCGGACCAAACATTGGAGTTAAAGATGTCAACCAGCTTCTCTTCGGAAAGTTTTTTGATTTCTTGAAGTGGGCTATTTCGTTATTAAATGATAGATGCTGCTGAGATCGAATGATTTTTGCGTTAGCATTGGATATTTCTTCAGCGGGGATTGGGCCGGTCTGACGTGTTTGCTTCTTTCTGGCCCACCGAGGACAATAAGCGGTTACTCGTAGTAGATGGTTAAAGGAGATTGCTTCTAGTCACAAATTTGTTGTCGATCTTGTTGTTCTACGCACCCAGATTAGGGCTACCTCACTATCTGTGTATATGATCACAGCGATATTAGGATGGTGGAACTTACTTCTGACTTAGTTGAGAAGCTTGGTTAATAGCGCAATTCCTTCTAGCTCCATCTTGGGGATCGTGCATAGTTTACTGTCTTTATTTGCTCTTGTCTTAAGTGGTGTGACTCGACCTCTGGCTTCTAGTAATCGGGTTGTGTAGACTTCTTCATTTTTTACTCGACTGTAAATCACTGCTGCGTAGCCGTCTCCCGAGGCATCACAAAATCCAATGAGCCGAATTGGTATACTCTGGGTTCCTTGGATCCAGCGCGGGATTCTAATGTTGGGGTAAGATTTCAAATATTTTGCGCAACTTCTGCTGTATTTTCTCATCTATTTGGTCATCCCAGTCGTACCTGAGTATCCACAACTCTTATATGCGTAACCGGAGGAGCATGATAACTGGTAGAATCCAACCCATGGGATCGTAAACGGATACAGCCATAGAGAATATACCTCTTTTAGTTTATGTTACTTGGTCTTGATTTGGGATACGGATGAGGAATGTGTCTTTTACTGGATTGTAGTTAATACCCAGGTTTTTCATAGTTGGATCGACGGTCTCTTTGTAGGCGGCGAGTTTTTTGTTACCCTCTATATTGTGAAGGACTGCTGGGTTATTGGCTAACCATTTTGTCAGAAACAGCTTTCCGGCCTCTTAGCGATTTGATCTTGGCGTTCTTTAATGCTATCGGCTCTATGAAACAAATCATCCATTTAAATAGAGTTCTTAATAATGTCCTTGGTCTTCAGATCCGGTGGGTTATCATCGGCAATCTGGTGGATTGTTCGAATTGCTTGCTATGGTGCACAGTCCACGCCGTATGTCACGGTGTTTAGCCAAAACTCACCCAATGGTTGTGTTTTGTTGGGGCGCCAGAGGATCCGAAATTTTCCCCTATCTGCTTGAGGTATAAGAAATTGTCGAAACATTTGTTGCATGTCTCTGGTGTAGGCGAATTCATATTGCCTATTCTGGTGGATAATGTCGAAGATATGAAACTGCAATTTCGGGCTTGGGTGGATGAGTTGATTTAGAGAATTCCCATTGCTTGATGGCGCGCTGGCGTTAAATACGTTCCTCAACTTGGTTGTGACAGCATCTTTTAGGATGATGCTAATATATGGGATATAATAAGCGTTTCTGGTCTCGTCTCGCTGCCTTTCAGCAGGTACTGGAGACATGTGATTTGACGCGAGATAGTCCTCCATGAAATCGTTTGACATTTTCTTATGGATCTCGTTTTGCTCCCAACGTCTTTCCTGTCCGATATAGAATTTGATTTTGCATTCCGATATGAATTTCCTAATGCTGATGCGTCAACTTTCCAAGGGATTGGGACGATGTAGCGGCCGTCTTTGGTTCGAGAGTGTTTTTCGATGAATAAGTTTTCGCAGTATGAACCCTCGACTTCACTGATGTTTTCTCCGGTAACAGGCGGGTCCCAGAAATTTACTAGGTTCGTCTTGAACTCTGACAGTGTTGTAAATGTTGAGGTTCGTTTTCCAATTGTTCCGTTTCCTGGGTCTCCAGACACGATCCACCCACCAAGGTAGGTATTTTGAAGTAGCAAACCATCCTTCTTCTCCAGACCTGGACGTATCACCGTAAAATATACTGGGCCACCTAATATAGGGATGTTGGATGGTTTGTTGAAGTGTGGATCTGCAAGTGGTTTATCAAAGAAGGATTTCCAGGCGATGTTACTGGGCGTATTTGAGAGTGATCCGGTAACTCGTTTGACTACCAGTACTTTTATGTTCACGATTGGTAGGTCTGGGTTGTCCAGCTTCGGTTTTATGTTGGCAATGGAACGGACTGCTCCAATTTCTCCTCCTACTCCTATGATCTTGACCAGATCTTCGGGTATATAATTAGCTTGGCTACCCTGATCTAGTAAACAGCGGACTGGAACGTTGTCATTATTAACTACGAGCATAGCAATGGCCGTAGGCAGAAGCACACCAGAAGACGCATCGGACTCATTTTGGCATAGGTAAGTGCTGCTAGATGATGAAGGAGTCATGATCGGAGTGGAATCAGGATGCATTTCTGTAAGGTGAGGTCCTTGACAGGTTTTGCATATAAGATACTACCTTGATCTGCAAGGGAACGATAGTCGAATAGATGCTTTACGCAATAGATACAGATCTAGTGATAACGTAGCAAGGCTTCTCGATTCGGGGCACTCAGGAACTTTGGACAGTCTATTATTGGATGTTGTTCTGTGCAAATGAAACACTTCTTTGTCACTTTTGCTCCTGTCTCATTGGGTTGGAGAGTAACATGTACTCTGGTCTGCGGGATGCTGGACTCTTTTTTGGACACTCTCTGAGTAAATCGATGGTTGTTGTCTTGATCTAGATGGTGCTGATATTCCGTGAACAGGAAATCTTCTATTTCCTCTAATGTGGGGAGTCTGGTCTTACAGTTTACAAAATTGTCCATTCTTCCTCGTGTGATAGGATCAAAGCCTCGAAGTATTAAATAGGCCATGATCTGTTCTCCATTTATCTTGTTTCTTTTGAGATTGGAGACCCGTCCTTTAGTATAATGCATGAATGCTATTATAGACTCTGCATTCCCTGGGATTGTTGGTCGTTGAGGTAGAGCTAACATAGCCTCTAGTTCTAATTTAACTAGATGCCTTGGATTGTCAAACGTTCGGTCCAATGTTGACCAGGCAATTGGATAGTTGTCTCCAGTTAAATCTAAGTCACTAATTGTTTCCAATGCTTTCCCAGTTAGCTTCACCTTGAGTAGAGCGAAGGGATCGATGTTGGACGTTCGGCTCCTTTGTACCAGTGAATCGAACTGCTCCTTGAATTCACGGTACTTCGTCATATCACCATCATATCTTCTTTTCCATCCGCCTCCAATAGTTCTGTGGAATTCTTCGCTATGAATTCTTTTATTTTTGAAGAAATGGCTTTTGCTGCCTCGTACTTCGGCAGAAAGGCGGCCGCGGTTTCTTCGCTTAGGTCCATCATGATGGCGTAATTAGCCTTGATGGAAGTCCAAATTCTCTTTGCCTAGCCGTACTGCCTTGCAAGCGTTTCCGGGGTACGCTTATCTAACCCCAGCTTGGTGAGGTTAACTCTAACCTCTTTCAGCTGGACGATGACATCTTGGAAGTTATCTATTATTCTCTCAAGATTCTTCGTTTTATACTACTTTGGTAGGGGTTTTACAATTATATCGATCTGTTGTAAGGTAAACTGTTACCTTTAAATTTTACTGAAGTAAATTATTACTTTTTATATGTGATAGTTTATAACCACCATAGTGCAGCCTCACACTAGGAACAAAAGATGGGCTTGGCAATGGTTATAACTATTTCTGCTCGAAGGACCACTGTTTAAAAAGATATGTACACTTCGTTCTTGGTATAACAACTGGACGCTTTATTTAATTTCTTAACTCTATTTATACTTAAAATTACTGAAGTTAACAATCAGCAAGTTGCCAAAATATGAATTGTTCGCAACTTTCCAGGTCAATAAATTATTCCAATGAGCAAATTGGGCAGAATATTGTAAAATAATCAAATATGAATTGAATGGAAAAAGCTTTCACATTAAAAGCTCTGAGGATCTACTTGCTGCTGCTGCGCCTCGTCAATGAAATAAGAAACTGTATTGAAGCATTTCTCTGTAAATATCCTTGTTGTAACTAATTTGTTTTTCTGTAATTTTCGCTCTCTTTGTAAAACCTCCACCGGTCTTTCTCTCATTGTAAAGTTGAATTGCACTTTGTTTTCTTTTTAACAACCCCAAAATTTTTGTTTTCTTTTTATTTTTTGATTTATAATGAGTATTAGAAGTCTAACCTCAAATGGTGTTTACAGTGTGAACAAAAAACCTACGTGCACTATGCTAAACGTTCTTGCTAAACGTCGTGATAGATTCAAAGTATGTTACTTAAATGCGCGTAGCCATAATGTGTGTAAGTTAGATTATTTGAAGTAATTATTTGCCAGTTTCTCTGCTGATGTTGTTTGTGTTAGTGAAACCTGGTACAAGTCACCAATACCTGATCTGTCTTTGAATATACCAAACTATAACCTCTTTAGAAATAATAGAGTTACTGTTACTATAGGAGGAGGTATAGCTATTTATTGCAAATCAACCCTAAAATGCAATGTAATTAATAAGTTGAGCGAGCATGGTGTTGAATATGTAATTGTTGAAATACATGACGGTAGTACAAAATGCTTAGTTTCATGTGCCTATAATAATAACAGAAGTTGCTCCCCAGCACCATTTTTCTCTGTTCTTTCTGAGTATTGTGCGCGCTATGAACATCTCATCATCTGTGGCGATTTCAATTCTGATTTGCTAAAAAATGATGCTCGTGCCTTTCAAATGAAGGATTTAGTATCCTCACTAGGACTTGAAATAGTGAATAAATACCCAACACGTTTTGCTCATAATTGTTCACCTAGTCTACTTGATCTAACCATTGTTTCCGAAAGAAACAAAAAGAAGAACAGATGATAACTGTTCTTCTTTTTGATCAGTTATCACTTGATTTTGTTTCTGATCATAACCTCCTATTTTGTACTTATGACATCAACTTTTTGCATTCCGGTTCACCGCGATCTTTTATGTTCAAGGACTTTAGTTCTATCGACGTAGATGCGCTAAATACTGCTATCTTTTCAGCCCCTTGGCAAGGCTGTAGAACAATAGCAGATCCGAATGATAAAGTACAGTATTTCCAACTACTTGTGTCAAAATTATACAATCAGTATGTACCAAACAAAACAGTTACCATTCGAAACCAGGCCTGTCCCTGGTTTACGTCTTATGTAATAAACTGTATAGTAAATGGAAACACAGATGAACCATTACCAACTGGGTTGCCTATAAAATGGCACGAAATAATACCCCCTCCATAATACGTACCTCAAAGCAAAATTATTATGCCACGAAGCTGAACACCTCTCTGCCTGTGAAAAGACTCTGGAGTAATTTACGCAAGATTGGCGTTTCCAGTAGGAATAACAATACTAACTGTGACCTGGAACCTGATGAGCTTAATAGCTTTTTTATTGGCAGTGAGACTCGTACACCTAATTTTAACTTTAATTTGGTTCAGAACTCAGGACAATTGCTACCAAGACTGAATGATTTTGAAGTGGTAAGGGAAAATGATGTTTGCACCTGTATTGCAGCTATAAAGTCCAACTGCATAGGAGAGGATGGCATTCCAATACGGTTTATAAAACTAATTTTGCCACAAATTGTCAACCACCTAACCCACTTTATAAACCACTGCATAGCGACGTCAATTGCCAAGAAAGCGAATTCGTCTCTTCCCGCTGATTTTAGACCGATCAGCATCTTACCATGTTTATCAAAGGTCTTTGAGAAAATTATAGCAAAACAAATTTTAAAACATCTGTCAGACTATCAGTTGTTAAATCCTCGACAGTCTGGTTTCAAAACCAACCACAGCTGTTCTTCGGCTATGGTCAACTTATTTGCGGAACTAAGACAAGACTTTGACAAAGGGTATGTTTCGCTTCTTTGTTTGCTCGATTTCTCGAAGAGTTATGATAATTAATCACAAAATCCTCTATTGGAAGCTAAAAAACATTTTCGGTTTCAGTATTAGAGCTGGCAAGCTGATAAACAGCTTTCTCTGTAGTAGGCTGCAAAGAGTTGTCTGTGGTGAAGAAATGTCAGCTTTAAAATCAATCCTTCAAGGAGTTCCACAAGGGTCAATATTGGAACCGATTCTGTTTCGCATATTTATAAATGATTTACCATCAGTATGCAAGAATTTTCAGTACATTTATATGCAGATGATGTTCAATTTCATTTAGCCAAACCTTTTAACAACTTATAGGAACTTGCTTCTTTACTTAACGAGGATCTAAAACATATGAACATCTGGTCGTTCTCTAATGGTTTAAAACTAAATCTTGAAAAGTCTCAAGTAATTCCAATCTCAAATACGATTTTTAACCTCAACCTCTTACCTGAGATACGGCTTGCGGTCAAAACAATCAAAGCTGTAGAATCTGCCACTAGCCTCGGTTATGTAATCAATTGTGGGTGGCCGTGGTGTAGTGGTAGCATCAACGCTTGTCACGCTCTTGGTTCACGGTTCAAATCCTGATCTCAACAATCATCTATTTATTTCGTTTGAAATAAATAAAAAAGTCGATCAATTGCGAAAGCTTAGTCAACACTACTGCGAAGGCATAACACTGGCAGTAGAGTGGTCATATGGCTTAAATGCAACTTGATCGTGATGATGACATCAGGTGGAGGGAAAAAAATACTGTGAATCATGAGCAACGACAAAAAGCAAAACAAACAAGCTCCCCAGTTATCTGGACGCCACCCTTGGAGTTTACTGAAACTTAATACCACCTAAGTTTCAAACCAACTACACCAATCTTTCATTCTCTCTATCTCAATTTTCTGCAAACGCCCGTGCCCTGAAATAATTAAATGGTATTCATATCCCATTTGGCGCGCAAATTATAAAAAAAAAAAAA
This sequence comes from Pocota personata, assembly GCA_963082735.1. Classification (NCBI taxonomy): domain Eukaryota; kingdom Metazoa; phylum Arthropoda; class Insecta; order Diptera; family Syrphidae; genus Pocota; species Pocota personata. Next base: position 95,780,287 of record OY720430.1, on the reverse strand, counting down.
AATTTATCTGGCTACAATCACACCAATGTGGTCATCGGTCACATTTATGGATGTCTCCGCAAACTGTGGCTAACGGCATATTTTACTTCTAAACAAACCCGCCAAAAGCTTGTAACAACTCTTATTTTAACGCTTATATCTTATTCTGAGGTTGTATATTGTTCCCTTGATGTCTCATCTCAGCGAAAATTATAAGTAGCTTTTAATGATGCAGTTCGGTATATTCATGGACTTCGTAGGTATGACCATATCTCCGTTTATACTACCATGCTGCTGGGTTCCACTTTGCAAGAATTCATCAATGCCAGGAACTGTATATTTTTACATAAAATCATTCACAATAAGTGCCCCCGTATTTGTTTTGTAAATTAAAGTTCACTCGATCAACTCGAACCATTAACATAATCCCCTATCGTTACCAATACCTGAATTCTTCACTTTTGTTTTTTATTCACGCTGTCAGACTATGGTATTCATTGCCATCGCGAATAAGAAATATCTCTAACCCTACCAATTTTAAAAGTGCAATACTTCTTCACTTCTCATCTTCCACACCTCTAAATTAATTCATTTATTTATTTCTGTTTCCATAATTGTTTTTTATTTTATTTTTTTTTTTTTTTTATTTACTTTCCGAATAATGTAATTTATGTTTACTTATATTAACCTGTAAATCTATTTATTTAAAATACTAAGTACTATAAAAGATTTTATCTTATTTAAACGAAATAAATGAAATGAAATGAAATGAATTGTTCCCAACTTTTCGGGTCAATAAAATATTCCAATAAGCAAATCAATAACACTATGGTAGTTGCTTTTTGGGCAGAATATCGTAAAATAATTAAATACGCAAATTCACTATTGAGGTCAGTAATTATTGAAGTTGCTTATTGCGCAAAATATAAGGAATTCTCATAAGCACTTCTATAGCAGGGTCAACACAAACGAACTCCTTAACAAGATTGGTATAAAATAACGCCTATATTGTGACTATGGGTACAGGCCACTGGCCAGTTGGGAATTACTCAGCTTAGCTTAATATAATGTCAGCGATTTGTTCAGACCCTTTCCGAAGAAAATTCCTGGCTGCGTGCCTGTGAAATTATTTGGTTTTTAGACTAAACATCTGGGGATACCCACTTAATTTGATTGCACCTCCTCTTCTCTCTATTTCCCTCTCTCTCTTTCTCTCTATCTAGAATAGTTCCCACTTTTTTCAGAAAATACACAACATTCGAAAGCTATGTTAAAAAATGTGTTTTATCCCATTTAAATCTCAAAAGCAATAAACTAGCATTAATACACGCTGATGTTATTGCAAGTATTTTGAAAATACAGCCACAATCTTTAGAGATTCAAATAAGTATCTATCACAACAGAATCGTTAAACCATCTGAATCCCTTGTGAATATATTTGCATTAATTTTGTAGTTCCTTGAGTTGTCATCTGCGATGTCGAAAGAGACCCTCTTCGCTTTGTAATTCTTATCAACAGAGGCAGACACTTTAAAGCAAAGCCATTCTAGCAACTTCATCACGCCTAGTACAGCCACTCAACCTGATGAGTAACTTTTCATTTTTAAGTGTATGTAAATTGAAAAATGCAAATCAAAAAAAAAATGCAAAGTGCAGTGGTGAATGTAAGTTTTCAACAAGTAAATTGGTTGCCAGCAGATGGGCCACTTATGTCATTACAATGCCAAATTATTGGATACGAGTAAGTTCTGAGAATTCAAGGAATATAAAATCCTAATACAGAATGGGAGGAAAAATATATGTAATTATCTTGAATTGGCCCAATAAAATGTGCAATTTTTTGAAACATTTTTTGGATCTATGATACAACTTATATACGTATACAAAATGGCTCGACCATCGGTATAAGAATCGAAAGGTTATGCCCCGACGCAACTCTTGTGTTCACTGTACCCTTTACAATGGAATGTTTTTGTATACGTTCAAAGTTATGTGACTAAATTACTCAACGGTGGCGCAGCCAGAAGGGTGTGAGACTTTATCAAGCCATTTACCCGAAACCCTTAAGAAGGTAAAACACACGCTGACGTTGAGAGTGGGAAACAAATGAGCACATAAATCTTTGTCAGATATGTAAAGCTTTGAAGTCATCCCATGTCCGTTGGGGTTCATCCGAAAAGTACAGTGACATTGGGTTGGTTTAGTTTCTTTGTTGTTACCCCCAAACGTTGGCAAGGTATTTTCGAATAATAAATGGGTTCAAATGATCTCTCAAAATAAATGTTTTCTTTGATATACCGAAGTGAAAGGGTATACACATGAAAATAGTTTCTTAATTCAGTGTACATTAGGGGTTCCCTTTGTGAGAAATAAATTTGGCATAAGACGCTAACAACTTTTGACCCACTAACTATTATTAACTATATTATGAAAGTTTTAAGTAAAAGATAAGCAAATTAGTTGATCTATATAACTTATAAAGTGACAGCAATCTTAAAAAGAAGTCGAAGCTATTGAAAATGTTGGGATTTGGAAGGTTCAAAGAACCTGCTGCGACCATTTATATGCTCTTGGAGTGCATGTACTCTTTTTTCCTAGAACAAATTAAAATCTATAAAACAAAAAAACAGATGAGCCTTATGGTATTTGGTGCGAGCAAAGCCTAGTACGTCTGACAGTTTTCATATATTTTAGGTAATTTATTACCTAAATCCCTGCGTCAATACTCAGGGCATCTGAGCAGTGTGGACCACCAAATCTTTACCAATTTCAACGATGATGTCAGAAAAGAACTACGGCAAGGTGGCGCCCTACCATTAGATTTCTTTAATTGATGTTGTCTGTTATCCCAACGCTCATTTACAATGACATTCCAGCTATCACCTCCTTAGACAAAGCCTATCTGGTTACTGCTCACTAATGCTTTGTCTCCGCCTGTACTTGAGAGCATCGCATTTTCCATGGGTCAAGTCCACTTTCGCACTCGTAAAGTTGAAGGAGTACTCAAAGATCTTAACATTCACAAATCCGCTTTTCCAGATGGTATTTCCCTCATAGTGTTGAAGAGGTGTTTTTCCATGCTGGTGAAACCTTCTCTTTATCCTACTTTTCTGTGCTTCTTCCGAGTAGATGGAAAACAAGCATTTATCCAGCCCATTGCACGTACGTCCCTTATTTCCAAGATTATGGAAAAGCTAGCTTACGAGTATGAAATATCTTGATATACGAAACAGTAACAGGTCCACTAGTGATTTTATGGCACATCACTAAGATGGTTGTGCTTCATATTTCAAAGGCATTGACAGAGGTTGGCATATGGAGTCGATGAGTCTCTTCTTCAATGGATTAGAAATTATCTTTCGGGGCGTTCAACACAAGTTGTCTTGGATAGTTTCAAGTCTGCAATTCACCACATTGTGTTCCCGAAGGCACTGTTTTGTCTCGGACTCTCTTAATTATTTTTATAAATGATCTCTTATCTGCAAACTCTAATCCAAGCCATTTCTTCGCTGATGACAGTACCCTCAGTTTTTCATATTCGTTCCCTAACTCACGTCCTTGCTCTTCGGCAGTAGAACCCTTATCCATGAACGATACTTTCATCGCTGACACTGAAAGACTTGCCATTCTCGGTATACTAGTACTCGTATGCATGTAGCATGTTTTTCCAAAAAATAAAACGTCCGTTTAAGTGGGTATTTATAAAAAAGTAATATATTAGAGAAGAAAATAGGTTAAAGAAGAGTTACAGCAAAAAAAAAAAGAGATCGATGCGTGCACAGTGCCTGTCGTCGCTTGACTAACTGATGTTGACATCTTACACTCTCTCGGTCGCAGCAATTGTGCAATTCGCCGCATCTTCTATGCAAATAACTACTAGAAAATAGCAACTAAATATTAAGCGACGTTTACACCTAAACAGGGCCAATTGTGGAAATTATGAGAAAGAGCACCACAATTCCGGCACCGAGACTGCTGGCCTACGACTTCTTTTCTGGTAACATTCTTCAAAGCTACCTTAGACGGAATGGCATTCTTGGAACAAGATTGATCAGCTTTCATGCGCTCGTATGACATATGATAAAGAATACCCTTGCTCAAAACCGGGATACCCCGCAATAGTTGCGCTTCGTCTATGGTTCCCCTAGACGCTATCTTCTTCATCTTATAAAAGTATTCGAGAAATGATTCACCTTCCCCATTTGTTGTCTTCTCAAGCATTTTGTGGACGTTTTCGTGTTCCTGTTTGCCGGACTCCTTCACCAAAAACGTATTCAACAAACTCCACCTAGTAATCGCCTTTTCGGACTCTAGTGCTAGCTTGGTCGCACCGAATAACAATCGTCTGGAGTACAGACATTTCTGGACGTCTCCCCATCCGCAAACCGTGGACACACTTTCAAAATCAGAGATCCATGATTCCATACTTTTCCCATCTTCACCACTAAACTTTTCTAACGCTTCTTCGACGTCTTTAAATTGGAAAGCATTATAAAAGCTTCCAATTTCGACTTTTGGAGGTCTTATCTTCACGTTGTTATTAGCTGCTTCTTTGCCACTTCTCTTTAAAAAAAATTACTTCACTATCTGAAATGTTTTTTCCTTCTCCTTTTCTTCTTGGTGTTCTCTTTTCACTTTCTGACTCCTCCTCACGTTGTTCTTCACTGCTCTCATCTCTTTTCTTATTTTTCCGTTTCAACAAATTTCGAACGCACGCGACTAACTCCGTTTTTTTATTATAACGGACCGATAAGTCGTTTCGTCTCAGAATTTCTTGTAATTTCTTTACAGTAAGTTTTTCTAAATCGCGTTTGATCGGCATGTAGAAAAAAAGACGCAATACAAAAAACTACCGTATGCCCTCGTCAGCAGATAATTGTGCCAAGTAACAAACAATGCAATCTCTTCATTCTTATCTTCTCCTTTTGTATTTACCGCAGGATGAGGGAAAAATTATCCCATTTCTGACATCATTTAGTATGTTTTTCCAAAAAATAAAACGTCCTTTTAAGTGGGTATTTATAAAAAAAATAATATATTAGAGAAGGAAATAGGTTAAAGAAGAGTTACAGACTTACTGATGTTGACATCTTACACTCTCTCGGTCGCAGCAGTTGTGCAATTCTTCGACCGCGCTGCCACCCACATGTATTAATAACCATCTTCGATAGGACGATCACATAATCGAGGTAGCCAAAAATGTCGCAAATGTCTAGGATTCCTTAAACGGTGCAAGAAATATTTTAGCTCGTCTGATCTGCCCTCAATTTATAAGGTGTTTACCCGCCCAAAGCTGAAAAATAATGCCCACATCTGGTCTGGTGCACACAAGACTGCTCTGCACATTCTAGATATGGTACAGAAACGCGCGTTGTAACTTTTAAGTGATAGAGACATTGTGAATTCCATTAATTCACTCTAACATCGTAGAAATGTCTCGTGTCTTTTCCTATTTCATCGTTTTTTATTTTTTGTAAAAAATAGCCAGTTGCATTCCACCCCTTCAAAATTTCACCCGCAATACGCGTCATGCTTCGAATGCAAATCAGTTCACCCTTAAGCCCAACTTCGGTCGTACTGTCAAATATAGGAATTCGTTTATAAGCCGAACGACATGAATGTAGAATGATCTATGGGGCTCTGTATTTCCCCATTATTACAACATTCAAAAGCCAACGTGCACAGGCATCTCCTCTGATCCTCTTTCCTCTTTTCCAAACAACCGTGCCATGAAAGAATATAAGGGTGCATAACAAAATATATATGTACAACATCGGAGACCTAGACAGAATCACAATAAACAGCTACAAAATCTACCTAGGCACCGCTGTAAATTCAAATAATAACACCAGCAGCGCAGAGATCAAGCGAAGAATCACCGATGTTTCTTTGGGCTAAGAAGCCATTGAATACCAAAGTCCTCTCACGGACAACAAAGGTGATTTTATATGGGACCCTTATCATCCCAATCTTGCTATGTGTCGCAGGAGCATGGATGTTATTAAAAGCGGTTAAAAACACCCTTGGCTGCTTTGAAAAAAAAATTCTTCGAGTGATTTTTTGTCCCGTTTGTTTCGACGGGAAATGGGGGAGAAGATGCAGCTACGAACTATACCGCTTGTATAGCGACATCAACCTAGTCAGAAGGGTTCAAACTCATCGCCTAAAATGGCTAGAACATGTGGAGCGAATGTACATATATTAACGCTTCAGCTAAGTAAGTCTTCGAGTACATCCTAGAGGAACGGCGCAGTAAAGGAAGACCTCACTTCTAAGGTGTCACAACGTGGCTATAGACGATTATCCGGATTGTAGCGCCATCTAAAATAAAAGTAAAGTACAATTGAAGTTGGTTCGGTGAAGATAGAACCGATGGTAAAAAAAAATAAAAAAAATATGGTAAACTTTGTTATAGGACAGATGAATTGACTTTCGTGCAGTTCTTGGAAAGATTAATGAACATATTTTAAGGAAAGACCGATCGTGTGAGAAATTATTAGATGTATCAATTGTACAGTTCTTGGAGTATGACCATATGGATGTGACAAAATTCGACTAAGTTCCGGTACATACATGCGTTTTTAAAGTACAACTACGTTGGACGTGCTCTTACGCAATTGCGTTCTGCATTTTCGGACATGCGGAGCCTCTATCAATATACAAATTCAATTTCTACATAACTTTTGGCGAAGCTATCGGGAGCCTTATCTACACACTGCACAGTTTGGGTTTGTTTCTGACCGTCGACAATGTGTTCCTAAAATTTTGGGATGGCATATTTCGTTTTCCCGATTTACAAATCGTGATTTTGAAAACGGGATTTTGAAAACAGGATTATTAAAACAAGATTTTGTAAACCGTGATATGGTACCCAACCCATTGTATTGTTGTTTATTTTAGGGTGAATTAGGACAGACGAATGTGTTTTGCGTAGGCTGTTGAAACATTTTTCGATAACGAAGTAATTTTTATAGATAGAATCTCACCAAGAACATTAATGTAAAAAACGGCCCGAGTTTACCAATATGTATGTACAAAAATCTTGTAACTTTCAAATGCAAAGAAAACAAAAGAGCGGAATACTTCATTGCCTACTTCAACCCTCCTGGGTTGTGAGAGACATAAGCAACTGGAGTCTCATTTCAAGGATATGCCGAGTGCTTATGCTATTCAGTTGTTTTGTGCATGAAACCAAAAACAACCCTGTTTTGAGTTAAAGCGTGGGGAGTAAACCCCTAATTAAATCCCACTTTTAAAGCCGGAGTGTTGGGGTACCCGTGCTCGGCTGCATGACTAGTTAGTGATTAAAGAATACTAGTGGAACGGTTCTCTTCGATGCCCAGGCAACGTCGGTTGTATAAGTACCTTATCCCAGTATATCGATTCTGCTGGGGCAGACTTACTTTCCGAATTATGCCCGATTCACAATGCAGCGTGATAGCGAGACGAGAGCGAGACGAGTCTAGCGCGAGTTGTCAAAAAGGTTTCGATCTATGCAAATATATGAAACAATACACAATGATGCGAGACTCGTTCTATCGCAACGCATACTTTTCAGAAAATTGAAAAACTCTCGCGACGAGATTGCCTGCCAGCAGGCTGATGCGACTTTGTTATGTAGCCAGAAAGAGAAAGATGGTGTGTTGCCGTTGTTGCTTTTTCATTTTAACACATAGATAATACAGGCTCGCTGTCAAAAGTATCGCCTTCATTGTGAACTGGGAAACGATTTTATGACGACGACGATTTCTCGCCTCGCTCTAGTCTCGCTCTCACGCTGCATTGTGAATCGGGCATTACTCGTGGAATATATTATACTATATAGCAGTGGCGTGGCGTCCATACAAACCGATTCCTTCCGGCTTCCCTTTTCAAATATCAAAAATTTTTATTTTGCTACTTGCCAACCAGCACATTCAATTATTTGTTCATCAAACCATTTTTCATAACTCTATCCACGCTCGAAGATGAAATGCTGCGACCACTTCGGTTGTTTAATCATTTTTACTCATACACAAACTCTCACACATAGGCGAGACAAGTATGAACTCCTCTAGCGAGAGAACGTGCAATGAATTTTTTTGAAAAGCCGTTCATTTTCCGGCTTATGCATTCATTTCTTCACAGTACGAACTTTCAACTCTATTCCTTTCTGGCATATAGTAGAAGTTTATTTGCGATTTCTTTGTCTAACATACATTCGCTTATAAGGAAAATAACCCGCGATTTCTCGGCTTTTGTGGATGACCATTGGTGGAGGAGAAAGTTTTTAGTTCGAAGGATTTTTTTTTTATTGTAGGCAACAAAATAAGCCGACGAAAATCGGGTTATTGGGTGATGTAGTGGTTCGAACGGCGTTTGAGGTTTTTCTTACTTGTTGGGTATAATTTTTTTGCAAATTTGAAATGACAGTTGCAAATCGGTTGTGTAATTATGCGTGATTTATTGAAAATTTGGATGCAAATTTTTGTGATTTTTGTGACTGCTAATTATTAGAAAATTTTAAAAAATTAGCAATTACATATTAGTAGTTAAGTTAGTGTTTTAAATTATTAAATTGTTATAAAATAGTGAGTGAGCTAAGTGAATAGTTATTAGCTATATACCAAATAAGTAATTATAAATCTACTCAAGATGTGCCCCATTGAACATTCTTATTATTCTTAAACAAGATGTCTCTAGTTAATTTTGAGTGTTGCTTAACTGATTTTCTTTTTTGTAAAAAAAAAAAGTTATTGAACTAGGTCGCTCGACACCATCAATGGAAATTGATTATACGCGAAAGGATGGGCATCAGAAACATTTTCATGAGTCTTTTTACAAAAATAATCCATGGCTGACTGGCAGTTGTAAATTAAATAGAATGTTTTGTTTTCCTTGTCCTTTTTTTCTAATTCTCCTAGTGTTTGGAGTCACACAGGTTTCTTTGATATAAACAATTTTATTAATTCTTCCAAAAAACATATTTAAACGCAAAAGCATATACGCAGCTGCTTGCATTTGCATGAATTTAGCGAATATCGCATAGAGACTTCTTTAGAGAATTCCTACGAGGTTCATAATAGAAAAGTTGATCGCAATCGCGATTTAATGAAGCGTTTCATAGACAGTTCTTCTAGGAAAACAACAGGTGGCATTCCGGAGTATCAGAGACTCGATGGCAATATCATTCGCGTATAGTGAAGGTCTTATTCAATTGCAGAGAAGACACAGAGCTTGCGAAGCAAGAGATCGAGGGTTTTAGTCATGGATTCATTCTGAATTTTTAAACTCATTTGACTTAAGATAGCGTAAGTAACTGCTCAGAACCTCCAAGCAAACGCCGACTACTTAATATTGATTCAAATACAAATTGCAGCCGAATTTTTGTAGCAATTATAGATAATATTACAAGTCAGATTAAGAATAGGTGTAGTTCATTTAGTTTATATATTTTCTTTGATTTATTAAACAAATCAAAATATGAATATTTTTTTAATTCAATGCCGGATTACAAAATATCTTTTTTAATTAACTTATTTCATGGAATTTTTAATTTTACTACTTCAAAAAAAGGAACTCAAAGTTTTATACACTACCCCTTGACTTAAAAAGCATTTTAATACGGAAATGCTTAGAAATACTTTTTCTCAAGCTCTAACATTGTGTGAAATCTTTTTAACCCTGCCTTTGACTGTGGCCTCTGTCGAAAGATCTTTTTCGACTTTAAAAAGAGTCCACACTTTCTTAAGAAATTCCTAAAAAGAAGACAGACTCTCAGACCTGGCACTTTTATCTATCGAAGAGCACCTTCTTTTAGAAATTAAAAATAACTCTAATTTTTATGAAAGAGTTTTAGCAGAATTCGTAAAAAAGAATCGTAGGATAGTTTAGAGTACAAATAGATAGTACGTAATTGTAATTGCTAAATTTTTTATATTTAACAACGCTCCGAGTTATCAATAATTTATATAGATTATTCTGCCCAGAACGGCTTTCGAAGCCACTTTTTTTATGCGATGAGCTCATTGTCTACGTAAATTCCAATGACTTAAAGTATAACAAAGGTGGCTTAGATTGCATATCTTAAGTTTGTGTTTCTAATAAGCACCAAAATGGTAGGTCTTGAATAAAATATTTTACTTACAATTTTTTCGGCTTCCCTCTCTTGAAATTTCACCCCACGCCACTGCGATATAGCTAACACAACAATGAACAAACAAAAGCAAAAGAAAATAACGAAAACAAACAAGAACAACTACAAAAGCCTGTTCTTGTCAGGCATGACCCAACTCTTGCCCCAGACATCCCCGACGGCAACCTACATACGAGGGTGGGTCAATAAGTCCCTGAAAAATAACACAAATTGTATCGTCAACTTCAATTAAATTTTTTTTTCTTTTGTCAAGAATCATCTTTCAATAGAACGCACCCAAATTTTCAGACAGATCAGTCAAATAGTTTTTTTGTGGCAGCCATTTTATACAGATTTTATACTAGCATTTTCGTTAAAATGGAAAAAAATTAATTTCGAGTGCCCATTAAACAAATATTAAACTTCGAAGGTGTGTTTGGCGATGCTCCAGAAAAATTCGGCTGAGTTTCTGCACCGTTTCGTAACCGTGGATGAAACCTGGATTCACCATAACACACCAGAAACCAAGGAACAGTCAAAGCAATGGACTTCTCCTGGTGCATCGAAGCCGAAGGAGGCCAAGGCGGGTTTGTCAGCAAACAAGCTCATGGCGACAGTTTTTTGGGATGCGCGCGGTTTTATTCACATCGATTACCTTGAAAAGGGTAAAACGATCACCGGCGCATATTACGCAGAGCTGCTGAGTTAGGCTACGAACTCCTCCCTCATTCAGCATATTCCCCAGATTTAGCCCCTGCGACTATATCTTGTTTCCAAACATGAAGAAATGGAGGTAAGATATTTGGGTCGAATGAAGAGGTCATCGCTGAAACAAACGCTTATTTTGAGGGGCTCGAGAAATCGTATTATTTGGAAGGCATCAGAAAATTGATGAAACTTTGGATGAAGTGTATAGAGCTAAAAGGAGACTATGTTGAAAAATAAAATGTTTTTATACCGAAAAGAGTATTTCTTATTTAATTCTTCAGGGACTTATTGACCCACCCGTACAACGCATAATACGGACACTCTCATCACTAAACTTCCATTCGGCAACCTTCATATTGACGGCACTGACGTTGAATCTCTTCCTCCACCGGAGAGAGAGAAAGACACAATAGGACCCGACTCAGAGGACGAATTACTTCTGACATCCGAACCAGAAGAGGCAGCCTTGAAACGAACTACCTTCCCAGAAGAGAAGCAATGTAGTAACTACAGGACCTCCAAAAGGTATCTATCGAGGATGTCAACAAAAGACCCTAATACTCTGAGCGCAAGAGCAGGTCAAATCTAAGTCGCTCCCTAAAAGATCGACCAGGAACGGACCAGCAAAGCTCCTACAAGGGACGATAAAAGAAAGGACAGTAGAAAAACGCTCGTCAAATCTAACCAAATCGATAAACAGGTCCACCGCGAACAGACCAGTAGAGTCTCTACAGGAACGCATGCCGGTACTTCGAAGCTGACTTCAAAGAGACAAAGACCGGGAAATGAGACAAAAGATCACTCTTGGAAGAAAAAGAAGTCTTCATCAAGATTCGAAGCTACGTTATTAGAACTGCAAGCAGCGATTGCAGACCGACAAGATCCTGATGGGGTTGTCACTCAGGAGAACTGGATGCTTGTAGAAAATGAAATATTAAAATCCATGATGACCACCATGGGCCAGATGGTTCAAGTCAGTAAAGTTATCGCCTGTGGAAATGCGAAAGCCCTTGAGTTACTAACAAGAAAGCATGCATATTAAAGTTTGGACTGGGGAGCGTTAAGGTAAGAGTAGATGACGATGGTGAAAAGGGTTGGAATCTATTGGTGGTGCAAATTAATTTGATTCACTCTAAAGCAGCAACTGACGACTTTTTACTATTCATTAATGAAGAAAACACCTAGACGTGGCTTTGATCCAAGAACCCTGAATTGTAAAAAAATAGGATACAGGGTTTAAAGTCAAAACTGCATAATCTATTCCACACCACGCAAAGAAAAGTAAGAAGTTACGTTCTTGCAAAGAAAACTATTAATATGTTCTTTCTCCCTAGATTTAGTAATGGAGACACTGTGGCAGTCAACGTGAAGACCAGCACTTAATTCTGGTCTCTTCATACATGCCACACGACAATGAAAACCCACCACTACGAGCAGTCCGAGAACTGGTTGATTATGCAGCATTGGGTGTTGGAAGGCGATGTTAATGCCCACCACACTCAATGGGGCAGCAAGGATATAAATGAAAGGGGTGAGTCTCTTTTTGAGTTATTAATTTTCAGATTAATTTTCAGATCACTTCTCAATCAACATCAATCCTACGATACTGAAGGAATATATAAACCCGTCTAGAACTAACTGGTCAGAGTACGTAAAATGGATTGTTTGCCAATTCACAATGGATTGTTTGGATACCACATCCCAGTGTGGTCACGACTCCGAAGAGTCAATCCATTGACTCTAGCGTTCAATTTTTAACCGACACAATGAACAAAGCCTTTAACAAATTTAGCCCCACATCTCGTAATCGAAAGCCCATCAAACCAATATAGTGGACAAACGAATTTAAGAAGCAAAGAACTGACGTCAGAAAACTGCATAATAAGGCTAGACAAAGCAAAGCAGAAGAAGACTGGACTGTTTACAGATTCAAACTAAACTTATACACGAGAGACATAAGAATAGCTAAAAGATAATCCTGGAATACGTTCTGTGAATATATATAGAACACGATTGTCGCGGCCGGGATACGAAAAAACCTATCTAAATAAACAGTGGCCCCAAGATACATTATGCGTCCTGATGGCTCCTGGACGGAATCTGGCCAAGAAACGCTACAACTCTTGATGGAAACCCACTTCCCACGTAGCAGTGATCTAGAACACTCGGAATATAAGAAACAATCCACCGGTAGATCCAATGAATTCAATGAAAATGCAGATTATATTGTCACAGAGCACGAAATAACTTGGGTTGTTAATTGTTTTAAACCATGCAAATCTGCAGGACCAGACAATATTATTCCAGCCATGTTTCAACTTGCTCTACAGACATTCATTTATTTATGACTTATTTTCACAAGCTCCTTAATGCTAAGATGCATACTGGTCAGCTGGAGGGACGTGAAAGTGGTATTTATCCCCAGGACAGGAAAACCTACCCATTCAACAGCAAAAGATTTTAGACCAGTTAGTCTATCCTCTTTTTTTTTAAAACAATGGAAAGATTAATTGATCTACATATATGTGAAAGGCCTACTTAATGAACAGAACAGTAAATGCGTGGAGACACGTTTACATTAAGTTGTATCAAACACGGAGAAAAACCTTCAATACAAAGATACACTCTAGTTGCGTTCCTGGACATAAAAGGAGCTTTTAATAATGTCGAAACAGAATCTATTAAAGTGACGCTATGGGAAATAGGGTATTCCACAAGGAGGAGTCATTTCACCTCTCCTGTGGCTTCTTGTCATTAACAAAATTCTTAAAGCTCTAACGTACCAAGCAATAAAGATGGTAGCATACGAAGATGGCATAGCAATCCTGGTTAATGACAAGCATTTGCCAACAATTAGCGGTATTTGGGAATCAGCACTGAAAGATCTTTCCTCATGGGCGGAACCAAATGGACTACAGGTCAATTCAGAGAAGACTGAACTGGTCCTATTCACCAGAAGAAGGAAGGCGTATAATTTCACCACCAAAACTTAATGGAATACCTCTGAAACTCTTCAATGAAGCTAAATATCTTGCGTGAAATCGGAACACAGAGGAACGTATGAAAAGAGCACTATGTGCGTTCTACGCTTGCAAGAAAAGCTTTGATAAACGCTGGTGAATGGGACCGCATTGGATGTATACAGCGATCAGTAGACCCATACTTACGCACGGAACACTAGTATGGTGGAATGCAATGGAAAAAAGCTGCGTTCTTAACAACCTCACTAAGGTACAAAGATTATATATAGGAGCAACAGGAGCACCATAAGCAGGGCTAGAAATAATATAATACTACATCTTCTTCCCCTGCAGGAGTACATAAAAGGACTGGCAGAAAAAGCGCCATCCGTCTTAAAGCATCCGGTCTTTCGAAGCAAAGTTCCTACGGGCACGCATCTATACTTCACAGTTATGGAATTGTTGGCCCCATGGACTATGTTATTCCATGTATATACTCTTATTCCCAAAAGACAAGAATGGGAAACTATCACATAAATAAATGGACAAGACATCCAGCTCTACTCCGATGAGTCTAAAACGGAAATAGGAACCGAAGCAGGAGTATTATGCGAACCCTTACAGATTAAAGACTCATATGAATTCCCAAATGTTTGCAGTGCCTTTCAAGCTGAAAACTTTGCCATTGATCCTCACAAAGAAAATAAATCCATCTCGGATTACAATTTTTGTGGACAGTCGGGCAGTACTCAAGGCACTGGACAGTGAGACAATAAGACCTAGGACATACTTATCCAATATCCAAGTAGTACATCTCTGCTGGGTTCCCAGACTGCTGGGATATAGAAGGGAATGAGATAGGAGATGAACTAACTAGAAAAGGATCAGCACTAGGTACAGAACATATACACACACAAATGGACATCACTATTGGTGTAATGAAAGAGAACATAAACCTTAGGATCAGGGTGGTTCGTTCCCTGCTTGGTTATCAAGAGGGGATTATGTTATATTCCTCAGCCTATGGTCACAATTAAATGAGGGGAGAACCAAATGCTTACTAGCTATGGGGAGACAAAAATCCGCATCTTCATAGGTGAACTAACGAGCCATTGGCACTATGGTCAAAGAACTAGGCATAAAATCCCCGGACTACTTCAGCAGCTGCCAAGATGAGGAGGAAGTAAACACCATCAAACCCCTACTTTACAGCTGCCCAAATATCTACAACCGTCACCTCCTCCATAAGGGAATCAGACTCTTCGAAGAACTGGGTGAGTTGGCACCTTTTTCGCTGATGGACTTAACGAGATTCATAAGGAGAACGCGCATGTTCGAGAAAGAACCAGCTAATTAGAAACAGTGTTAGATGCGGAAAACATAACCCAAGGGGTATCACATTTGACACAATGGACCAATAGGCCCCCGTGTAAACACCTTTCAAGATGCACAGCCACCCCCTAACCTAACCTAACCTACCTCAAAAAAAAATTCCGGAAATTGGACTAGAGAAAGTTAAGACAAGGCAGATGCTTTAGCGCAACATTTCATGAAGACATACTTCAATGATGGCTACATCACCCGTTCTTCACAATAAACAATACAATGTATCACATGTAGAGTGGGGCACGGAAAATCTCTTAAATTCGACCTTTTAAAGGGAGAATTAATTAATAGCTTACCAACAAAAAAAAAACTCCAGTACCTCGGAAATGTATTCAATGGAATGAAACGTATTTAATACAGCACTCTTTAAAAAAACGCAACCAAACTAACAACATATAGACTAATCAGTTTACTCCCAGTACTTTTAAAAAACTTTTAACAATTACTAAGTGACCACAAGCAACCAATCCAGATAAGTAACAAATAAAATCTCAACTTCCCTTTAACATTAAAGGTTTTGCGTTGGTGTATTTCTAGAAGTCGATATAGCATTTGGCTCAGTATGTTATCCTGGGCTACAGCAAATATTTGAAAATATTCTCTCAATTGACATCTATTTAATAATCAGTTCGAGTACTCAAAACTGTACACAACAAGAACGCTAGTTCCACAAGACAGCTTACTAGGACCACTACTCTATACGAGTACCTATAACATCTACAGAAGAGATATTTCTGTTCCTACATAGACATCATTAATGATCGCTATATTTCCTGACGTTAAATGAATGAATTGCATTGTAGTTAGATGCTCTACGACCTAAAAGATCTATTATGCCCCCTCCTGGTGCCAGCCGAGGTTATTCTCGCGCTAAGGCACTTCGTTCAACTTGGTTTACCCTACGAGATTAGGAGCCTGTATTGTGTATAGGGTCCAGGGGTGGGAGGTCTTCTCCTCTGTCTGATACATTCCCAGACAACTTACCTTGCTCCTAGATAATGCCCCGAAGTTCCTGAGGATGCGATCTGGAGTTTCCTGGGTTTCTTCACAGAATCTGCATATTCCGTTGATTTTCTCGTCTTTTCATAGCTTTGCTCAAATGATGTGCCCACCCATCTCGTAGAAGGGTTACGGTCCTACAAAGGTGCTTGTTGCTTCCTGCGTTCCTAGCCTATCGGCTTCCTCGTTACCCTCAACTCCAACGCCTGGCCTGGCACCATATACGATAACTTTATTGATCTTGCCTAGGTTGTTGAGTCTGTCATTCATTACCATACCATCTTAGAAATAATTTCATATGAACTCAGCGCTTTGATAGCAATGTCTCTCATGTGATAATTCCTGTCGAGGTTAAGCTAGGTACACCTCCCTACTGCGAAGATTTCCGCATAGAATATGCTGGTAAATTTGCCCACTTATTCCGAGTGCTTGGTTCTTGGCCCGAATCTTCTCCTGCACCAGTCCTGTCAGCTGTTCTCAAACCGTCTGTATACCATTTTATGGCCTGGCTGTTGATGGCATATATTTTGGATTCGCTAATCCATTCCTCTTTCCTAAGGCCAGGCTCAGGCTACTAGGGGGTCGACAGGTGGCGGATCGTCGAACGGCCTTCAGATATGGAGGTTAGCTGCGAATAACCAATAAGCAGTCCCCGACCAAGAGCGGCAGAAATGGAGGGCGTGAGGGAAGAAATCACATGAGCCCTGAGAAGTGACTGTGACGGGGCGAGACGACGCCTCCCCTTAAATAAGTGTCCCATCCCTAAGGCAATGTGTCACGCGACCCGTGCTGATGGCTGAATGGTGCTCGGGATGTAAAATCAATACAGCATCTTTAACGGAGCCCTTCAGATACCTGGTGACCTCTGGTTGTAATAAATGCCTTACCACGTTACCGGGGGCTATGACGTGGCCGACATAATTTCCCCCGTACTCGTGGGATCCAAATTAAATGAAATGGAACAAAAAAAACAAAGAAAATGAAAAAAATAACGAACAAAATATCAAAAAAAAATGAAAACATACTTATGCAGCAGGAGGCCGTAGATAACCCTTTCTGAAGAAGGTCCATCGTACTACACTCGCCGCCTATAAAAACCAGTTGCGACGCTGTGGTAGAACAGCACACGGATAGCAGGAGCATCCCAAAGCCATCGGGAACGAAGGAGAGGAAGCCCAAGTCCGCATATCCCCAGAAAAAATAAGGAGGCAAATGACATCACAAACTACAACAGAAGCAAAGGCCCGAAATACGAGGGAAGTAGATCTTTGTCAAAAAAAAATTGAGGAAAAAAGTAACCGAAAAGCAAAAAAACGTCATCATGAGTGTCAAGAACGGCCTTGCTGAGCTGGAGAAATCGATCGATATGATAGGTTTCTTGAAAAAAGCGTGGAAGACTGGTCCGCAGAAGCTTCTTGCAAACACCCAAGCCAAACAAAATTCTAGAATGGGTCACAGTTACAAAAAAGCGGAGAGTACTACCAGAGAGCAGGGACAAAACACCAACAGTCAATCTGGAGCCCAAAAAGAGGGTAGTCTCTAGCTCTATTGAGGGAGATAATGAAAATGAAGCGGAAGTTGGGGGAAACAGCTGTCCTCATCATAAAAAGCGGAGAAATAGGTAACCCAAGCATAGACCAGAGGCAATCCTCATAAAACCAAGAGATGGCCAAACGTACGCTGAGATTCTGCGAGAAAAACTGGAATCAATAGTGAACGCACTCTTTCCAACACACCCAGTTAGAGCCCCAGAAGTGTCTCTTGAACAAATAGAGGAGATTTCCTTATTTAACGAGGAGGATCTGGTCGAGGCGGCAAGTGCTATGAAGAATAAGAAGGCTCCGGGGCCTGATGGTATACCAGCCGAAGCGCTGAAGACTGTTGCCCGAACTTGCCCCCGTCTATTACTCGACATGTATAATAGCTGTTTAAGGAGCGGGATTTTCCTCAAGAAATGGAAAACACAACGCCTTGTACTGATTAGCAAGGTAAAGGGAAACCCAGACGATGCATCAGCGTACAGACCTCTATGTATGCTCGACACAACAGGCAAACTTTTCGAAAAGATGTTGAAACCACGAATCTCAGCAGCTATCCAGAGGAGAGGCGACCTATCAGAACGACAGTATGACTTTAGAAAAGGCCGGTCCACAATAGGCGCAGTGCAAGACGTAGTCAGAACTGTCTAAGAAAACCAACAGAGGAACCGCTATTCAAGGACTTTAGAAAACGCCGGTCCACAATAGGCACAGTGCAAGACGTAGTCAGAACTGTCTAAGAAAACCAACAGAGGAACCGCTATTCAAGAAGGATAATAATAATAATGCTAGTGACATTGGACGTAAGAAATGCTTTCAACTCTGACTGATGGTCCAACATGCTGGAGGCGTTAAAAGATACTTTCAGAATACCGCAATATTTACTGCGTATGATAAAAGAGTATCTCAGGGATAGAGAACTCACCTATGACACCCCGGAAGGACCACGTAGGAAGCAAATAACTTCTGGAGCAGCGCAGGGATCAATACTTGGTTCTGATGTATGGAACATATCCTATGATGGCATCCTCCGTATGGAGATGCCTGAACATACTTTCTTGGTCGGCTATGCAGACGACATTGCAGCAGTAATTACAGCACGGGACACCGAGGACGCCCAGAGACGACTGAATCAAGTTATGAGACGCGTGTACTTCTGAATGGAAGACCACGGACTTAGCCTAGCGACGGAAAAAATGGAAACAGCTCTGCTAACCAGAAGGCAGATCCCCACGAACATAGGCGACTCAACGGCAAACAAACGGAGACTGCTTATGTCGATTACACACGCCATTCTCCTGTACGGATGTGAGATCTGGGCCGACGCACTCAAACAGGAGAAATACAGAATGCAGACGGCCTCAATACAGAGGCGCGCAGCACTATGAGAATAAGTACGTCTACGACAAAAAGGCGGAAATTGGAGTGGAAACGGCAACCGAGGAAGCGAAGGAGCTCACCAAACAGCAGTGGCAGGAGAGATGGAGCATAGAAAACAGAGGAAGATGGACCGCGAGGATCATCAAGAACGTTGCCTAATGGAAGGAACGGAAACACGGCGAAGTAAATTATTACATCACCAAGTTTCTTACCGGACATAGGTATTTCAACGCCTACCTCCACAAGATAGGAAAAACAAGCGGCTCAGCTTGCCACTACGATGACTCACAGGCGGACGACGCAAACTATACGTTCTTTGAATGTAGCAGATGGGAAGCCGAAAGAGTGCGTTGGAATCGCAAATCAGAGTTATCAGCCCAGACAACATAGCGGCAAAAATGTCAACTAGTGACCAAAACTGGAATCGAGTACACTTATTCATAAAAAAAGGTACTCAGAACAAAGAAGAGAGAGGAAGACGAAAACGCACTCTCATAACATTTATGTAAAAAATGGTGAAAGCCACACCGGCAAGAATGAATAAACCCGCAATAGGAGATAAATGAAAAAGCCGGTCACCGGAGGGGAAAGAAAACGACACCACTCTGAAGTAATGCGAAAGCGTCCCGGAGTGGATGGTGTTGTCAAGTTGAAAAAGGGGTTAAAGGTGTTTTTTTAGTGGTGTAAGAGTAAATCCCACACTGCTTGAAACAGAGCGGGACTGTTTCTCGTGAGTATTAGCGTTTTCCACCATCCCCATGGCAGAGAAAAAAAAATACCATTCATCTTTGAGTACTTCTTGACCATATCGTCCCTGGGTACCTGCAAATTTAAAGAGTCCTAGTATCTGAGCCCGATGCATTTTCCCTTCCCTATTCCCTCTTTTTCGATTCTCATGACTGCCCCATTTGCTGCTTCTCAATTACTAGGTGTAGAGGTGAGTGGTCGATGATAACCTTCATCGCCTATGATTACCTCATTGCCACTGACATGCATAAGCTAGTCAGTCACTGCAATTTCTGGAGTTGTTTCTTCGTTGTGCTTACCCTAATTCTCTTGGCCCAAATCGGAGGGACATATATGATGATTGGTCTAAATTTCTCTACTCCAAGAAGTGTCTTCACACAGCAACAGTCCAACTACGAAAATATTAGACGACACTGCAAAATAGTTTAATGGCCTAGTTTACACAGCCGAATTTGGTCCATACCAGCATTAAAATTTAGTCTAAGTCCTTTGAGTATACGCCAAGCAGGATAATATGAGGCTTTAGTCCATACATTGATCATCATCTATTTTGTCATAGATATTACTGTTGCCTCCAAAGCCGATATCTGACGGTCTTCGATTGATTTTCGTAGCACAATCCTTTATGTTTTAAAACAGCAAAATAAATGTTGGGGACTTCGCAAGCGACAAATTTAATAGCAAAATAAAATATGGCGCTTTGAAATTCCATTTTGACATTTCATTATAAAAGTGCAATCTACCACATCAAAATATAGTCTAAGTTACCTAAATTTTCGGACTGACCAAACCAGTATAGTGCTGTATTTAAAGAGTTTAATTTATTACAACTGTAACATCAACCAAGGATGGCTGTCACGATCGGCAGTCTACGATCGACCACCGAAGAGACCAGTTCTTGTCAATATCATAGAAGCATTCAATAAAGTGTACTGAATTTACATTCTTCTATCCTGGTGCGTTATCGCTACCGGTTATTCGATCGAATGCTTAAATAAACAACTTTCCGGTGGATTGCTGTAACCGAAGTCAGGTGGCTGTGGCGCGACGAACACGTTGATATACATAAGCCAATACGTGCATGATCTTGGTTTTTTTTTCTTCGAGAGTAGCTGCACATTAGAAAGGGCAAAGACCACACTACAAAGGGCGGGAAAGTTTACAAAACCGTGAATTTTTTTCTTCCTTTTTTTTGCCGTCTTTCATTGGGCTTTTCCATTCTGTAAAGAAGACTTGATGAATCGCTTGGTGGACGAAAAGAACGAAACAAAGAGAAAGAAAGCGAAGCCAAAAAGAAACCAGAATAGAAGAATGTAAATTCAGTATACTTTATTAAATGCTTCTATGGTATTGACAAGAACTGATCTCTTCGGTGGTCGATCGTAGACTGCCGATCGTGACAGCCAGCCTTGGTTGATGTTACAGTTCGGCCATCCTATCATCGATCATGTCCTCAGGATCCGAGTCGTGGTCATCACTGTCATCAAACAGCGATTCTGGTAATTCACACCACCTTTTCATCTTTTCGGATGACATCACGGTGCTGAATCTCCTCTGATTCCTCTGCATACCCGGTATATCTTCCAATACGTAGCGGTCGTTTGGTAGCACCTTTGCAACTAGGTAAGGTCCTCTATTAAGCTGCTCCAGTTTGCGTGATGTACCGGTTGCACCTGGTTCGTTTTCGATCATTACGAGGTCATCCACTTGGTAGAGCGATGGTTTGCGATGAGTCCTATCAAAACGAGTCTTCCGTTGCTGTTGACATTTCACAATCTGCTGTATTGCGTTGTTTCGGCGCTGGTCCATGCCCTAGGCGTCGACCAGTGGCTTTCCACCCAACTCCAGTAGCAGTTTATTACCCAGAATATCCCTCGGGGTATAAGAGAACAACAGTTCATGCGGGCTCGCCTTAGTCGTCGAGTTCCTGGCGTTGTTGAGGCCCCATTGAACCGCCATTACGCCCGACAGAATTGTGGGGTTGCACCTCTCCACCTGCCCGTTAGCCCTCGGCGTCCTAACGGCATTTTTTATGTGCTGTATACCATTGTCGAGGCAGAATTCCTCGAATGCCTTAGCTGTGAACGCTGTTCCACGATCGGTAACCAACCTCCTAGGTACGCCAAAATATCCAGTTATATCCGTCAAAACATTGAGGACACCCCTGGTATTGGTTGTTTTCACGGCTCGCAGCACGACGTATTTAGTAAAGTTGTCAATGACTGCAAGTACATACCTCGTTCCTCCTCTTCCAATTGGTGAAGGGTACGAGGTGGTCATTTCATTGTTATTTCGGTTCCCTTAAGCGCTGTAATGATAGAACGTAGCTTACCATCCTGCCACTGCATCGTCGCCAACCAATCGTCATCGCTAATGAACAAGCGATGATGCTTCCTCTACCACTTTTGCACCCTCTGCTGGCTGACGACTCAAAGCGTCGACATACGCCGCTTTCTTACCGGGCTGATGGATAGTCTCGAACGTAAACTCTTGAAGTTTAAGCCACCAACGGCCTACTCGCGGGATAATCTTCTGCTTATTACTTTGAGTGACACCCAAAGATTCTGCGAGCTCTTCTTATGTTTGGCAACAATCTTCATAGAGTAATGCTTCCAGTTCTTCATCTTCAAACTTTTTTGGCTGCCCAGGACGTTCATCGTCTTCCAAGCCAAAATCACCACTTTTAAATTGTGCAAACCACTTTTGGCACGTTCGCTCAGCTAGCGCATGTTCACCATAAACTTCCACCAAAATACGATGACTTTCGGCAGCAGTTTTCTTCATATTAAAGTAATGAAGAAGAACTCCCCGCAAAAACACTTTTTCAGGCACAAAGTTCGACATATTTGAGTGTAAAAAAATTATTGTTGTTTACCCTTCAAATGAATGACTGAAATGACGTATAATGACAGTAGCTTTCCAATACATGTTCCAATGGAATAATAACAATGGAATAATACAAGTTACGCCATCTCTTAGCAAACCGCACGAATTAAGTTATTGACCCAATATTACCATGACATGGACAGTCGATGGAATTGAGTAAAACAGAAAACGTCAATCGTTTGTAATTTGTTTGTATACATTTGTGCTACTTTAAAAAAAAAAATTATTATTTCCAGTTTTTTAAATTATTTAATTAAAAATCTAAATTGAAATATCAAAATCTAAATCAAATTCGGAAAAGGAAAAATTCCAATCAACAGCATTTTAGTTGTAAAGAGTTTTTCAATAAGGACATAATAATTTCGTATTTAAATAAAAAACAGAATAATTGAGATATCGGGCTGAAGTATACATGTTAAATTTAAGTATGGAATTCGATCTCGTTCATATGATCACTGCGAGCACGTTTGCAGCAATGGATTCTTTGGAGCCAATTTTCCACCACTCTTCTACACATATCGACCGATATCGATTCGATATTGTAATCGCATGAGCGATTTATCGAGATTACACGATTACCAAACTTCCCCTTCAATAGATCAATTGTTTGACCAGCTGTGTGGCATGTGGCACCATCTTGTTTGACCACATATCACTGATGTCAATACCATCCAATTCTGGCCAAAAATAGTCTTCTAACATGGCACGATATCGAACTCCATTGACCGTAACATGGCGATCATTTTCATCGTCGAAAAAATACGGTCCAATCACACCTCCGGCATGAAATCTACACCACACGGTCACTTTTTGTGGATGCAATAGAGTCTCTTAAAGCACATGTGGGTTTGTTGCTGTCCAATAATGCATATTTTGTTTATTGACAAAGCCACTAAGCCAAAAATGGGCTTCATCGCTGATGATGATTTTTCGATGAAATTCAGGATTATCTTCAAACTTTTGCAGAGCCCAATCGGAGAAGTTTCAAATGATCAAGGGCTTCAGTTCTTGAGTTATTTTGATCTTGTAAGGGTGTAGGCCAAGATTCTTAGGCAACTGTTTGTTTGACTGAGAGATACCCAATTCCTGTGAATGGCGTGGAATCAACTGATTTGGCTCATTTTGAACTGAAGCACTTACATTGTACATACATATTTGTGTTACCCTTAACAAAATTGAAATTACTGGAAACGAAATAGCCAATCGATTGTACTTCGTTTGTATATGTGTGTGTCATCTTTAAACAAATCAAGGACCTACTGTCAACAAACAAAACACATTTCAAGGAATTCGTATGAGTGGCAGTGAATAAAAACAGAACCTGCTGATAGTTTTCTACCACCCACGCTGGTGTGTTGTTCATTACATGCCTACTGAAGCATACAGTATGGTACGGATATACTGAGTGAATCAATCAATACTTCGAAAGGGAAGACAATCCCCAGAGCAAGGATCAATTCTTACATACCCATTCATACATATTAGATTAATCTGCAAATATGCAAAAACTCATCAGTGGAGAATGAGTAGTTCTAGCCTACAATATTCCTGTTAATGAGGAGGCAATTAATCGTAATTTATCCATTACGAAACTTTTTTTATGAAAAATTAGACACGACTGTCACTTTTGTAACCACAATTCAATAATTCTGATGAAATTTTTAAATTAAAACCTATCCATCACCGTAGATAGCAAACATCAATTATTAGGCGCATATCAATTCGTTTCTGTTCATTTTCAGCCTTCAATATTTTAATATCGGTTTTTGAAATACATTGCACTGTTATTTAATCATCTGTTTAAACGTCTTACCGACAAATGACGTGATTGAAATTAAATTTCAACTAAACTTGACCACGTTTTTCATTGAATGTTACCATCTTACAAATTCATCTGTCAGCATTATCTTCTCACACCCTTGGCAAGTATTACATATTTTATAGTCTCAAACAATGAACTTCCATTACCGTCTGCCCAAGGAGAAAATAAATAACAACCTCCTGAGGAGATACTACTAGTAGGTAACAAATTTTCTACAAGCACTTTGCAAACAAAGTACATCGTGGAATTACCACCTCGCCCTCAGTTACATTGTTGGATGTCATGTTGGCCCCAAGTACGAGTCAATTTTCTGTATACGTTCTGGTCGAAGTGTTAACTTGGTAACAGAAAACGTAGCTTCCGTTTGCTGTTCAGTTTCGTTTACTTTGGGTCACTCAATTGGCGTTCTTCGAAAAGACAATAGCATTTACATACATATATGTACTTATATAAGGATTTATATATGGATTTTCGTAATCAATTGTCGTCTTCTGTGTTTGATTTTTGTAGAGATTTTTATTGGGGTTGAGAATTTTATCAGACGGATCTCTCCTCTTCTTCGACAACAAAGCGAGACCAAAATCAAAACTTTCGAATTGCCAACATTGCTGAACTTTGAAAAAAAAATCTATATTAGAAACACAGATAATAAACTATCCAGATGTCGCACGCCCATATGAAAAAATTAAACATATTTTTATCGTGGCAGACAACGTGGTAGCAGACAAAGAGCTTTCAGAAGAAGTACAACAAATAAATCTTTTTCTTTTTCCTCACTCCGTTCGCTGGAGTGGGAAAAGTTATTTTTCACTTCGCGTGTTGTGACATGCAAACGAACGAGGTGATGAAGTGTAAAAGGGTATGCGGGAAGGGGCATGAAGATGCATGACGGTGTGATTTCCATACCACTGCAGCAAAAGAATAAATTTTCATGAATGGAAGTTTTGCAAACGCGTATGCGTTGTATATGAAGAGAAGGTTTGAGAGATTTTGCTCGAATATCAATCATTTAGATTTTCAGGTTAATTACTAACATAGATATGTATAAATTAAACAAATTAAAATTAATTTTATTTTAAAAAAAAAAACATTTATTGAGATTGCCATGCAATCCACTTCAAGAATCAACACAGACTGACTTAAAAATAATTTTCTTATTACTACCTAAGCTACTTAATCTACCTTACTCTACATGCTTCCTCTCGGATCTAACACTGCTACGTGATGGAATGCAGGTGTCCGATGCCCCAGACACGGTGTCAGCATAGTGTTTCCTCTGGCTACCGTGGGAATGGGAAATAAATGGATGAGAATGGATGATATGGGAGCATGCAGCGTATGTGCCGTTAACTCCTCCGCCCTTAAGTTCGAACGCCCACGTTCGAGGTCAGTGGCTTTAATAGATAAGGTCAGTGGCTTTAAGAGATATGGTAATAGATGCTGCATTGCTTGGTATTGGAACGGGTTCTTCGTTTGGTTTGTTACCCTTTTGAATCCTTAGGTGTTGTATTAGCCGGTAGGAAAGGTAAGCTACCATTAAGATGGCCAGTAACATCGCTAGGCTGATGTTGGTTGCTAGATTTGTGTTATTCCTGATTCTTAGCAGACTTATTTCTTCTGTACCATTAACTTGAAGTTCTTTAATCATCTCGAGTGATAGTTCTTCTTCCGTATTACCAGGAGTTGATTTTGGTTGGAGTATCGCTGGTAATGGTTGGTGTTTGGTGATCTCGCTTGCTCTGAATGTTTTTGCATTCGCCTGGATCGTGGTGTTGACGTATTTGATGATATAAGTGCCCTTTAACCTTAGGGTGTCATTGTTAATGATTATCGAGCCGTTGAATTGATTTATGAACAGTACACTGGGCGAAATTTCATCAATTGATGGGATGTGCTGATTATTAATTATGACGCATGTTGAAAGTTGGCTTCTTAGGAGGTTGGGAACGCATGTAGTATTACTTATATCTATAATACTGTAGCATAATAATAACTACGCTCCTATGACTATGCAGCAAATTCCGAAGTGATTTTTCATTCTGGCAGAATTTTGGTTCGAACTGTCCTTTCTTTTGAGGTTCGTGTCTGAAATTAGTCACCACAGCTCGGATAATATCGCGGATAAAAGAGAACAAGAGAGAATTATAACTGCACGAAATGATTGTCATCTTGGAATTATTATATCAGAATTTTTCTTGTTCCAGTGGTGGAAGAATTTGCTAGATGTTTCTGGCTATCAGAAACTTCTGCTATATAAGGACAGATGGCGATCAAAAAAAGACACAGTTGGTTTTGAACCGTGGCGAAGAGATTGGAAAAGTGATAATGGGCGAAGTTGTAATTTGGTGATAAATTGAAAGTTGAGAGTAAACAAGAAAAAGTAATTAGTTTGGATTTGTGAATTAAGGAATTGAAAGGAGATAAAGTGATTTGAGAGGAAAGAGACCTTGTAAGAAAAGAATTTGCGAAGAATAGTATAGTGTGAACTTGAATTGTTCTATAGACTAGAAAATAAAGAAATAAATTTCACAGAATATCGTTTTATCTACTAGAGCCGTAGCTTGCATATTACATTGGTGTGAAATTGCACAAATAAAAAAAAAAGAAAAAAAAAAAAAAAAAAAACATTTCTGTGTTGAGTTAATTAGTTGCGCAAAATGGGTCGCAAATTGGGAAAACTAACTATAACTCAACTAAAGGCAGAACTCAGTAAGCGGAACCTCGACACAACTGGGGGAAAAGATGCCCTACTGATTCGTTTGGAAGAAGCAGTAACGCAGGAAGGTGAAAATCCGCATGACGTAGAGTTTGACGTGGGAGAGGAACCAGCAAGTACAGTAGCCGACCCGGATATAACAAGTCTGCTCCTGCAACTTAAGTCAGTCATGGACGAACAAAGGAAAACAATGGAAGACCAAAAGAAGTCTCTGGAACTTAAGCTCGATGACCAAAAGAAAGCAATAGACGACCAAAAGAATTCTCTAGAACTTAAGCTGGACGAACAAAAGAAAGCAATGGACGAACAAAAGAATTCTCTAGAACTTAAGCTGGACGAACAAAAGAATTCTCTAGATGCTCTGGAAAGCAAACTTGATGAGCGAAACAAGAACTTGGAATCCAAATTCGAAGTGATCGAAGAGAAAATCGAGAAGGTCGAGACGCAACTCGAAAAAGTCGAAACTAGATTCGACGAAAACTTTGAGAAGCATAAAACTCAGTTCGGGAAGATAGAGACTCAGTTTGAAAAAGTAGAAAAGCAAGTCGAAAATCTTGCTAAGGAGCTCAGCAACGTGAAGAGACAGAAAGCACGGGAATATTCCACTGACGGACTGAGAAGAAAGGAGATGCAGCCTCCTATCTTCGATGGTCAAACATCATGGCCAATTTATAAGAGGCAATTCGAAGCGGCCGCAATGACCAATAGCTGGGACGATGAAGAGAAGTCTATTGCACTCACGCTTGCACTGAGGGGTCCAGCTGCGGAGCTCTTGCAGACCATCCCGGAAGATAAACAGCGGAACTACGACTCTCTGGTTCAGGCTATCGAGATGCGGTTTGGGGATGAACACATGCAGCAGGTGTACAGGGTTCAGCTGCGTAGTCGAGTCCAGAAAAGGGGGGAAACGCTCCAACAGTTGCAAGCGGATATAGAGCGACTAGCCCATCTTTTATACCCTAAAGCCGGTGAGGAGCTTATCAACGAAATGTCGGTGGAAGCTTTTATTCAGGCCATAGAGGACAGACAACTGCAAATGGCTGTAAGGATGGCTGAAAAGCGAACACTCCCCGAGGCATTGGCATTCGCTTTGTCAATGAAGGCTGCGGACCAAGCATACCAGGGAATACACCATGTCAGGGAAATGTCCGTCGTGGAATGCTCATGCCAGAGAACAGCCGTCATGGATGAAGACAAAGCTCGCGGAAGTCAAATCCGTTGTTGGAATTGCAACCAAACCGGACACCTACAACGGCAGTGCAGAAGTGCACCTAGACGAGGAAATTGTCCACATTGCGGAAGTAGGAGAGGCAGAGAGGAAGCTTCTGGCTGTCAGTCAGACTTCCCAAAACCAGCAGTCGGGAAATGCGTAAGGACCAACTTCGCGGGGCGGAAGTTGGTTACTGGAATCGAGGCCCCCAGGACCACCATTCAAGTTTCGCAAACCAAACGGGATAACAAGAGCCTGACAGTGGAGGCACTAATCAACAAGAAGAAGTGCGTAGCCACCATCGACACAGGTGCCACTGCCTCCATTGTAAGAAGAGATATCGTCAAAAGCTCCTGGCTGCACAACACCAACAGCTACTGCCTGAAGACTGCAACAGGGGAAATGGCGAAGGTATTTGGAGAAGTTCGTCTTACGATTACTCTGGCAGGACTGACGTTCTCCCATGCGTTTCTGGTGGCAGATATATGCGACGAGTGCATCATCGGAATAGACTTCATGAAAGCAAATGAAGTAATCTTGGACATCGGGATGCAAGTACTGAGGTATCGAAATGTGGAGATTCCGATGGTGTACGGAAACGAGAATGCCGTAACTCTCAGGACAGTCATCAGCAAAGACGAAGTTTTGCCGCCGTCTTCAGAGACAATCATTTGGACGAAGCTGGA
Source organism: Pocota personata (assembly GCA_963082735.1). Classification (NCBI taxonomy): domain Eukaryota; kingdom Metazoa; phylum Arthropoda; class Insecta; order Diptera; family Syrphidae; genus Pocota; species Pocota personata. The sequence continues at coordinate 95,751,156 of OY720430.1, read as the reverse complement.
AGGTGATCTTGGGAGCCACCGATTCTACATAGTAGAACCAGACCCAGAGAAGAATTCTCAAGACTACATCGTGGGAAAGACGTTAGTCGAACCAAAGAACACCATGGTTCCAGTGAGAGTTTTGAACGCAAGACCACACACTGTCAAACTAAGGCGAGGGGAGGTGACAGGAAAATGCACGCCGATTACCACTGTCGCAACAATATCTGAACGTGATGCTCCAAAACCTCTCCCATCACCTTGGACAGCGGAAACGAGAGAGATGATTCTCCAGTCCAGTGAGCTGAATCAGGAGCAGCGAACTATGGCAGAGAATCTTATCAAAGAGTACGCTGATGTATTTGCCTCACAGGACGGAGAATACGGCCGAACACACCTGGTACAACATCGAATAGACACTGGTGATACTAGACCAATCCGTCAGCCTGCTAGGCGCCTTCCATTGGCAAAGCAGACAGAAGTTGCAGAGATGGTGTCGGCAATGGAGAAAGAAGGTCTGATTGAAAGTTCCAAAAGTCCGTGGGCATCACCGGTTGTACTGGTTAAGAAGAAAGATGGCAGCACGCGGTTCTGCGTGGACTATCGGCAGCTCAATTACGTCACCAAGAAAGACAGCTATCCTCTGCCACGGATTGACGACACGCTAGACACACTATCAGGAGCCCGATGGTTTTCCACTCTCGACTTGAAGAGTGGCTACTGGCAGGTACAGATCCATCCAGAAGACCGGGAGAAAACCGCCTTCACCGCAGGAAATGGGCTATGGCAATTCACGGTAATGCCATTCGGGCTGTGCAATGCTCCGGCGACTTTCGAGCGATTGATGGAATGTGTCCTGCAAGGGTTAACATGGAAAACCTGTTTGGTATACTTGGATGATGTCATCGTCGTTGGAAAAACGTTTGCGCAACACCGAGACAATCTAAGGGATGTGTTTCAAAGGCTTCGAAGTGCCTACCTGAAGCTCAACCCCAAGAAGTGCGCCCTGTTTAGAGCGGAAGTCAAGTACCTGGGACACATAATTTCAGCGAAAGGAGTGAGAACCGATCCGGAGAAGGTCGAAGCGGTGAAAAACTGGCCAGTCCCCAAAGACAAACACCAACTAAGGAGCTTCCTGGACCTAGCCACCTACTACAGACGGTTCGTGAAGGATTTTGCCGGGATCGCAAAGAACTTGCAAAAGTTGACGGAAAAGGGAAAACAATTCAAATGGTCAATTGAGTGCGAGAAGAGCTTCAAGGCACTTAAGCAACGGCTATGCGATGCCCCGATACTGGCTTACCCCACTCCCGGGGAAACGTTCGTTGTGGATGCAGATGCTAATAATGTCGGGGTAGGAGCCGTACTCTCCCAGGTGCATGACGGCCAAGAGAAGGTGGTTGCGTACTTCAGCAAGGTGCTCTCTAAGCCAGAAAGGAACTACTGCGTGACAAGGAGAGAACTTCTAGCTTTGATCTTGGCTACAAAGCATTTTCACAAATACCTCTACGGGAGGAAGTTCGTTCTTCGCACAGACCATGCAGCCTTAAAATGGCTATTACAGTTCAAGAGTCCTGAGGGTCAGGTCGCAAGATGGATCGGAAGGCTGCAAATCTACGACTACGAAATACAGCATCGTAAAGGAAAACTCCACTCTAATGCGGATGCACTGTCCCGGAGACCATGCAGAACGGATTGTAAACATTGTGCGCGTCAGGAAGAACGGGAGCTGGTTTCCATCCAAAGAATGAGAGCCGAACCTATCGCCGGCTGGAGCGTAGATGAGATCCGGAACGCTCAGAAGGAAGACCCGGATATCGAGCCGATTCTGGCCTGGAAGGAGAACATGGAGAAGCCGGATCATCAGGACATCTCTCACAGAAGCCCGACCTTAAAGGCATATTTTGCGCAGTGGGACTCCCTCCATGTCCAAGAAGGTGTTCTGAGAAGAAAATGGGAATCCTCCGACGGAAAGTCGTTTGTAATGCAGCTTGTCGTACCGCGGACGAGGGTCAAGGAGGTGTTACAGGAAATGCATGGCGGGGCGACCGGAGGCCACTTGGGAGTGAATAAGACGCTAGAAAAGGTACGAGAACGTCTTTATTGGTTAAAAGCGAAGGAAGATATCGAAGACTGGTGCAGAAAATGCGACGTGTGTGCAGCTAGCAAGGGTCCGAGAATCAAAACTCGAGGTAAGATGCACCAATACAACGTGGGAGCACCTTTCGAACGAATCGCCATTGACATCGCAGGGCCCTTTCCGGAAACCGACAATGGTAATCGGTATATACTCGTAGTGATGGACTACTTCAGTAAGTGGCCGGAAGCGTTTCCGATCCCTAACCAGGAAGCCAGAACCGTGGCGGAGCAGATCGTCTACAATTGGGTTAGCAGATTCGGTGTGCCCTTGGAATTGCATTCTGACCAAGGGCGGAACTTCGAGTCAAGAATCTTCCAAGAGATGTGTCAACTACTCGGAATCAAAAAGACAAGGACAACCCCGCTTCATCCACAGTCGGACGGTATGGTGGAGCGTTTCAATAGGACTTTGGACGAACATCTCTCGAAGGTCGTAGGTGACTACCAACGGGATTGGGACCGGCAGATTCCCTTGTTTTTGATGGCCTATAGAAGTGCCGTGCATAGCACTACTCGACATACGCCGTTCGAAATCTTATTTGGTGGAATAGCTCATTTACCCAGTGAGGTGAAATTTGGATCTCCTACCAATGAGCCCAGAAATGAAGAAGAGTACGTGGCGGACCTTAGGGAAAGCCTTAGGGACATACACCAAAGGACCAGAAGCCAGATTAAGATGACGAGCGACCGCATGAAGACCAGGTATGATGCCAAGGCAACAGCGTCAGGATTCCAGGAAGGAGATCTGGTGTGGCTGTATAATCCCCATCGCCAAAAGGGGAAATCACCTAAATTACAGTGGAACTGGGAAGGTCCTTACAAAATAGTAACCCGCATCAACGATGTTGTCTACCGCATCCAGCGAGGACCGAGGGCCAAAATGAAAGTGGTTCATGTGGACCGACTGAGTCGATACAATGGCCGAAATGAGGATGCACTTGTTCGGGACGAACACGTCTAAGAGGGGGGCAGTGTAGCATAATAATAACTACGCTCCTATGACTATGCAGCAAATTCCGAAGTGATTTTTCATTCTGGCAGAATTTTGGTTCGAACTGTCCTTTCTTTTGAGGTTCGTGTCTGAAATTAGTCACCACAGCTCGGATAATATCGCGGATAAAAGAGAACAAGAGAGAATTATAACTGCACGAAATGATTGTCATCTTGGAATTATTATATCAGAATTTTTCTTGTTCTAGTGGTCGAAGAATTTGCTAAAAGTTTCTGGCTATCAGAAACTTCTGCTATATAAGGACAGATGACGATCAAAAAAAGACACAGTTGGTTTTGAACCGTGGCGAAGAGATTGGAAAAGTGATAATGGGCGAAGTTGTAATTTGGTTATAAATTGAAAGTTGAGAGTAAACAAGAAAAAGTAATTAGTTTGGATTTGTGAATTAAGTAATTGAAAGGAGATAAAGTGATTTGAGAGGAAAGAGACCTTGTAAGAAAAGAATTTGCGAAGAATAGTATAGTGTGAACTTGAATTGTTCTATAGACTAGAAAATAAACAAATAAATTTCACAGAATATCGTTTTATCTACTCGAGCCGTAGCTTGCATATTACAATACTATCAATATTGCAAATCGTGTGTCCATTATATGATTTGCATTCTTTGTTTATTTCATATATTTTTTCTTTACATTTTAGTACCGAGTTAAAAGGTATTTTATTTATTTTTGTGCCTATTTTAACAGGTTTAATTATCAAAATGTTACATGTTTTGGCACTGGTAGTTGGTAAACTCACTATTTAAATTATATTTTTATCGTCAGAAGCAATTTTTACACTAGCGAATTCAAGGGATTCATCTATATTTAGAAAAGGTATATTTTCTGATCTTAACAACTGTTCTGTTATATTTATTTCTGTATTGGATAAAATGTACGAATTTACAATATTAGTCTTTGCCCAATGGATAGCGTAGGCAGCATTAATTATTTCTTCTTTTATTATTTCTAGTTTATATTTTATTTCCATATACTCTTTATACTTTTTATTATTTTCATTAAAAATTCTTAAGACTTTGTTAGTTATGCTTGTTATTTCGTTAATTTTATCGACTGTCATTTGATTAATGACTGCCTGTTTGTTATTATTTTCTAGGACATTATTCACTTTGTTTGTTAAAATTTCGTGGTCGTGGTAATCGGGGTTCCCTGCGATCCACTTCCACTCACTACCTTTTATCTTTATGTATCTTAAGTCTTGCTAAATGACTCCGGATTCGAAGAATCTCGTAGCATTTAATTTTAGGACTTCTACTAGATTTGTTGTTAATATTTCATATGCTTCCATATCGATAATATGAATGATTTTGAATGACCCGTTTTGCAGTTTTGCAGGTCCTGCGTCTATTTTGACTAGTTGGGAGTTGGAGTAGTCCAGGATCTGTATGCCTGCAGCGCACAGAAAAAATATAACCTTTTATAGTTATGATGGTAGTGTTTTTGTCCTCAGCTACTATTTCCTTCTTATATCTAGGTGAAAGCTTATTTCCTACCCTTTTATTAATCTTAACGTAAATTGTTTCTCCTACGAAGTAAGTTTTTGGGGGGCATTTGTTCCTGTTATGATATTCTAAATCTATTTCCTGTTTATTTTTTATTTTCTGTATGTTATCTTGCCTTTCGCGTTCCAGTTGTTCAGGATCGTTAATCATGTTTGTCCCGAAAAATATATCTATCGGTTTTTTCCTGTTGTAGAGTGTATCGAACTATTATACTCGTATATTGATCTATCTAATAGTTCTGAAAGTGTATTATGTACTTTTTCTGTTTTGAGGCATCGCATAAGCTCGGAAAGTGTTGAATGAAAAATTTCAACTTGTCCGTTTACCGAACTTGTGTAGGATGGAGCTTTAAAAACCTGTAATTTGAATAGATTTTCTAGCATAAAGGCTATAGAGTTTGAACTTAAAGATTTTTCATTGTCCACAACAATGAGTTTCGGGACTCCAAAAGATAAAATTAATTCCCTAAGAGTTTGTTTAATGTCCTCTGCTGATCTTGATTTTAATATCCTGGCCAGGGCGTACTTTGAGAATTTGTCGATCGCGGTTAAAATTGGGTGTTTATCGGTAAAATAGATATCTACGTGTAAAATATGACGGAGGTATAATGGTATTGGGGTTTCTTGTAACATGTGTTTCTGTGGATGCCTATCGTATTTGTGTTCTTTGTTCACATAGTTTTGTGAAATTTTCTATTTTGGCTCTCATCTGTGGGAAATACAATCTTTCTAGAAGTTGAATTTTGTTTTCTCGACTATTTCTATGTGCGCGATTGTGTTCCTTGATTATTTCGGTTTCCTGTTCAGCATCATTGATTATATCAGTTACGATTTTCCTAGCAAAACGTATCCTATATTGCTTAAAATGATTTGGGTATACCTCTTGGATCATTCCTAAGATTTTTTCTTCTGTTTTTAAGCCATTTGTGACAGACCGGTTCAAAAAACGCCTAAGTATATCTATTAATTTTTCTTTTGTGTAATCTGTTTCTACTATTGTATGACGTTGATATGCAGGGAAAATTATTTTGAAATCGTATGATAGTGTATTTCCGATTTCAAGAATGATTTGATTTTTGAAAACGTTGATTGGTTCTTCCGCAATTTCAATAAGATTTCGTGGGGAGCTTTCATGACTGTGTACGGTAGGGGTTAAGGAATTGATTTCGGTATGTTAAGGAGGTCTTGACAATGCGTCAGCAACAACGTTAGATCTTCCAGGCTTGTACTTCAATTCGTAGTTGTACTCCTCGAGTATTGCCTTCCAACGCTTCATTTTGTTATTCGTGTTTTTGTTACTTAGCGCATACGTCAAGGGCTAGTGGTCTGTGAAGATTTTGTTTGTTGTAGCACCGTAAAGGTAATTTCTCAATGAATTTAAAGCCCACACTATGGCATTTCTTTTTCATTTGCTGCATAGTGTTTATCCGCTTTATTGAGTGTTCGAGAAATGAATGTTACCGGTTTGTTATCCTGTGAAAGTACAGCGCCTATGGCATAGTCAGACGCATCTGTTGTTTGGTGGAATTCTTTACTGAAATTTGGAAATTTAAGAATGACGTCTTCTGACGTGAGAGCATTCTTTAATTTATGAAAAGCTTCTAAAGCTTCGTCGTTCAGGTGTATGATTTTTTTACTTGATTTCTCTTTGGACGTTCTTCCGTCCTCCCCCCTTAAAAGGGCTGTTAGGGGTTTCGACAACTTAGCGTAGTCCTTTATGAATCTGCGGTAAAACCCCAACAGACCAAGAAAGGATCGCAAATCTTTTAGTGTTTTCTGATATGAAGCTTTCGCGATTGCTTCTACTTTGGCGGGATTTGTCTTTATCCCTTCGTGAGAAATAATAAACCCAAGGAATTCCATTTCATTCTTGAGGAATTCGCATTTGTCCAATTGTACCTTGAGATTGGCTTTTTGCAATGTCTCAAATATCTTGGTGAGGTTTTGGAAGTGAGTTTCAATATTTTCGCTAAAAACGACTATGTCGTCAGCAGATCTTCCCTATGTGTTCCCTCAAGATATCGTCGAGTGCCCTTTGGAATATTGACGGTGCATTTTTTAATCCAAACGGAAGTCTTGCGAATTCGTACTTGCCGTTGTTAACAGAAAAAACAGTTTTTTCTATATCTGCTTCATGTAGTGGGATCTGGTGGAATCCACTTTTTAGATCCAACACTGAAAAAAAATTACTCTTTCCTAATTGATTTAAGACCTCGTTAACCTCTGGAATGGGATATCGATCGGGAATTGGTACAGAGTTAAGTTTTCTGTAATCGATAACCATCCTGTACTTTTTTCCACCCGAGGCATCGACTTTTTTCGGCACGATCCATACCGGAGAGTTATATGGTGACCGTGAAGGTCTAATAATGCCATCATCGAGGAGTTGGTTTATTTGTTTATTTACCTCATCCTTTAGTGACATTGGATATGGATAATATCTTGAAAAAATTGGGTCTTCCGTGGTTGTTCGGATTTTCCCTTTTACCATGGTGGTAAATGTTAATTTCTCATTAGGTTCGGCGAAAAGATGCGCATAAGTTTTGGTAAGAGATTTCAATCTATCTTTGTGCTCTTGAGGTCGGTTCGAATAGCGATAGAGTTAATGGATTCTGAAAATTGTTGTTTGAGTTTTATTTGTTTGCTATTTTTGATAAGAATATAGCTTTCTTTTGTATAGATCACGGCTGACAGTTCTTTCAGGCTGTCGTTGCCTAAAATACCGTGGAAGGACTTAAGCGTAGGGAGAAGGAAAAATTTAGTACGATTTTCTTTAATACCGAAAAGATTAATAAATGTATGGTGAGTGACCTTGACGTTACCACCAATAGAATTAGCATAAAAACTTTGTGAATTTTGTAGTGGGTTATTAATCAGAGATGGTTGAATGTAGTTCCTGTTGGAACCGGTGTCTATTCATATATATATATTGTATATTCTATTAAAAATTTGAAAACTTGACCACTCTTCGCTTTACATTCGAAGTAGAGTAGCAAAGAGTTGTTTATTCTAAAAAATGAATATCTGAAAAATCGGCAGGTTGATCATTTTCTTCGAGTTGATCGGTGGTACTCATATATTCTTGCAAGCTTTGTTCTTGCGAATATTCGTCATCCGCCATTACTTGATCGTATTGGTCTATTTAGCCCAGAGACGTTTCTATATGAAAATTACGTTGAAGAAGCTTTACATTTTGAAAGTTACTCCTCTTAGTTTGGGCTCTAGGCTGAGGCTCTGTCTTGAGTTGTGGGAACCACAAAGAAAAACCCTGATATTTTGTAAAAAGTTAGGATTCTAATTAGATGAATATTGTGGCTGTGCTGGCCTTGGTGCAAAATTGGAATTCCTGTTTGCTTAAGCTGGGTAGGAAAAATATTGCGGTTGCGTTGGTCTGGCAGTGAAATTGGGAAACGCCTGTTTTTGGAAATATTTATTACCCCAATGTTGAGGTTGGGATGGTTGCCTTTTGGGTATAGCTTGGGTCTGAACATTGTACCTCTGAGGTGGTAAATGAGATGGATGGTGTGGCTTCCTCATTTGGTTACCATGGATTTGGTTAGATCTGAAGTTTTGGTTCTTAGGCCTTAAACACAAGTTTAAAGCGTGAGGTAGATCGACCGGTTCTTTCATGCCAAGGAGTTTCGGCAGGTCGCCTTCTAGTCCTCTTATAAAAGTATCGAGGGCTTTTTCGCGGTACGTTTGAGTAAGCACCCTCATAGCTTCCGATTTAATATCCATGCAGGATATTTTGTTTAAAATTAGGGAAAGATGCGAATATATCGATTGGTAAAATTCGTGAATCGTTTTGCTTCCTTGTACTAATGATGACATTTGGTACTCCAGCGTACTCATATCTCGCTTATCTGCGTAATGCATGACCAAGCATTTTGAGATACACTCCCAATTGAGTGGGATGTTATACGATACAAGGGCAATATCAGCATTGCCAGTAATTTTATTTCTTATAACACTCAAAATACCGTAGTATTTTGGTATTACCTTTATAGGCTCATAGATTTCTAGTACCCTTTCGATACTCTTTTTCCATGAACTGAACTCAGATGGTTCGCCGGAAAAAGTTTTCAAATAGCGGACTATATCAGGGATTTTATCGATATCCGACAGATTTTCCCTATGTTCTGGACCAATTGATTGATCAGTTCCATAGTTTCCATCAGGATTTGGGTTCAATATACTTTGAATAATAGTGCGGCCTTGCGTTTGCAATACGCGACTGATGATAGAGGTGATTAAGTTATCTAATTCGGGAGTAGAATTCACGACTTGGGCTGTATTTGGGTGAGAGGTGGATGATCGAAATGAGTGATCAGCGTTTTCTCCATTCTCGAGAGTACCATTATTGGGTTGTAGATCAGATGGATTTGGAGGTATGGAATTTGGATCATTCGAATCGGGCCTGGATCGAGTAGTTGGAGCCATTTTAATTAATTTTAAATCAATAAATCAATAAATGTAAAAAAAAATATGAATAGCGCGGAGATATGAATAATGTCGAAGGAAACTTATAGAATTGTATTCTTACAATCTAGTATGAACAAAATAGGACTAATAATAATTAAATCGTAATGTGACACTTTTAATTTATGAAGTAAAATCTTGATTGCTTATTATTTTATTTTCGTTAATCTCTATAAAACTTTTCCATTGTTTCTTTTGTAAAATATATGTGTGTATTATATATATATTTTTTTTTATATATATATTTTTTTTTTTCACTTCAAGTATTTATTTCACTTGTTATTTTCTTAATTAATTTAACTTCATTTAAAATTTTATTTGTAATACAATTTCTTCTTTTTTTTTTTTCTTAATTGACTAAACTTATAATAACGACAGGATTCTCAACATGCCTGTTGTGGTTTGTGGTGGAGCGGCTGACTGCTGCAGTCTCCTTTTTTCCGTTTTCGTCCGGTTACTCGGTGGCCTCTTTCTCCACACTTTTTATGGTTCCGGAAACACAGGGATCTTCGTTCGCACTATAGTCTTACTCTTTCACTGCTTAAGGGAATTACGAGCGGGACACTTCACTACTTGAGGGATTTAACTGTACGAACCGAAACTTGTGCCCCACGTTGGGAGCCAATTAAACAAATTAAAATTAATTTTATTTTTAAAAAAAACATTTATTGAGATTGCCATGCAATCCACTTCAAGAATCAACACAGACTGACTTAAAAATAATTTTCTTATTACTACCTAAGCTACTTATTCTACCTTACTCTACATGCGCTTCCTCTCGGATCTCACTCTGCTACGTGATGGAATGCACGTGTCCGATGCCCCAGACACGATGTCAGCATAGTGTTTCCTCTGGCTACCGTGGGAATGGGAAATAAATGGATGAGAATGGATGATATGGGAGCATGCAATGTATGTGCCGTTAACTTATATATTACATACATGTACTAAAAAATTAAAAGGCATAAGAAAATTGTCTCCAAGGAAAAAATGTCCTGCGCAATTGCACACTGTTCTATAACCAAAAATGAATTGCCTGATGGAAGATTATTTAAATTTTCTAAAAAAAGAACAGTTAAATATGATGAATGGCTAGCTTTAGCAGAACACATAAAAAGCTTTAAAACGCCCTATATATGCAGCAAACATTTTAAGAATGCCTTTATTGGAAGGAAATATTTAAAAAAAAATGCTTACCCTTCTCTCTTGTTAAAACGAAGTGTTGCTATATCTTATGACGAGTTCATTTGTTTTGATCCAACGAGAGCTAAGGTTACATATGAAAACTGCAATAAATTAGTACTGGATTCGAATGATGTTGCAGTAGAAGAACTAAACTTGTCTTCAAAAAGGTTATCAAGAAAAATATTCAACTATAACGTTGAATTTACTTGCGCCAACTGTAAGACTCATATAAAAAGGCAATCTATTTATATTTAAAGAATTGAGAGGCTTAAGAAATTTAACAATAGCTTAAGGATAACAATAAAAGGAAATCGCAAATCGAAAATAAATTTGCTGCAGAGAATTCATCGTTTAAAAAAGGTCAAAAAAAGGCTGCAAGGGCCTGAAAAGCAGAGTATCCAAGAGAAAATTGATTTATTGCTTGGAGAAGTGGATTTCGCAGTGCATTTTTTTCCGTTCGCCTTCCGGATACAACTTTTTACGGGATCAGCTTGGACTACACTTGCCGCACCCGTCTTCATTACATAGGTCGATTAAGACTAAAAGTCTGTCACCTGGAATAAATATAAATGTTCTAGAGGAAATAAGGAAAATAACTTCGACATTATCACCAAAAGAAAAAGAAGTCGTGATTATATTTGATGAGATGAGCCTTCAGGCGAATCTAACCTACAATAAATTCCAAGATGAAATTGAAGGTTTTGTTGATTGCGGAAGGAATCAAAGATCTAATATATGCCGCTAAGTCTGTGTGCTTTTTTTATTTTTTTTTTTTTGATTTCGCCAGGGATGTGTAATCTTCATAGATACTAATAGCCCGAGTGCTACTAGCATGCACGATTCGCAAACCTTAGTAATCGATGCCAGGAATACGCCTACGAACTAAACACACACCTTAGACACTTCAACCACTTTCCCCGCGGGACTGCCGTTAGGTATTACTTCGCGGGGCTGGTTAGCAGTTTATTCTATGCTTCTTGTGTCAGCTTATTCCGCTGCTTCAGTTGCTCTTCTTAGCTTTTCTATTCTCCGCAGCTCTTTTTGTAGAGTTGTTAAGAAGGAACATATTGCCATCCAATTCTCTTCCGACCGTTATCTCCGTTATATCTGACATAGTTGTGTTCTAGATCCGTGTTAGTCCCTTTGACTCTTTTCTCTCACGTTCCAGCATTCTAATTGGCTCAAAATCATGATTACGCGTTCGCGTGCCATTGTGGCCGCATGTATGCGCCTATGTCCGCCTGTCTTTGCGTCTGCGTAAGAAGCCTTCTGGCTTCCACTCTGTTGCTTGTTGCGGTTTCTTCGCTCTCTTTTCTTTCTCGCTCTAGTCTCCTTAGCTCTTGGCATACATCCTTGGCATAAGAACTCACTGCGCTCCACTTGTTTTCAGATTTTAGCATGTGAGTAACTAAATTCTCCGGAGTTGGTGTTGTAGAAACGTGGGCAGTGAAAGAATACATGCTCCACGTTTTCCGGAGTATCACTGCACGATGGACAAGCGGGGGAGTCATCGTTCCTATACTGATATAGATATGACCGGAAACAACCATGTCCCGTAAGCAGTTGTGTTAAATAGAAGTTAACTTCACCATGTCTGCGGTTTATCCAAGTCTCTAAGGTCGGGATAAGGTGGTAAGTCCATCGGCCTTTCGAAGAAAGGCTCCAGCATTGCTGCCACTCTATCAAACTTCTGCTTCTTCCTATAGTATCCTGTTCCCCGTGAGTTAATCGCCCCTCAAGTCTGGACTCTAAAAACTTTTTCTGCAGTTCTTCCGCCAATATATCAATTGGGAACATTCCTGCGATAACGCAGGCTGCGTGGTCCGAGGATGTGCGAAAAGCGCTACTCACTCTTAATGCACATAGTCAGTTTACTGCTATGATATTTCTTTTGTATGAAGTCACTTTCATAGCTCCGGCCCAAACTGGTGATCCGTATAGGACTACGGATGTGACTACTTTAGCTATAAGTAGCCTTCGGCTGTATCTTGGCCTTCCTATATTCGGCATAATCCGCGAAATGGCGGCACCCACACGCGAGGATTTGTTGCTTACGTATACCAGATGGTTTTTAAAAGTAAGTCTTGAGTCAATCATAATGCCAAGATACTTGATAGCTGGTTTCGAAACTATCTCATACCCACCTACTGTGAGCGTGATAGTTTCCAGTTGCTTTCTACTGGTAATAAGTACCGCCTCTGTTCTGTGTTCTGCTAGCATGAGGCCGACTGATGTTAACCACCGTCGGACAATTGATATGGTTTCGTTGCTAATTTGAGCAACATCTTCCAGTTGTTTTACAGTTACTATTATAGCGATGTCGTCCGCAAATCCCACGATTTTTGCTTCGGCTGGTATTTCAAGACGAAGGACTCCATCGTACATGAGGTTCCATAATGTTGTGACTGCGTATTCTTTCACACCATCCTCTGTTTCATAGAGCAGCATTCATTGCTGGAAATAGTTTTTTAAAATATCCCTGATGCTAGTTGGTATGCGCATACTTCGAAGTGTTTGAAAGATTTATTTCCAGCTAGCTGTGTTGAACGTTTAAAAGCGTCCGGTGTTATGACGCAACAGTACTGTTTTGCGCCTCTTCTTCATCGTCTTCCTTCTATGGCCCTTTTCGCTGTGTCAACCACTACCTTAATAGCATCAACAGTCGAGCGTGCCTTTCGAAAACCGTACTGATGTGCTGATAGTCCACCTCCTTCTTCAATCGCAGCTTCCAACCTGTTACCGATGATTCGCTCCAACACTTTCCCTGCAGTCTCAAACATGCAGAGCGGGCGGTATGCTGATGAATCTCCTGCGGGCAGTAGCACGAGCCTCTGCTTCTTCCATTGATCAGGAAAGACTCCCTCACTCGCCGCTTTCAAGGCTACATTTGGGATCCTATCCAGTCCAGGGGATTTTTTATTCCCAAACCTGTTGCACGGCTCCAGAATTTCTTCTGTAGTTATCCTAGGAATTTGTTGAGCTGATGTATGCGACTCGTCCTCCAGTAGAATCTCCGGTTGTCTTGGAAACAGATCTTCGACTATATATGCTCCAATACATCTGGGCATGTAGGGGATGGGGCCCGAAAAACTTTCAATTTTTTCATCACCACTTGGTATGCTCTCCCCCAGAGGTCTTCATTTGCTCCATTGCATAATTCGGCGAAGCTCTGACGTTTGCTACTATTTATTGCCGTTTTCAGCTCCTTTCGCGCTACCTTATACCGGTGGTGGAGTTCGGTGAAATCATCTCTTCCTCTGCTGCGCTGGCACTGTCTTCTTGCGCGGTGACATTTAGCGCGTAGCAGTGTGATATCTTCATTCCACCAATAAACTGGTGAGTAGCGTGTATTCGTCCTTCTTCTTACCATAGATGCATCGCACGCCGATGTAATGTGGGTAATCAGCTGCACACACTTCTCGTTGGCCGAAAAAGTCAACGTAGCATCTGCGATCATAAGGGCAAAAGCCTCTTCGTCGAATGTGTTTGTTTTCCACCCTAATGTATTGACTATTCTCCTTGAAGTAATTTGGCGCCGCCTTTCTTAATTCGTCGTTTCACACAGTATAGCTTGGTGGTCGCTGTGAGTATAGTGGGGGCTAACCTTCCATGTTGTTTTCTGGGTAAGGCAGTTGCTTACAAAAGTAAGATCGATTATCGAGCCCGTCCAATTTCTGCTAAAAGCGTGTTCATTGCCGATGTTTAAGAGAACTACGTCAAGGATCATTAAGGATTCCAGAAGTTTGATTCCTCTCCTGTTTGTCCTTCGGCAGCCCCATTCTGTGGCCCATGCGTTAAAGTCTCCGACTATGAAAACCGGACTTCGACCCCTAGCATCCATTGTCAACCTGTCTAGGAAGTTATCATATTCCTCGATCGTAAGACTCAGTGGAGCATAACAGCTGTATATAAGATAGCCATCGATTTTGGCCCTAACGAAGAATGTGTCAGGGTTCACCTCTGTTTCTTGAAAGGGTCTTTTGCCGCAAGTCCATATTGCGGTTGTGCCTGTTGCGTCCGCTGTCCATACAGTGTTATCATAATTCGGATATGGTTCGCTTAGGATTGCGACGTCTACATCTAGTTCACGAATTGATTGTGTTAAGGGGCCTTGCTTCAGCAGCTGCTCTCTTCATGAACGTTGGTACGATGGACATCTACGCCTTTTCGTGAGGTGGTTGTTATCGATACCCTCCTTGCTTTGGCAGAGTTGGCATTTTGGCTCCTCGTTGCTTCGCTATGTGACCACTTTTAACATACCGTAAGCAATGTTTGGACCAGTCACTTGAGCTTTTGCAAGTTTTGGCTATGTACCCGTATTCCATGCATTTGTAGCATTTGGTTGGGTTTATTTTCTCGCGTATTCGGCACACAAGCCATCCTATGCGTACCTCGCCTATTTCGATGAGCTGCTTGGCTGCTTCTGCAGGTAAACTCACGGTTGCCGTCTGGGTACCACTGTAGGCTTTCTTAAGTGACTTAATTGCCAGTGCTTTCATGACACTGGTATTCGCCAGGTTCTCTGCTAGCGCGTTAAACACGTCTTCCTTCGTGGTGACCTCATCAAGATCTTTTACCTCTATCAATGTCTCGTGTGTTAGGATTTTCACCTGTGCTTGTTCTACTAGGATACTTTTAATTTTTCCCTCGAATTTCGTGGCCTGCGAGCTGGTAGATCTTTTGAGCTCAATGAGAAGGTCTCCTTTCAGCGTTTTTTTGATGCGGTTCACATTTTCGCCAAGTTCTTTGAGTTCAGGGTTGTTCTTGACCTTTCGCAGCATATCTGTGTACGTCAGTTTGCCCTTTGTTCTTAGAACTAACGCGTCGGGGCGGGTTGGTTTTCTCCGAACTTTTATTCGTGGCTTGTGTTTGATCCACTCAGGCTCAATTTGATTGGCTTCCGTCAGCGACTGGGTGGATATTTCCTTCGCCTTCTGCGGTTTTTCTTCCGGGTCACCTTTTTCCACAGACGCCTTCTTCTTTTTTGATGGTGGGAGCTGTTTGACCAACATATTCGCACGGGGCGCATTCTTAGGTGTTGTGTCCCTCTTTCTTTTAGGTGTGTCGCATATTTCCCCCTGATGGCTTATGGAGCGTTTTGCTGTCGCAATATTGGTCAGGCAAAATACTCGATTACCTAACTCCCCTTCTGTTTGGGTTGTCTTTGTTGCGGTCATGGGAGTACGCCCACTTTCCTCTCGTGTAGGTTTTGGATAGCCTGCGTCAACTATATTATTTTACGCTGAACGTATCAGACTTGTCAGTCTCGACTTGTCAGTCTCCTGATCTCATGATGAACATTGTTTTTGCCCTTATAAAAATTCATCAGGTCTTCAATTCTTTTGCCGAGGATATTCATGGCATCACTTTCAGCTTTTTCTTCGTTGGGATCTGCTGTTTTTCTTTCTTCCTCACTGGGTGTACGTTCCCTTTCTTCTGGATTTTGGTCGCCTGTCTCAATTGGCTTCGAGTAAGGTGACTTTTCCTCTGAGATCACCTTTGGTGGCGATCGCAAAAGTACAGAGCTCCTCCGGAATGGATTTTGCAGGGTTGATAAACCGTTTTCTTCAGTGTTACTATTTTTTTTTTTAGTTTTTTCAGGTGTATCACCTGTATTTATTTTTGTTTTGCTTGTTACCTTATGGTGCCTATGCCAGAGCCAGATCGGTGCTAATCAGGAATGCTACATCTGAACATACACCACCAACTTAACGGCGACGTAACGGAGAACGTACTTTGAGGCCTGCCAAGGTTTTAACGGGACGGAGGCGGTTGCAGCATTAGCCTGAGAACTGTTTCACTCAGATTTCACTCTAACTTACTAAGGTAACAGAATACTGCAACCGTCAGCCTACAGCAATCAAGTCCACTCGGTGGTCCGGTATACCGTAATTAAGACCTTACCGGGCTCGGTCTTAATGCCTAGCATATAGGCTTAATATGCAGTGCTTCACGTATTGTTATCGTGTTTGGATGGTTCCCCGTTGCCACTCCTTAAAGTGGGGGGCACCTATTTGTGGACGGCACCGACTCGACCTGTCACAGAGAGTTCATAGGGTTTCTGAGACGTTATCACCCTCACCCTCCCTTCTCTGCCGCTTGCCGACTGTGTGCGTTTTTATGATTCGGAGTGTATGCGGACATCTTAAGCAAGTTTTATATCATGTCGTTTGTCCAAGCAATATACCTATGAAAAACTTGCGATTGAAGTACATAATTGTCTTGATATATGCGCGGAGCTGAAACTAACCGTTAGAGCTATTTACTGTGATCAAGAACCCACAAATCGTAGTTTATATAGTAAACTTAATCTAAATGAAAGAACTTTAACTTCACTTACAAAAATAAATCCATATATGGAATGTTTGATATTCCTCATCTTATAAACAGTATTCGGAACAATTTACTTAAATACAATTTGACCCCTTTTGATGGATTTGGTAACCTACCGAGTTTCAGAAAATAAACGTGAAGTTGGCTGCACAAGTTCTAAGCAGATCTGTAGCCTGCGGCATTCAAGCTTTAATAAAACACAACAAATTTCAAAGTCATGTAGCCCAGTTTGCAAAATCTACAGCTGAATCTATAAAAAAAATATATCGACTTTTCGACCAATTAAATGGAAAACCAGCACTTATACGGAATGATAAAAATATGCATTTTATACAAGAGATGAAGGGTTATATATTGTAATATGCGAGCTACGGCTCGAGTAGATAAAACAATATTCTGTGAAATTATTTCTTTATTTTCTAGTCTATAGAACAATTCAGGTTCACACTATACTATTCTTCGCAATTCTTTTCTTACAAGGTCTCTGTCCTCTCAAATCACTTTATCTCCTTTCAATTACTTAATTCACAAATCCAAACTAATTACTTCTTCTTGTTAACTCTCAACTTTCAATTTATCACAAAATTACAACTTCGCCCATTATCACTTTTCTAATCTCTTCGCCACGGTTTTAAAACTACTGCCTCTTCTCGATCTGTCCTTATATAGCAGAAGTTTCTGATAGCCAGAAACTTCTAGCAAATTCTTCGACCACTGGAACAAGAAAAATTCTGATGTAATAATTCCAAGATGATAATCATTTCTTGCAGTTATAATTCCCTCTTATCCGTGATATTATCCGTCTCTTTCGTAGACATGAACTGTGGAGACTTAACCACAGACACGAACCTCGAATGAAAGGACACTTCGGACCAAAATTCTGCCAGAATGAAAAGACACTTCGGAATGGGTTTGCATAGTCGTAGGAGCGTAGCTATTATTATGCTAGACTGTCGAGTAGTGCTATGTACGGCACTTCTATAGGCCATCAAAAACAAGGGAATCTGCCGGTCCCAATTCCGTTGGTAGTCACCAACGACCTTCGAGAGCTGTTCGTCCAAAGTCCTATTGAAACGCTCCACCATACCGTCCGACTGTGGATGAAGCGGGGTTGTCCTTGTCTTTTTGATTCCGAGTAGTTGACACATCTCTTGGAAGATTCTTGACTCGAAGTTCCGCCCTTGGTCAGAATGCAATTCCAAGGGCACACCGAATCTGCTAACCCAATTGTAGACGATCTGCTCCGCCACGGTTCTGGCTTCCTGGTTAGGGATCGGAAACGCTTCCGGCCACTTACTGAAGTAGTCCATCACTACGAGTATATACCGATTACCATTGTCGGTTTCCGGAAAGGGCCCTGCGATGTCAATGGCGATTCGTTCGAAAGGTGCTCCCACGTTGTATTGGTGCATCTTACCTCGAGTTTTGATTCTCGGACCCTTGCTAAGTGCACACACGTCGCATTTTCTGCACCAGTCTTCGATATCTTCCTTCGCTTTTAACCAATAAAAACGTTCTCGTACCTTTTCTAGCGTCTTATTCACTCCCAAGTGGCCTCCGGTCGCCCCGCCATGCATTTCCTGTAACACCTCCTTGACCTCGTCCGCGGTACGACAAGCTGCATTACAAACGACTTTCCGTCGGAGGATTCCCATTTTCTTCTCAGAACACCTTCTTGGACATGGAGGGAGTCCCACTGCGCAAATATGCCTTTAAGGTCGGGCTTCTGTGAGAGATGTCCTGATGATCCGGTTTCTCTATGTTCTCCTTCCAGGCCAGAATCGGCTCGATATCCGGGTCTTCCTTCTGAGCGTTCCGGATCTCATCTACGCTCCAGCCGGCGATAGGTTCGACTCTCATTATTTGGATGGAAACCAGCTCCGTTCTTCCTGACGCGCACAATGTTTACAATCCGTTCTGCATGGTCTCCGGGACAGTGCATCCGCATTAGAGTGGAGTTTTCCTTTACGATGCTGTATTTCGTAGTCGTAGATTTGCAGCCTTTCGATCCATCTTGCGACCTGACCCTCAGGACTCTTGAACTGTAATAGCCATTTTAAGGCTGCATGGTCTGTGCGAAGAACGAACTTCCTCCCATAGAGGTATTTGTGAAAATGCTTCGTAGCCAAGATCAAAGCTAGAAGTTCCCGCCTTGTCACGCAGTAGTTCCTTTCTGGCTTAGAGAGCACCTTGCTGAAGTACGCAACCACCTTCTCTTGGCCATCATGCACCTGGGAGAGTACGGCCCCTACTCCGACATTGCTAGCATCTGCATCCACAATGAACGTTTCCCCGGGAGTGGGGTAAGCTAGTATCGGGGCATCGCATAGCCGTTGTTTAAATGCCTTGAACCTCTTCTCGCACTCAATTGACCATTTGAATTGTTTCCCCATTTCCGTCAACTGGTGCAGGCTCTTTGCGATCCCGGCAAAATCCTTCACGAACCGTCTGAAGTAGGTGGCAAGGACCAGAAAGCTTCTTAGTTGGTGTTTGTCTTTGGGGACTGGCCAGTTTTTCACCGCTTCGACCTTCTCTGGATCGGTTCTCACTGCTTTCGCTGAAATTATGTGTCCCAGGTACTTGACTTCCTGGGGTTGAGCTTCAGGTGGGCACTTCGAAGCCTTTGAAACACATCCCTTAGATAGTCTCGGTGTTGCGCAAACTTTTTTCCTACGACGATGACATCACCCAAGTATACCAAACAGGTTTTCCATGTTAACCCTTGCAGGGCACATTCCATCAATCGCTCGAAAGTCACCGGAGCATTGCATAGCCCGAATGGCATTACCGTGAATTGCCATAGCCCATTTCCTACGGTGAAGGCGGTTTTCTCCCGGTCTTCTGGATGGATCTGTAAATGCCAGTAGCCACTCTTCAAGTCGAGAGTGGAAAACCATCGGGCTCCTGATAGTGTGTCTAGCGTGTCGTCAATCCATGGCAGAGGATAGCTATCTTTCTTGGTGACATAATTGAGCTGCCGATAGTCCACGCAGAACCGCGTGCTGCCATCTTTCTTCTTAACCAGTACAACCGGTGATGCCCACGGACTTTTGGAACTTTCAATCAGACCTTCTTTCTCCATTGCCGACACCATCTCTGCAACTTCTGTCTGCTTTGCCAATCGAAGGCGCCTAGCAGGCTGACGAATTGGTCTAGTATCACCAGTGTCTATTCGATGTTGTACCAGGTGTGTTCGGTCGTATTCTCCGTCCTGTGAGGCAAATACATCAGCGTACTCATTGATAAGATTCTCTGCCATAGTTCGCTGCTCCTGATTCAGCTCACTGGACTGGAGAATCGTCTCTCTCGTTTCCGCTGTCCAAGGTGATGGGAGAGGTTTTGGAGCATCACGTTCAGATATTGTTGCGACGGCGGTAAGTGTGTGGTCTTGCGTTCAAAACTCTCACTGGAACCATGGTGTTCTTTGGTTCGACTAACGTCTTTCCCACGATGTAGTCTTGAGAATTCTTCTCTGGGTCTGGTTCTACTATGTAGAATCGGTGGCTCCCAAGATCACCTTCCAGCTTCGTCCAAATGATTGTCTCTGAAGACGGCGGCAAAACTTCGTCTTTGCTGATGACTGTCCTGAGAGTTACGGCACTTTCGTTTCCGTACACCATCGGAATCTCCACATTTCGATACCTCAGTACTTGCATCCCGATGTCCAGGATTACTTCATTTGCTTTCATGAAGTCTATTCCGATGATGCACTCGTCGCATATATCTGCCACCAGAAACGCATGGAAGAACGTCAGTCCCGCCAGAGTAATCGTAAGACGAACTTCTCCAAACACCTTCGCCATTTCCCCTGTTGCAGTCTTCAGGCAGTAGCTGTTGGTGTTGTGCAGCCAGGCGCTTCTGACGATATCTCTTCTTACAATATAGGCAGTGGCGCCTGTGTCGATGGTGGCTACGCACTTCTTCTTTTTGATTAGTGCTTCCACTGTCAGGCTCTTGTTACCCCGTTTGGTTTGCGAAACTTGAATGGTGCTCCTGGGGGCCTCGATTCCAGTAACCAACTTCTGCCCCGCGAAGTTGGTCCTTACGCATTTCCCGACTGCTGGTTTTGGGAAGTCTTACTGACAGGATGGATGTTATCACCGCCAGATGCTTCCTCTCTGCTTCTCCTACTTCCGCAATGTGAACAATTTCCTCGTCTAGGTGCACTTCTGCACTGCCGTTGTAGGTGTCCGGTTTGGTTGCAATTCCAGCAACGGATTTGACTTCCGCCAGCTCTGTCTTCATCCATGACGGCTGTTCTCTGGGATGAGCATTCCACGACGGATATTTCCCTGACACGGTGTATTCCCTGGTATGCTTGGTCCGCAGCCTTCATTGACAAAGCGAATGCCAATGCCTCGGGGAGAGTTTGCTTTTCAGCCATCCTTGCAGCCATTTCCAGTTGGCTGTCCTCTATGGCCTGAATAAAAGCTTCCACCGCCATTTCGTTGATAAGCTCCTCACCGGCTTTAGGGTATGAAAGATGGGCTAGTCGCTCTATATCCGCTTGCAACTGTTGGAGCGTTTCCCCCCTTTTCTGGACTCGACTAAGCAGCTGAACCCTGTACACCTGCTGCATGTGTTCATCCCCAAACCGCATCTCGATCGCTTGAACCAGAGAGTCGTAGTTCTGCTGTTTATCTTCCGGGATGGTCTGCAAGAGCTCCGCAGCTGGACCCCTCAGTGCAAGCGTGAGTGCAACAGACTTCTCTTCATCGTCCCAGCTATTGGTCATTGCGGCTGCTTCGAATTGCCTCTTATAAATTGGCCATGATGTTTGACCATCGAAGATAGGAGGCTGCATCTCCTTTCTTCTCAGACCGTCAGTGGAATATTCCCGTGCTTTCTATCTCTTCACGTTGCTGAGTTCTTTAGCCAGATTTTCGACTTGCTTTCCTACTCTGTCGAATTGCGTATCCACTTTTTCAAACCGAGTCTCTATCTTCCCGAACTGAGTTTCATGTTTCTCAAAGTTTTCATCGGATCTAGTTTCGACTTTCTCGATTTTCTCTTCGATCGCTTCGAATTTAGATTCCAAGTTCCTGTTTTGCTCATCAAGTTTGCTTTCCAGAGCATCTAGAGAATTCTTTTGTTCATCCATTGCTTTCTTTTGTTCGTCCATCTTAAGTTCTAGAGAATTCCTTTGGTCGCCCATTGCTTTCTTTTGTTCGTCCAGCTTAAGTTCTAGGGAATTCCTTTGATCTTCTATTGCTTTCTTTTGTTCGTCCATGACTAACTTAAGTTGCAGGAGCAGACTTGTTATACCCGGGTCGGCTGCCGTACATGCTGGTTCCTCTTCCACGTCAAACTCTACGTCGTGCGGATTTTCACCTTCCTGCGTTACTGCTTCTTCCAGACGAATCAGTAGGGCATCTTTCCCCGAGTTGTGTCGAGGTTCCGCTTACTGAGTTCTGCCTTTAGTTGAATTATAGTTAGTTTTTCCAATTTGCGACCCATTTTGCGCAACTAATTAACTCAACACAGAAATGTTTTTTTTTTTTTTTTTTTATTGTGCAATTTCAGACCACGGAAATAGTTAATCACCGAATAAGTTTTATCCCGCTTCTGACACCAATGTAATATGCGAACTACGGCTCGAGTAGATAAAACAATATTCTGTGAAATTATTTCTTTATTTTCTAGTCTATAGAAGAATTCAGGTTCACACTATACTATTCTTCGCAATTCTTTTCTTACAAGGTCTCTGTCCTCTCAAATTACTTTATCTCCTTTCAATTACTTAATTCACAAATCCAAACTAATTACTTCTTCTTGTTAACTCTCAACTTTCAATTTATCACAAAATTACAACTTCGCCCATTATCACTTTTCTAATCTCTTCGCCACGGTTTTAAAACTACTGCCTCTTCTCGATCTGTCCTTATATAGCAGAAGTTTCTGATAGCCAGAAACTTCTGGCAAATTCTTCGACCACTGGAACAAGAAAAATTCTGATGTAATAATTCCAAGATGATAATCATTTCTTGCAGTTATAATTCCCTCTTAACCGTGATATTATCCGTCTCTTTCGTAGACATGAACTGTGGAGACTTAACCGCAGACACGAACCTCGAATGAAAGGTCACTTCGGACCAAAATTTTGCCAGAATGAAAAGACACTTCGGAATGGGTTGCATAGTCGTAGGAGCGTAGTTATTATTATGCTACAATATTGTAATATGCAAGCTACGGCTCGAGTAGATAAAACAATATTCTGTGAAATTATTTCTTTATTTTCTAGTCTATAGAACAATTCAGGTTCACACTATACTATTCTTCTCAATTTTCTTACAAGGTCTCTGTCCTCTCAAATCACTTTATCTCCTTTCTCAATTACTTAGTTCACAAATCCAAACTAATTACTTCTTCTTGTTAAATCTCAACTTTCAATTTATCACAAAATTACAACTTCGCCCATTATCACTTTTCTAATCTCTTCGCCACAGTTTAGAAACTACTGCTGCTTTCTCAATCGCCATCTGTCCTTATATAGCAGAAGTTTCTGATAGCCAGAAACTTCTAGCAAATTCTTCGATCACTGGAATAAGAGAAATTCTGATGTAATAATTCTTGCAGTTATAATTCCCTTTTATTCCTGATATTATCCATCTCTTTCGTTGACATGAGCTGTGGAGACTTCATCCCAGACACGAACCTCGAATGAGAGGACAGTTCGATCCAAAATTCTGCCAGAATGAAAAGTCACTTCGGAATTTGTTGCATAGTCGTAGGAGCGTAGTTATTATTATGCTACAATATTAAACATCGAACCCACAAACGCAAGAAATAGATCATTTTGTTTCACAGGCTTGGCCTTAACTATAGAAAGCGTTTTATGAATAAGAGACACATTATTCATGGATCATAATGATTTATGTTACATTTATGAAAATAAATTTAATCAAGATCCGTTAGAGAACTTATTTGGTAAAATAAGAGCGCGGAATATTAATAAAAGTAATCCAAGAGTTTCCGAATTTAACTCCCTGCGAGCCAAAGTTATATCTATAAAATTTTTATTCAAATCGAAATGTTCCAACTGCGAAGAAAACGATTCGGAATATCTACAGGTGGATTGGAATGCTATTTTGCAGATTGATATAGAAGAACAAATAATACTTACCCAAGAGCTATCACAAAATCACGACATTCTTAAGAATGAGGAATGTTTTAAAAATAACATGAATACCCAAGAGCTATCACAAAATCACGACATTCTTAAGAATGAGGAATGTTTTGAAAATAACATGAATACGAACAATATACTTAATCCACCAAATGAACACGCAATATCAGTTAAGGTACCGCAGGTCAACGACCTTGCTACAAGATACTTTGCAGGATACAGCTTCTTTAAAACAATAAAAAGAATGAACAAAATCTGTGAAAATTGTGCTGCAGAAATGTCAAAGGACAAACAGAATTTCGATCTAACGGAATTATTGATAAAATTAAAAGAATATGACATTTCAAAAGTAAATACGGTTCTCTTATGGCCGTCGGAAAAATATTTTCAAGTATGCCGTCTTCATGTACAAATATTTTCCGAATACTTTCGAAAACTACCTTTTGCATCTAACTTAAAAGAAAATATAATCAAAGAAAGAAAAATTGTAAATGGGTCCTTGATAAGAATTTAAATAAAAGTAGAACTTCTAAAAATAAAATAAATAAATTGCAAAATGTAATGAACGCTTGAAAAGTAAAGTCGACAGATAAATTGATAGTGATTATTGGGAGGTTGGGAGGGTGGGGGTCGATATCCTGCCACGTCCTCGTTCGTGTCCTCTGGAAATTACTTCAGTTAAGGTGATTTAACTGAAATTTAATACTAACCTAATTTAAGTTAATAATTACTTTGTTACGTTAGTTAGTTTATTTATAATAATTTCGAAGATTAGTCACCTTCACTTCAGTAGGCCAAGAGTAGTGATCAGTTATTATAAGAGCATAAATATAAAATGCGGTATGCAAAACTCATATTCATACCCATTTTCAGAACAAAATTGTGTCCACAAAGTTTACAGAGTTTTTATTTATTTAATCAAGTGCTGAAAATAAGGTACGAACATACAGGCAAAATAACAACCACACAACATAAGCCCAACCATTTGCACATATATATATACGATCTATACAGATACTCCATATCCATCCTACCAACGTGTCGGCATCAGAACTCCGTGACCATAGTCGCACAAAATATTTTGTTCGTTTCTTTTTTGCAGTGAAGGTAAACAAGGGTATGTGTGAGTGACACGATGGACTAAAAAGTGAGCAAAAAAAACAAATGTTCTGTGTTCTGATTTTTTCCCTTTTGTAAGAAGTTTAAGCTTTTAACAATTTTTTTTTAGTGAATTTCGTTTTCATATATCACTTCTTCGTATATGAATGAGACATCTGGGTAGTTTATTATCGGTGCTATAAATTTTATAATCTGTCTACCAAGGATCGTATTAGGTATTCACGCTTCATTGTATCATTGCAAAGGTGTAAAAGTGTATCGTTTTCTTACAATACAATTACAAAACACACTGGCTATCATTTTGTTATACTTTTACACTTTAACAATGCTCCAACCCTATTGTTATGAAGAGTGTAAAAGTGTAACATTGAATTGTCGTTTGGTTTTCTCGTTTAATAAAATTTCTTTAAATGGAAAGAATTGGCCGAAATATGGGAGGAAATTGTAATGATAACTAAAAAGCGCCGAAGGTAAAAGCCCCTTAAAAATTTGGATGATAAAGATACTTCTCTCATGACTACAATCAGCTTCACTGTTGCAACAAACACAAAAGAGTGCCTTAATTAAGTGGGCGTGCCGTTGTAAAATGTTTAATTCAAATGTAGTGATACTTCTATATTCAGACAATATTTCTGGCATTTTTATTGAATTTATCAGAAAAACTCTTGCACGACTTCTTTTTTTTACAAGGGGGCGTTCTGCCATTATTTGTTATCGAAATGCACCTTATATGGAAAGTCTTCAAACTCCAACTTATCCATTGCCGTAAATAGTTTTAAAAAATCAAAATGTGGCTTTATGAAAAAAATAAAAACCTACAAAAAATGGGCGTGGACTTGGAATTTTTCAATAGAAAAGAAAGAGAAAGTTTCAATAGTTATTATTTTATTAAAAGTGATTGACCAATTGTTAGAGCAGATGTAAAATCATTGTACACAATGGCACAATTTTTTCCATTAAAAAACGAATGACTTCATTCGAAGAGAGAGTATTTTTCCTACGTTGTAACTTCTAATTGAGCTCAGTATAGGGCAGGTTCTAATAAAATGCAGGACGTCTTCTCTAGTTCCATGATTGCACAGCGTACAATTATCACATCTATCAGATCTATGTGGCATGTAGTTCAAGTGTAACATTTCACCCCTCGCTTTGAATATTGTTAAAATTACATCTAATCCGTGCCGGTCATGAAAGTAATTTTTTTCCCCAAGATCGTGATGAAGGATTTTATATGTGTTTCTTGCTTGACTTTGTTGGGCTTGTATTTTAATATCTCCCGTGTAAATCCCTCGATCTTAATAAGTAGCTCTTGTAGCGCATTTGCCGAGGCCGCTCCATTGACAAGATTTTCGTTCAGTGGGGCATTATGCTCACGGCTCAGCCTTGCACATTACCACAGAAATGAAGTTTCCTAGTTTCAAGATGCATAGCAATTTTATGGAGGAGACGATGACTTGGTTGTGATATTATTTTCGAAATATTATTGAAATTGTAGGCTAAGTGTAAATATATACAGTGGTGGTAATCCAGTTTCTAAGTGCAGCATGTATATCGGTGTATTTTCTGGTAGTCTGGACATTTTCTTAAGGAAGTATCTTAGAAGTTTTTCAAGCTCTTCAAATTCTCAAATTCCCCCCACTGGTGCCGCGTAACACATTAATGGTCTCATTATTGCTTCGAAGCATTTACACTTTGTACTCGGCGCAATATTCTTTTTGCTAAAGTCACCTTTCCAGCTGCAACTGATTGCGCATTTCGATTCCCTTAGCTTCTCCTGGAGGTGCTTTTTAAACGATAACTGGGGGGTAACCCCCAAGAGAGGCCTCTAGAGGCATCCTTGCTTTACACCTGATTTTGATTGGAACCAGTGGGATATGATGTTTCCATCCCATACAGTTGTGTTGTTGTCTTCATTTGCTACAGCACTCTTAGCATTTTGTTTGAAAGCCCTAGGTTACTTAGAAAAATAGCGCTCTTCTGTCGATGGAATCAAAGGCCGCCTTAAAATCGAAAAAAGGCGTATAGTTTTTTACCCTTGTCCAAATACGTTCGGGCTATACTTGTAAGAGAGAAGATTTTGTCAACTGTGGAATAGTCCTTGCGGAAACCCGCTTGAAACTCGCTAAGTAGTTCGCTTTCTCGAGTCCAGTTTGTTAGTCATTCCAGAATAATTCCCGTGAAAATTTTTGTGATCGCGTTTAAAAACGATACCCATCTATAGTTTCTTGGCTCATTTGGATTTTCTTTCTTAAATATTGGAAACACTATAATTTTTTTTTTTTTTGAAAATTGCTGGCACATCGCCCATAGAGAATATAAAATTTTTCAAATCAAATCAAATCATTTATTCTTTATAGTCTCACACAGTCAGATACAAATCTTTTAAAATAGTGCAAGCTTCAGTACTTATTACAATACTATAATTAATATTAATGTTACATTACTAAGTGTGTTTGTTAATTAAACGAGGAAAGCGTAAGGCGAAGATAATTCCAGTAAAGAAATACAATTGAAATAAAACGAGAGCGAGTTTCTTACCCTCTTCAGCGTCGAGATCCAAATGGACGAGAAATCGACATAATAAGATTAGGTGAGATGTTAATCAAAGCAATTATACAATTTCAAACTCTTATACAATATGTACAGTACAAAATTACTGAGAAGATTAGAGCAAAAATGAGTGCAATTGAGTGATTCCGTTAATGGCATATACTTAGTGAGTGCGCTAAGTTAATGAAATAGAACTGTAGTTATGAAAATGCAAAAAATGTAAATGCGCACTGTTTGGCAAAATAAAACAAATAGAGCACTATCAAGTAAAATGTGTTGATGGTTTGGAAGCTCCATTCATTCCTAAACAAAGTGTAACAAATTTTAATTTTCCGTAAGCTTTTGTAGGAAAGCGTCCGTCGCATTTTTAAAGGATTCGATCTTCCCCTGGAAGATACATACATACCTATGTATGTGTGTATGTATTTTGTTAAGCAGATATTTTAAAGTTTCTCTAGGCTGCGTTTTTTGAAGACCCAAAAATTAGTGATATACACACAGACGGGCATGGCTAAATCGACACAACTCTCTATGCTGATCACAAATAGTAACATATACTATATTTTTCAGGTCTTTCATAATTATTTCTTCATGAAACAAACAAAACTTTGTACCAAAATTAATCGCTCGACAACCACTCTTGATGAATGGTTATAGTTTAAAATCATGATCAAATCTTCACCAATTTCAGTGACTTCAGTTAAATTTAAATTGTTCAACATTTTTAATTTCGAAAAATTGTTTTTTCATATTTCTCACATACAATAATTTCTTTTTTTTTATTTAAAAATAAACACGATTATCTTTAGTTTACAAAGAAATTATAGCTCGAATGCTTTTATAATGTTAAAGAGTTTTTAGTACTATTTAATTGAACACAAATTATATATGCAGAATATAGATCAAAAATAAGATGCTAAGAAAAGTATATGTTACATATAAATATGTAAAAATCAGTCTAACGTTTTCATGCAATGGTAACAAATAGGACCATCTTACAAACTATACCCTCATGTGACACGCTGCATATTGAAAAGCAAAATAGTTTTATTTCTTTTTAGAAA
Source organism: Pocota personata (assembly GCA_963082735.1). Taxonomy (NCBI): domain Eukaryota; kingdom Metazoa; phylum Arthropoda; class Insecta; order Diptera; family Syrphidae; genus Pocota; species Pocota personata. The sequence goes on along the minus strand of OY720430.1, from coordinate 95,722,670 downwards.
AGATTAATCTTTTTCACTTCGGCCACCTATTAAGCTTCTAATTTTTTAAACAATGTGTAAATATGACCGCGTGAGTTACGCACACTTCATAACACGAAAAAACAAAAAAAAAAAGTCCGATGGCACATTCGCCCATTGCAAGACTTGAACTGCAACATAAAAGTTATCACACTGGTTACTCTATCAACCAAATAAAAAAACTGTACCAATAACGACCACTCGAGAACCACATCTTATCTGACAACATTGTATTACTTCAACACGAAATCCAAGGGAATGAATTTTTGATAACGAACAACCTTTTTACCAACCTTATCATCATGAACAACCACAGCTACGATGATACGATACAAATGTGCATCGAAAACAACTATAAAAGAGGAAGCCACCAAAGCCCGACGTTCGCATTCCTACACTGACGTTGACACGTCGTAATTCTCTAGGAGAGTTTACTTTAAGGGTATTGAAAAACGTTGTATTTAATATTTTAAGAAATAAAAGTCTTTTTTTTATATATAATTAAAACCAACTAAACTTTTTAATTGGGGGCTCAACCGGTATGCCATGTTTAAAGTAAAGTCGAAAATAAAAAGTAAACATTAGACTCAGTGCATCCGCTAAATATTAACAAGCACTATTTAAAGAAGTAAAAGCAGTAGAATTTCGTGAAGATTCCAGAGAACCAGCTTTGAAAACAAATAAAGTATCCAGATTTCAACACGGAGGAAAAATCTATAACAATGGACTTCATATTCATACTACTAACCCTCATCTTCACGGTTAATGCCGAGATCATCGATTGCACTCGAGACAACTACATATTGGTCGAAACTAGTGGTATACTATTATTTTCTAGACAAAACTAAATGAGAACTAGAACGAGACTATTACGAAACAAGTTATGCTGACTCACCAAGAGATAACAGACATGACAACATCATGCAAACACTTTTAGAGTCCAGAAAAGGGGGCAAACGCTCCAACAGTTGCAAGCGGATATGGAGCGACTAGCCCATCTTTCATACCCTAAAGCCGGTGAGGAGCTTATCAACGAAATGGCGGTGGAAGCTTTTATTCAGGCCATAGAGGACAGACAACTGCAAATGGCTGTAAGGATGGCTGAAAAGCGAACACTCCCCGAGGCATTGGCATTCGCTTTGTCAATGAAGGCTGCGGACCAAGCATACCAGGGAATACACCGTGTCAGGGAAATGTCCGTCGTGGAATGCTCATGCCACAGAACAGCCGTCTTGGATGAAGACAAAGCTCGCGGAAGTCAAATCCGTTGCTGGAATTGCAACCAAACCGGACACCTACAACGGCAGTGCAGAAGTGCACCTAGACGAGGAAATTGTCCACATTGCGGAAGTAGGAGAAGCAGAGAAGAATCATCTGGCGGTGATAACATTCATCCTGTCAGTCAGACTTCCCAAAACCAGCAGTCGGGAAATGCGTAAGGACCAACTTCGCGGGGCAGAAGTTGGTTACTGGAATCGAGGCCCCCAAGACCACCATTCAAGTTTCGCAAACCAAACGGGGTAACAAGAGCCTGACAGTGGAAGCACTAATCAACAAGAAGAAGTGCGTAGCCACCATCGACACAGGTGCCACTGCCTCCATTGTAAGAAGAGATATTGTCAGAAGCGCCTGGCTGCACAACACCAACAGCTACTGCCTGAAGACTGCAACAGGGGAAATGGCGAAAGTGTTTGGAGAAGTTCGTCTTACGATTACTCTTGCGGGACTGACGTTCTCCCATGCGTTTCTGGTGGCAGATATATGCGACGAGTGCATCATCGGAATAGACTTCATGAAAGCAAATGAAGTAATCCTGGACATCGGGATGCAAGTACTGAGGTATCGAAATGTGGAGATTCCGATGGTGTACGGAAACGAGAGTGCCGTAACTCTCAGGACAGTCATCAGCAAAGACGAAGTTTTGCCGCCGTCTTCAGAGACAATCATTTGGACGAAGCTGGAAGGTGATCTTGGGAGCCACCGATTCTACATAGTAGAACCAGACCCAGGGAAGAATTCTCAAGACTACATCGTGGGAAAGACGTTAGTCGAACCAAAGAACACCATGGTTCCAGTGAGAGTTTTGAACACAAGGCCACACACTGTCAAACTAAGGCGAGGGGAGGTGACTGGAAAATGCACGCCGATTACCGCCGTCGCAACAATATCTGAACGTGATGCTCCAAAACCTCTCCCATCACCTTGGACAGCGGAAACGAGAGAGACGATTCTCCAGTCCAGTGAACTGAATCAGGAGCAGCGAACTATGGCAGAGAATCTTATCAATGAGTACGCTGATGTATTTGCCTCACAGGACGGTGAATACGGCCGAACACACCTGGTACAACATCGAATAGACACTGGTGATACTAGACCAATTCGTCAGCCTGCTAGGCGCCTTCCATTGGCAAAGCAGACAGAAGTTGCAGAGATGGTGTCGGCAATGGAGAAAGAAGGTCTGATTGAAAGTTCCAAAAGTCCGTGGGCATCACCGGTTGTACTGGTTAAGAAGAAAGATGGCAGCACGCGGTTCTGCGTGGACTATCGGCAGCTCAATTACGTCACCAAGAAAGACAGCTACCCTCTGCCACGGATTGACGACACGCTAGACACACTATCAGGAGCCCGATGGTTTTCCACTCTCGACTTGAAGAGTGGCTACTGGCAGGTACAGATCCATCCAGAAGACCGGGAGAAAACCGCCTTCACCGCAGGAAATGGGCTATGGCAATTCACGGTAATGCCATTCGGGCTGTGCAATGCTCCGGCGACTTTCGAGCGATTGATGGAATGTGTCCTGCAAGGGTTAACATGGAAAACCTGTTTGGTATACTTGGATGATGTCATCGTCGTAGGAAAAACATTTGCGCAACACCGAGACAATCTAAGGGATGTGTTTCAAAGGCTTCGAAGTGCCCACCTGAAGCTCAACCCCAAGAAGTGCGCCCTGTTTAGAGCGGAAGTCAAGTACCTGGGACACATAATTTCAGCGAAAGGAGTGAGAACCGATCCAGAGAAGGTCGAAGCGGTGAAAAACTGGCCAGTCCCCAAAGACAAACACCAACTAAGGAGCTTCCTGGGCCTAGCCACCTACTACAGACGGTTCGTGAAGGATTTTGCCGGGATCGCAAAGAACCTGCACCAGTTGACGGAAAAGGGAAAACAATTCAAATGGTCAATTGAGTGCGAGAAGAGCTTCAAGGCACTTAAACAACGGCTATGCGATGCCCCGATACTGGCTTACCCCACTCCCGGGGAAACGTTCGTTGTGGATGCAGATGCTAGTAATGTCGGGGTAGGATCCGTACACTCCCAGGTGCATGACGGCCAAGAGAAGGTGGTTGCGTACTTCAGTAAGGTGCTCTCTAAGCCAGAAAGGAACTACTGCGTGACAAGGCGGGAACTTCTAGCTTTGATCTTGGCTACGAAGCATTTTCACAAATACCTCTATGGGAGGAAGTTCGTTCTTCGCACAGACCATGCAGCCTTAAAATGGCTATTACAGTTCAAGAGTCCTGAGGGTCAGGTCGCAAGATGGATCGAAAGGCTGCAAATCTACGACTACGAAATACAGCATCGTAAAGGAAAACTCCACTCTAATGCGGATGCACTGTCCCGGAGACCATGCAGAACGGATTGTAAACATTGTGCGCGTCAGGAAGAACGGGAGCTGGTTTCCATCCAAAGAATGAGAGCCGAACCTATCGCCGGCTGGAGCGTAGATGAGATCCGGAACGCTCAGAAGGAAGACCCGGATATCGAGCCGATTCTGGCCTGGAAGGAGAACATGGAGAAACCGGATCATCAGGACATCTCTCACAGAAGCCCGACCTTAAAGGCATATTTTGCGCAGTGGGACTCCCTCCATGTCCAAGAAGGTGTTCTGAGAAGAAAATGGGAATCCTCCGACGGAAAGTCGTTTGTAATGCAGCTTGTCGTACCGCGGACGAGGGTCAAGGAGGTGTTACAGGAAATGCATGGCGGGGCGACCGGAGGCCACTTGGGAGTGAATAAGACGCTAGAAAAGGTACGAGAACGTTTTTATTGGTTAAAAGCGAAGGAAGATATCGAAGACTGGTGCAGAAAATGCGACGTGTGTGCAGCTAGCAAGGGTTCGAGAATCAAAACTCGAGGTAAGATGCACCAATACAACGTGGGAGCACCTTTCGAACGAATCGCCATTGACATCGCAGGGCCCTTTCCGGAAACCGACAATGGTAATCGGTATATACTCGTAGTGATGGACTACTTCAGTAAGTGGCCGGAAGCGTTTCCGATCCCTAACCAGGAAGCCAGAACCGTGGCGGAGCAGATCGTCTACAATTGGGTTAGCAGATTCGGTGTGCCTTTGGAATTGCATTCTGACCAAGGGCGGAACTTCGAGTCACGAATCTTCCAAGAGATGTGTCAACTACTCGGAATCAAAAAGACAAGGACAACCCCGCTTCATCCACAGTCGGACGGTATGGTGGAGCGTTTCAATAGGACTTTGGACGAACATCTCTCGAAGGTCGTAGGTGACTACCAACGGGATTGGGACCGGCAGATTCCCTTGTTTTGATGGCCTATAGAAGTGCCGTGCATAGCACCACTCGACATACGCCGTTGGAGATCTTATTTGGTGGAATAGCTCGTTTACCCAGTGAGGTGAAATTTGGATCTCCTACCAATGAGCCCAGAAATGAAGAAGAGTACGTGGCGGACCTTAGGGAAAGGCTTAGGGACATACACCAAAGGACCAGAAGCCAGATTAAGATGACGAGCGACCGCATGAAGACCAAGTATGATGCTAAGGCAACAACGTCAGGATTCCAGGAAGGAGATCTGGTGTGGCTGTATAATCCCCATCGCCAAAAGGGGAAATCACCTAAATTACAGCGGAACTGGGAAGGTCCCTACAGAATAGTAACCCGCATCAACGATGTTGTCTACCGCATCCAGCGAGGACCGAGGGCCAAAATGAAAGTGGTTCATGTGGACCGACTGAGTCGATACAATGGCCGAAATGAGGATGCACTTGTTCGGGACGAACACGTCTAAGAGGGGGGCAGTGTAGCATAATAATAACTACGCTCCTATGTCTATGCAGCAAATTCCGAAGTGACTTTCCATTCTGGCAGAATTTTGGTTCGAACTGTCCTTTCATTCGAGGTTCGTGTCTGGGACGAATTCTCCACAGCTCATGTCAACGAAAGAGACGAATAATATCAGGGATAAAAGGGAATTATAACTGCAAGAATTATTTCTCTTGTTCCAGTGGTCGAAGAATTTGCTAGAAGTTTCTGGCTATCAGAAACTTCTGCTATATAAGGACAGATGGCGATCAAAAAAAATACAGTTGGTTTAGAACCGTGGCGAAGAGATTGGAAAAGTGATAATGGGCGAAGTTGTAATTTGGTGATAAATTGAAAGTTGAGAGTGAACAAGAAAAAGTAATTAGTTTGGATTTGTGAATTAAGTAATTGAAAGGAGATAAAGTGATTTGAGAGGAAAGAGACCTTGTAAGAAAAGAATTTGCGAAGAATAGTATAGTGTGAACTTGAATTGTTCTATAGACTAGAAAATAAAGAAATAAATTTCACAGAATATCGTTTTATCTACTCGAGCCGTAGCTTGCATATTACAATATCATGAATTTTGTTTTTTCACTTATAATTAGTTTATTTAAATAAAAAAATTTGCGCAGAATTTCTAAGTCATAATTGACAGAAATACACAAATTGAAATAGTTTTTTTCAGAGTAGGATAAAGCAGTGTCATCACCAAAGGCTGTTATTTTGCCTTTAAAATGTTGTACGAAAAGTGAATTCACAAAAATTAAGAACAGGATTGGGCCCAAAACGGAACCTTGAGGAGCACCTATGTTTACACATTTTTCCGAACTCAAATTATCCTGAATCTTAACTTTTTGCTTGCAGTCTCTGAGATAAGATGCAAGCCAATCATAAACAAACCCTCGAAAACCTGCCTTATACAGTTTCTGGAGTAGCAAAAACATGATCTACCATGTCGAAAGCCTTTGTTATAGCAATAAACATTGAGGCAGCAATCTCAGATTCGTTCAAGCTATTATAAAGTTCGCCACACAGTCTCAAAACAGCTTCTTCTGTCGATCTTCCTTTTCTGAATCCAAATTGGGAATCACTAAAAAATTTACTTTTGTCCAAAAAGGATAGCATTCTTGATTTCATACCTTTTTCAAAAACTTTAGAAAAAATTGGTAAAAGAGAAATAGGACGGTCATTGTTGAGACTCGTAGTTTCTCCTTTTTTGTACAACAGAATAACAATTGCTAACTTGAGTGCATCTAGAAAAACTCCTTTTTCTACACTAAGATTAAAGATATAACTCAAGACATCAGAAACATAGTACGAAATATTTTTTAAAATTTTATTGGAAATCATATCAATGGGTGATGAATTGGAAGTTTTGAGAGACATTATAATTTTATGAATCTCCAATGAGGAAAAATTATAGAAGAAAAAGCTTTCGGTGTTAAAGGAATCTAGAATAATATTATCAGTACATTGACATGACCTCGAAAGAGGAGTGTTATTAATGTTATGAGTTATGTTGGAAAAATAATCATTAAATAAATTTGCCACTTTTGAAGGGTCATTAACTACAGTGCTACCATTTTTTATAGAAATATCAGCTTGAGGCTTCTTTTTATTTAAGATTTCGTTAACAACTTCCCATTCTTTTTTAGAGTTACCTATATTAACAGCAAGTCTATTCCTAAAATAATTATCTCTACAGCGAGGAATTTCAGTTTTAAGTTCATTGCAAAGTATATCATAACATCTTTTAAGTCTAATGTTGTGAGGATGCTTCTTTACTTTAACACCAAGTTTGTTCTTTAAATTAATTTTCTTGAGTATTGATAAATTCATCCACTGTTTTAGTCTTTTTAACTTTTTGTTATTTTTGTTGAAACATTGGCAACAGTTTGAAATATAGATTTGAAGCTTATGTAGAAAAATATCAAAAGCAATTGATGGATCACCTGTGTTGTAAACTTCATCCCAAAACTCAAAGGTTAAAGCAGTATTAAGTGCAGAAATATCAATTTTTTGAAATGTATTTACGTAGGACTGTTTATTCCTTGTAACACAACTCTCAATCTGAATGGTGGTTAAGCTGTGATCAGTTATCTTAAGATCGTGTACTTCTGTTTTGTAAGTAATATCATTGCTCCTATGCCATCTTATAAATATATGGTCCAAGCAAGATGGTCCTCTGGTAGGTTTGTTCACCAAAGAGCTAAAGCCAAATGAAGATAGGACCGCCATGAAGTTAACAGCATCAGGTGAATTAGACAAAAGATCAACGTTAAAATCTCCTAAAAGGATTTGATTTTTGCAACTTTGAGACTCTAAAAACCCAGACAATTCCACCACAAAAGCATTAATAGTGTATAAAAGCAATCTGTATACTCCAACAAAACTGTAATGAAAGCCAGATAATTCAAAATTAAAACAAATTAAATCAGCACTTTTAAGATCAGGTTTTAAAATATCACACACAATATCACTCCTATAAAAGACCGCCACTCCACCAGCTGAATAAGAATCATTGCAAGTTGCCGCGAAAGTAAAATTGGGAATACAAAAGTTAGAAACTTCAAATTCATAGATCCATATTTCGGAGACGAATATGAAATCTGGTAAATGATCTAGGGATGCGAGATGAGCTAGAAAAACATCAAAATTTGTACGTAAACTACGAATATTTTGGTGAATAATTGATAAACCTGTATACGATTTCATGTAAGGATGATCAATACAAAAGCAATTCATGGTATCATTATCAGAAGAGGAAAAACTAGTATTACTTGTATTATTATTATGAGGATCTAATAAGTAAATTGTAATGTTATTATTATTAATAATAAATAATAATACTTTAAAAATAATACTTAATTGATAGTTCGAATTTTAAGATTTTACAAAAAAGATGGAATCATTGTAATTTATATTAAATATCCCGTCATTTTATGAAAAATGTAAATTATACGAAAGTAAGCCAGAAAGATGAGAAATTAATTTTAAGTAAAGAAATCATCAGTAACAGTAATTTTATTAATGCAAAAATTTGTGAGAAAGAACTAAAACATACATTTTGTGAAATTAGCAAGAATGAGACATGTTTGTCTGAACTACTTAATAATCAAAGAACAGTTTGTAAACAAAATTAAAGAGAAAAATCTAAACTTAGAAATAAACAAAGACGGAGCAATCCTACTATCTGGAGAATACTCGTACATCCCAGTGAATTTTGCGAACAACATTTGAAGTCATACACGTTCGACAAAATGAGATCGCATAGTATTTTGAGTCTCTCGATCTCCAATTAAAATTTGACAACATAAACTTGATTTAATCCTTACAGATCGAAGTTACTAACATCCCGATCATATCATAGAACACCTACAACAGACAACATTGTATTGCTTCAACACGAAATCCAAGGGAATGTGTTTCTGATAACGAACAACCTTTTTACCAACCTCATTATGGTGAACAATCGTAATTCTGCAGGAGAGTTTACTTTGAGCACTTTTACATGCTAAGACTCGACACGAAATACGCTAGATAGTGATGGAAAGGAAGGTGAGAAGTAGAGGGGGTAGTCCGTGTCGGCCGGGTAGAAGAATCTGCCTCGTTCGTAATTGTTTTTATTTGCTTCATTCTTTTTTTCTCGGCGTCACACACTGGGGCAGACCATAAGCCAGAGCTGGAATAATGCTTATCCACTCTCTCACGCTTAGTTGAATCAAGGCTATGGTTCCAGCTTTCATGCGTGTTTTAGCAAGTACTTAGAATAGTTGAGTGTTTGAATATTTATATTTCGTGCATAAATCACGTGATAATTTTTATTCAACATGGAATCGACAGCTTCATGTATGTATTTAATATTTCAAGTGATGTAATATGTGTTATTGAAGTCAATTATTTGTTATGATTTTTGGAGCATATGCATATTTACTTAAAATAAATTTAAAGCTCCATTCTAAATCATTAAACAAAAAGTATACTTCTACGAACGCCATAGGTTAGCATTCAAAGGACTTGTTTATCACAAGAATGAATCAATTCAATTGAATATAAAGAAGAGATCAGTGTATCAAAAATTTGAAGAGAAAATTAAATTTTTAAGTTAACTTGAATGAACTTAAGCATAAAATTTCCATATTCTCAACTCGATTCAAAGAAAAATGTTTACAAGCTAAACGAAAAGAATTTCGCTTCAAAGAAAAAAAATCAAAAATGACTTGAAGCATCCATTGGTTTCGAACTCTACTGAAATAGTCTCGCAAAACATCGAGGCCGACCGGAGACATCATTTGAGGAGAGCTGTGATCGAAGCAAACGCATCAAAACGAAAAATATAAGAAAAAATATACCTACCTCTTATCTTGTATTCTCAGTAAATATGAATTTACGTGCTTCGGGTCACTCAGTTACATCCAAATTAGTTGACGACATTGTACGTTCACCTCACCGTGCAACTGAGTATAAAACAGGGTATCAGATGTTCAAAGAAAAACTAGCAGGAGAAGAAGCTCTTTCAGTTATGGTAAAATCCAAGCTTACGAGGCATCAAAATAATATTATTAGAGCAAAGGATCCTGAAAGGTTTCCTTCCTATAAGGTTGTACAAGTTGCAAACAAAAATTGTTAAAATCGAGAGGACATTACAATCACTCCTACTTCAGTGGAAGTAACTGTGCATGCACTGATGAATCATACTGCTCAGTTTGATATTCGCACAAAAGGAAGTTACTTCCAAATTAAAAAGTGAGCAACTTGGCAATTTGAGATTAATTTCAAAGTGGGAATTTGATGGAAATTCAGGTCACAGTTCTTATAAACAAAAATCTCTTGGAATGGATGCTGATGATTCCAGAGTGTTTATAACCTCAGTTGTACCTCTTCAATTGATTTGTGGGAAGTCCGATAAAACACAAGTAATTTGGCAACATCCCCGTCCATTATCCACCAGATATTGCCGTCCCTTAAAAATAAACTATACCAAGGAATCAACACAAATTTTGGTGTCTGCGAAGTTTAATATGGATAAAAAAATTGAAAACTTATGCCATTCTGAAGTTAATATTGAAGAAAAAGTTGTACAAGTGGAACATAAATAAATTTTTACAATGGTGGCCGGAAAAGTCTGTAGTGCCTTGATTGATACAGCCTCTTCTCAGCGTTGGTACATCTGCGGTGCAAGCTCCAAGGATTTCAATGCAATCGACAAAATGACCCTACAATGCAAGTGCATTGTCATTTGGCTTGTCAGTGTTGTATTGTTGGATCCCAACTTTTGAATGCATTTTGAATGTGAGCTGTAAGCTTCCAATAAAAAAATGACAAGCTCGGAAAGAAGATGAAGATATTGTAGCATCGAACAAAGCACGCATACAAAAGGAATTCAGAGATCGAATGAGACTAATAGTTGATCAACCTAAACCGGGTTTCAAATGATGGTAACACTGCGGGGCGATTTTTCGCCAACGCAGATGTAGCATCCGAAATCTTGGGAATCAATAAAAATTTAATCGAAAAACTTGATACAGTATTGGTAGTGATTTCAAGTGGAAATGACATTAACATCGACAAATTTAGAGCGTTTGCCCTTAATACTGCCACAAATTTTGTCGACTCTTATCCTTGGTTTTATACGCCTCCAACTTTCCACAAGCTACTGATTCATGGGCCAGATGTGATTTCGGCTGCATTGCTTCCAATTAGTCAACTATCGGAAGAAGATGCAAAGAACAAAGACTTTAAGAAGTATCGGGACAATTATTCCAGAAAAGTTTCGCGTGAAAAGTGTAACGAGGATGTATTTAATTTAATGCTGATAACATCAGATCCTTTAATAACGAGTTACTGGCAATTTTCGAAAAAAAACTTCAATATTTTATGAAAGAAGTTTTGGATCTAATTATTCCACCGATTTTGTCTAAGGCTGAGAGCTCCAATCCAGAAAGTGAGATTCATCTGACTTTTAGACCTAAAACCGTATATGTATGCTTTTATTGAATGTTTTTTGAAAACTTTTATAAAAAAATGTGATACCAATCAATTCATAGAATGTTAACTATTTTTTGTACGCTAACAACAAAAAATCAACTGAACCAAAACAATGTTCTATTTAAGTTAGAAAAATGTGAATTAAAAAATAAAATAAACCTTCCAAGACTCAAATTTGATTTTAGTATATACTAACCCCACACAAAAAAAAATAGCTTTAGCATAATATAACCAACAGATGTATTGATTCCAGTTTTGGATATATCTTGCCTCACTGTGCATCTAGTGCGTATTGCGCGGAAGAATTTTTGGTGTGGGTGTGTGAGGGACTAATTTCTATATTACCATCACAGTAAAATATAAAACATCCCCTGTGTAGAATCTCGACGTCTAAAAATAATTCACCACACCAAAAGAGAATAACGAGGTGTCTTTCGTGTCGAGACTTCGCGTGTAAATGTGCTCTTTAAGTGTATTGAAAAACGTTATTTTAAGTAATAAAAGTTTTTTTTTTATAATTAAAATGAACTAAACTTTTAATCTATATTTTGATAAGTTCCCAAAATTAAAATTAAGCGGAACCTTTTTCTTCTTCCTTCCGCTGTTTTAACAACCTTTCTTTTCTTCCGTTGGCCAAAGTTGACTCAGTAACTTTGTACAGGGTGGCTGATGAATATTGCTACATTAAGAAACTCAAATAACATTTTTTTCAGTGTATGGAATTTGTTTTTCTTTTATTCATGTTAAAGTTCATTCAATTTTATTAAATATATTGTAGCTTAATTAGTTTTAAAAATAATGGAATTTAAATGCCCCCCCTGCTCGTTGATACATGTGCGGCATCTTACCAAAAAGTTGTTCATTACTGCTTGGAGAGTTGAGACAGGAATAGCCGCAATTGTTTCTCGAATGGATTGCTTTAGTTCATTCAAATTTGTTGGTTTTGCTTTGTAGACTTCCTGTTTGCAATAACCCCACAAGAAAAAGTCAGGTGTAGTAAGGTCAGGCGACCTGGGGGGCCAATGGAATGTGGAGTTTCTGGATATCAGCTTATTGGGAAATTTTCGTCGCAATTCTGTCATAACAGGCCGGGCTATGTGAGGAGTTGCACCATCTTGCTGAAACGACACAGAGTTGAAAGAAATTCTCATTCGGCGTAATTCTGGATAGAAAAACTCTCTCAACATGCTCAAGTAACGGTCTCCAGTAACCGTAAAGGTGTGACCGTTTTCTTCGAAGAAGTAGGGCCCGACAATGCAGCGTGATGTAACTGCACACCACACTGTGACACGAAGTGGATGCAATTCCGTCTCATGGAGTATCTGTGGGTTGGAAGCACTCGATATTCGACAATTTTGTTTGTTTATGTTGCCGTTTAAATTGAAATGGGCCTCGTCAGACATAAAAAGACAGTTCAACATGTTTCCGTCCTCTTCCACCATTTGAAGCATCTTCTGGCGAAATTCCAAGCGAATCGGCAAGACTGCTGCGTTCAGTTTCTTGGCCATTTGAATTTTATATGGGAATAAGTCCAAATCATTGTGCATAATTAACTGCAATGACTGTCTGCTTATACCCATTTGAGCAGATCAGCTTCTTGTCGAAACTCTTGGATTGTTTTGTATGGCAGCAGCTACAGCAGCGATTTTTTCCTCCATCCGAAATGAAGGGTTTCGATGGTAAGGTCTTCTTTCGACTGTCCCATGCTCGGCAAAATTGTTAACAAGTCTCATTATGGTCCATCTGCTCGGAGGATTGCCGCCAAACGTGCGCCTATACTCTCTTTGAACCGAAACTACGGACTCCAGTGCGTGATAGCGGCGGACAATCCAAATTCTTGTTTCAGTGTCCCAGTTATCCATTTTTGTTAAATCTAAATAAAAAAAAAATTAACCAGATTCATTAAATAGAAAAAAAAGTTATTAAATTTTTTTTTTGGTAGCGGCTTTCATCAGCCACCCTGTATATGTACATACGTATAAAATTAATTGAAAATTATAAAATCATGTGGGTGTTGCTGATAGAGTGGGCAGTCTAGCTAAAGATGGCTGCACTCTAGGGAAGGAATAATGCTCAGAATAAAATTTAAATTGTTTTATTTACTACAATAGAGTAAAGTAGGGAGTTGTGGTATAGGTGGGTAATATGGTATAGTGTTATATCTCGACTCCCTTTGCAGTTCCTTGAAAAACAGTACTTGTACAAAGACACGGGCGATTTTTATTTTACATTTTGTCACCAAAATAACTCAAAACCTAAATGGTGAAATGATGGGGAAATTCATAAATTTAAGCCCCTTATCGACAAATAACTGTGGGATCGTCGAATAGATAAGTCTCTTCTTATTCTCTTTACATTCGAACTCATTCTAACTCAAGTTTTCCTATCCTAAAATGGCTTGCAATCCCCAAGCAACCATAAACTGTTTCCCTTAACTTTCATGTCCGCGAGTATGGTGACAATAATACGTACGGTTTGCCAATAAAGTTGTTAAATTATCTATTATGTATTTATGTAAACTGCACATACTATGTAGGGTCGGTATTTTTTTTTGCATTTTGTAGACACATTTTTTCCAGAAAAGTAAAAAATATAAAATTTGTTTTTTTTTAACTTTTGAAAACGGATATTATATAATAAGATACAAGATATTGTAACATAATGTAGCATAATAACTACACCCTCGAACAGGCAACAAATTCCGAAGTGTCTTTTCATTTGAGGTTCGTGTCTGAAATTAGTCACCACGCGCGGATAATATCACGGATAAAAGAGAGCAAGAGAGAATTATAACTGCACGAAATGATTGTCATCTTGGAATTATTACATCAGAATTTTTCTTGTTCCAGTGGTCGAAGAATTTGCTAGAAGTTTCTGGCTATCAGAAACTTCTGCTATATAAGGACAGATGGCGATCAAAAAGGGGCAGTAGTTTCTAAACTGTGGCGAAGAGATTAGAAAAGTGATAATGGGGGAAGTTGTAATTTTGTGATAAATTTAAAGTTGAGATTTAACAAGAAGAAGTAATTAGTTTGGATTTGTGAATTAAGTAATAGAAAGGAGATAAAGTGATTTGAGAGGACAGAGACCTTGTAAGAAAAGAATTGCGAAGAATAGTATAGTGTGAACCTGAATTGTTCTATAGACTAGAAAATAAAGAAAAAATGGTCTCAGAAGCGGGATAAAACTTATTCTGTGAATAACTATTTCCGTGGTGTGAAATTGCACAATACAAAAAAAAAAAAAAAAAACGATTTCTGTGTTGAGTTAATTAGTTGCGCAAAATGGGTCGCAAATTGGGAAAACTAACTATAACTCAACTAAAGGCAGAACTCAGTAAGCGGAACCTCGACACAACTGGGGGAAAAGATGCCCTACTGATTCGTTTGGAAGAAGCAGTAACGCAGGAACTTGGAAATCCGCATGACGTAGAGTTTGACGTGGAAGAGGAACCAGCAAGTACAGCAGCCGACCCGGGTATAACAAGTCTGCTCCTGCAACTTAAGTTAGTCATGGACGAACAAAAGAAAGCAATAGAAGACCAAAGGAACTCTCTAGAACTTAAGCTGGACGAACAAAAGAAAGCAATGGGCGACCAAAGGAATTCTCTAGAACTTAAGATGGACGAACAAAAGAAAGCAATGGACGAACAAAAGAATTCTCTAGAACTTAAGCTGGACGAACAAAAGAATTCTCTAGATGCTGTGGAAAGCAAACTTGATGAGCAAAACAGGAACTTGGAATCTAAATTCGAAGCGATCGAAGAGAAAATCGAGAAGGTTGAGACGCAACTCGAAAAAGTCGAAACTAGATTCGATGAAAACTTTGAGAAGCATGAAACTCAGTTCGGGAAAATAGAGACTCAGTTCGAAAAAGTAGAAAAACAAGTCGAAAATCTTACTAAGGAACTCAGCAACGTGAAGAGACAGAAAGCACGGGAATATTCCACTGACGGACTGAGAAGAAAGGAGATGCAGCCTCCTATCTTCGATGGTCAAACATCATGGCCAATTCATAAGAGGCAATTCGAAGCGGCCGCAATGACCAATAGCTGGGACGATGAAGAGAAGTCTATTGCACTCATGCTTGCACTAGTTGGGGCCAGCTGCGGAGCTCTTGCAGACCATCCCGGAAGATAAACAGCAGGACTACGACTATCTGGTTCAGGCTATCGAGTTGCGGTTTGGGGATGAACACATGCAGCAGGTGAACAGGGTTCAGTTGCGTAGTCGAGTCCAGAAAAGGGGGGAAGCGCTCCAACAGTTGCAAGCGGATATAGAACAACTAGAACATCTCTCATACCCTAAAGCCGGTGAGGAGCTTATCAACGAAATGGCGGTGGAAGCTTTTATTCAGGCCATAGAGGACAGACAACTGCAAATGGCTGTAAGGATGGCTGAAAAGCGAACACTCCCCGAGGCATTGGCTTTCGCTTTATCAATGAAGGCTGCGGACCAAGCATACCAGGGAATACACCGTGTCAGGGAAATGTCCGTAGTGGAATGCTCATGCCAGAGAACAGATGTCATGGATGAAGACAGAGCTCGCGGAAGTCAAATCCGTTGCTGGAATTGCAACCAAACCGGACACCTACAACGGCAGTGCAGAAGTGCACCTAGACGATTAAATTGTCCACATTGCGGAAGTAGGAGAAGCGGAGAGGAAGCATCTGGCGGTGATAACATCCATCCTGTCAGTCAGACTTCCCAAAACCAGCAGTCGGGAAATGCGTAAGGACCAACTTCGCGGGGCAGAAGTTGGTTACTGGAATCGAGGCCCCCAGGACCACCATTCAAGTTTCGCAAACCAAACGGGGTAACAAGAGCCTGTCAGTGGAGGCACTAATCAACAAGAAGAAGTGCGTAGCCACCATCGACACAGGTGCCGCCGCCTCCATTGTAAGAAGAGATATCGTCAAAAGCTCCTGGCTGCACAACACCAACAGCTACTGCCTGAAGACTGCAACAGGGGAAATGGCGAAGGTATTTGGAGAAGTTCGTTTTACGATTACTCTGGCAGGACTGACGTTCTCCCATGCGTTTCTGGTGGCGGATATATGCGACGAGTGCATCATCGGAATAGACTTCATGAAAGCAAATGAAGTAATCTTGGACATCGGGATGCAAGTACTGAGGTATCGAAATGTGGAGATTCCGATGGTGTACGGAAACGAGAATGCCGTAACTCTCAGGACAGTCATCAGCAAAGACGAAATTTTGTCGCCGTCTTCAGAGACAATCATTTGGACGAAGCTGGAAGGTGATCTTGGGAGCCACCGATTCTACATAGTAGAACCAGACCCAGAGAAGAATTCTCAAGACTACATCGTGGGAAAGACGTTAGTCGAACCAAAGAACACCATGGTTCCAGTGAGAGTTTTGAACACAAGACCACACACTGTCAAACTAAGGCGAGGGGAGGTGACTGGAAAATGCACGCCGATTACCGCCGTCGCAACAATATCTGAACGTGATGCTCCAAAACCTCTCCCATCACCTTGGACAGCGGAAACGAGAGAGACGATTCTCCAGTCCAGTGAGCTGAATCAGGAGCAGCGAACTATGGCAGAGAATCTTATCAATGAGTACGCTGATGTATTTGCCTCACAGGACGGAGAATACGGCCGAACACACCTGGTACAACATCGAATAAACACTGGTGATACTAGACCAATTCGTCAGCCTGCTAGGCGCATTCCATTGGCAAAGCAGACAGAAATTGCAGAGATGGTGTCGGCAATGGAGAAAGAAGGTCTGATTGAAAGTTCCAAAAGTCCGTGGGCATCACCGGTTGTACTGGTTAAGAAGAAAGATGGCAGCACGCGGTTCTGCGTGGACTATCGGCAGCTCAATTACGTCACCAAGAAAGACAGCTATCCTCTGCCACGGATTGACGACACGCTAGACACACTATCAGGAGCCCGATGGTTTTCCACTCTCGACTTGAAGAGTGGCTACTGGCAGGTACAGATCCATCCAGAAGACCGGGAGAAAACCGCCTTCACCGCAGGAAATGGGCTATGGCAATTCACGGTAATGCCATTCGGGCTGTGCAATGCTCCGGCGACTTTCGAGCGATTGATGGAATGTGTCCTGCAAGGGTTAACATGGAAAACCTGTTTGGTATACTTGGATGATGTCATCGTCGTAGGAAAAACGTTTGCGCAACACCGAGACAATCTAAGGGATGTGTTTCAAAGGCTTCGAAGTGCCCACCTGAAGCTCAACCCCAAGAAGTGCGCCCTGTTTAGAGCGGAAGTCAAGTACCTGGGACACATAATTTCAGCAAAAGGAGTGAGAACCGATCCAGAGAAGGTCGAAGCGGTGAAAAACTGGCCAGTCCCCAAGGATAAACAAGAACTAAGGAGCTTCCTGGGCCTAGCCATCTACTACAGACGGTTCGTGAAGGATTTTGCCGGGATCGCAAAGAGCCTGCACCAGTTGACGGAAAAGGGAAAACAATTCAAATGGTCAATTGAGTGTGAGAAGAGCTTCAAGGCACTTAAACAACGGCTATGCGATGCCCCGATACTGGCTTACCCCACTCCCGGGGAAACGTTCATTGTGGATGCAGATGCTAGTAATGTCGGGGTGGGAGCCGTACTCTCCCAGGTGCATGACGGCCAAGAGAAGATGGTTGCGTACTTCAGCAAGGTGCTCTCTAAGCCAGAAAGGAACTACAGCGTGACAAGGCGGGAACTTCTAGCTTTGATCTTGGCTACGGAGCACTTTCACAAATACCTCTACGGGATAAAGTTCGTTCTTCGCACAGACCATGCAGCCTTAAAATGGCTATTACAGTTCAAGAGTCCTGAGGGTCAGGTCGCAAGATGGATCGAAAGGCTGCAAATCTACGACTACGAAATACAGCATCGTAAAGGAAAACTCCACCCTAATGCGGATGCACTGTCCCGGAGACCATGCAGAATGGATTGTAAACATTGTGCGCGTCAGGAAGAACGGGAGCTGGTTTCCATCCAAAGAATGAGAGCCGAACCTATCGCCGGCTGGAGCGTAGATGAGATCCGGAACGCTCAGAAGGAAGACTCGGATATTGAGCCGATCCTGGCCTGGAAGGAGAACATGGAGAAACCGGGTCATCAGGACATCTCTCACAGAAGCCCGACCTTAAAGGCATATTTTGCGCAGTGGGACTCCCTCCATGTCCAAGAAGGTGTTCTGAGAAGAAAATGGGAATCCTCCGACGGAAAGTCGTTTGTAATGCAGCTTGTCGTACCGCGGACGAGGGTCAAGGAGGTGTTACAGGAAATGCATGGCGGGGCGACTGGAGGCCACTTGGGAGTGAATAAGACGCTAGAAAAGGTACGAGAACGTTTTTATTGGTTAAAAGCGAAGGAAGATATCGAAGACTGGTGCAGAAAATGCGACGTGTGTGCAGCTAGCAAGGGTCCGAGAATCAAAACTCGAGGTAAGATGCACCAATACAACGTGGGAACACGGAAACCGACAATGGTAATCGGTATATACTCGTAGTGATGGACTACTTCAGTAAGTGGCCGGAAGCGTTTCCGATCCCTAACCAGGAAGCCAGAACCGTGGCGGAGCAGATCGTCTACAATTGGGTTAGCAGATTCGGTGTGCCCTTGGAATTGCATTCTGACCAAGGGCGGAACTTCGAGTCAAGAATCTTCCAAGAGATGTGTCAACTACTCGGAATCAAAAAGACAAGGACAACCCCGCTTCATCCACAGTCGGACGGTATGGTGGAGCGTTTCAATAGGACTTTGGACGAACATCTCTCGAAGGTCGTAGGTGACTACCAACGGGATTGGGACCGGCAGATTCCCTTGTTTTTGATGGCCTATAGAAGTGCCGTGCATAGCACCACTCGACATACACCGTTCGAGATCTTATTTGGTGGAATAGCTCGTTTACCCAGTGAGGTGAAATTTGGATCTCCTACCAATGAGCCCAGAAATGAAGAAGAGTACGTGGCGGACCTTAGGGAAAGGCTTAGGGACATACACCAAAGGACCAGAAGCCAGATTAAGAGGACGAGCGACCGCATGAAGACCAGGTATGATGCCAAGGCAACAACGTCAGGATTCCAGGGAGGAGATCTGGTGTGGCTATATAATCCCCATCGCCAAAAGGGGAAATCACCAAAGTTGCAGCAGAACTGTGAGGGTCCCTACAGAATAATAACCCGCGTCAACGATGTTGTCTACCGCATCCAGCGAGGACCAAGGGCCAAAATGAAAGTGGTTCATGTGGACCGACTGAGTCGATACAATGGCCGAAGTGAGGACACACTTGTTCGGGACGAACAAGTCTAAGAGGAGGGCAGTGTAACATAATGTAGCATAATAACTACACCCTCGAACAGGCAACAAATTCCGAAGTGTCTTTTCATTTGAGGTTCGTGTCTGAAATTAGTCACCACGCTCGGATAATATCACGGATAAAAGAGAGCAAGAGAGAATTATAACTGCACGAAATGATTGTCATCTTGGAATTATTACATCAGAATTTTTCTTGTTCCAGTGGTCGAAGAATTTGCTAGAAGTTTCTGGCTATCAGAAACTTCTGCTATATAAGGACAGATGGAATCAAAAAGGGGCAGTAGTTTCTAAACTGTGGCGAAGAGATTAGAAAAGTGATAATGGGGGAAGTTGTAATTTTGTGATAAATTTAAAGTTGAGATTTAGCAAGAAGAAGTAATTAGTTTGGATTTGTGAATTAAGTAATAGAAAGGAGATAAAGTGATTTGAGAGGACAGAGACCTTGTAAGAAAAGAATTGCGAAGAATAGTATAGTGTGAACCTGAATTGTTCTATAGACTAGAAAATAAAGAAATAATTTCACAGAATATTGTTTTATCTACTCGAGCCGTAGCTCGCATATTACAATATTCTACTTATGATGACTTAATAGGTTTACATTTCCCCCATAGTTTTTAAAAATACTGGGGTAAATGGGGACAACTAACTTCTGTCCTCTAAGTGCTGGGAGCTCGCCTATGGGGTAAAAGTAAACAGACATGAATTTGAATTATTCACTTGAAAAATTGGTTACCGCAATATTTACATTTGCCCCATATATGCATATTACCCATAAAAGAAGAACCGGAAAAGTACCTTGATGCTTTTTTTTAAATAGAAACAAATTGATTTTTACTAAAAAAAAATTATATTTAATCACATGCTTGCAAGATACAGATACCTACTTCAAGTTAGGTACCTACCTATTAAGAGAAAATTAAGTTTTTATTCTTCACTTTTCTTTTAATACGTCGATGCCTTTCTTAAATTTGTAGTAAACACGTGCTTTTGACATATTAAGAGTCAGATTTGGTAGAATTCCAAGTATGTTTTTCAAACGAACATTCGTTTTTTTCAGTCGGAATCAATGCGAAAGTTGTATTTGAAGTGTTCATACTTTTTAAAAGCACCACTTTAATTTCCTTGCTTTCTCCAGGTGACTCTATAACACAAACATATCTGAAGATTACTGATAGTTTGGGGCCCCTTTTAACTGAATCAGGAGAAATTGACCTTTGTTAAGCGTTTTGGAACGAACAGGGCCATGGGCTGTCCTCATCGTATTCGATGTTTTTTTTCATTTTCTGACTCCTCAGAACTTGAGCTGATATTTCGATTTTTTTTATAGAACGCTGTTTTTTCACTGCAGTTTTCCTCTTACGCTTAGGTGTTTGTTTGGCTTTCTTAAGAGCTTCTGCTTATTTAAGTCGATTTAGAGCATCGTCCAAAGTAAGTACCTCACCATAACTAATTTGCTTCAGTCATGGTATTGGTTTTTTCTCTTTGACGGATGGTTCAGTTGCTTGTAATGGAGAATTTGAACGTAAAACAAAGTGCTGATGGAAGTTCCAGGTAAAGCCTCAGTTTCCATAACAGGCTGTTGTGCACTTACTGTTTCAGTTGAATTAGCCATGTTCATATCATTTTCGTGCATCCTTTCATCGTCTGGAGTTGTTTCGCTGTGAACAACTACATTTGTACCTATAGGAAATACAAAATTTGCCTGCTTCAGTACCAGTAGGTACATAAATGAATATACCTAGTTCCTAATGCCTTACATTCAGTTATTTCAGCAAATTGCAAGTACTCCATCAGATGATAAATCCAAGCAAACAGCATTTGAATTTTAATGGTACCTTTCTAGAGCTTCGGGCGGAAATTCGTTTTCTGGAAATTTAGTTCGATCCACAGGGTAAATTCCGGTGTTGACAAATCGCTGTCAGCGATCATAGACTCTTTTCAGGTTTCTCCGATAAGTTTCGAAAACATCTGTTTACTGAGGCGCATACAACCTTTGCCCATTTGCAATTTCCCATAAGCAATCAGTTTTTTTTTCAAGCTGTTTTTATTGGATCGAATACGCATTTGTACAATGATTGCAACTTATCAGTTAGATGACTAAGTAGGCGCATCAATATCACATTATTTTCCAAAGCTTTCTCAACTATTCGGACGCTTACATGACTGCAATGACCATCATATACCAACAATGCTGCTTGATCTGGTAAACCTTCTCCATCACGCATATTTTTAACAAAATTAATAAAGCCATTAGACAACAAATTAAAAAATTCTGGTTCCTCTATCCATCCATTTGTTGAGGACGCGTAGAGTGTTCCCGGAAAACCACCTTCAGAGGTCCATCTCGCCTGAACAGCAGCACCTTTAAAAATTATTAACGGTGGTAATCTGGTCCGAAACGCATGCACTGTTGTGGATTCCCGTCCAGATTCGCCTGAAACTCTGCTTAGAGCTTTACCCTTAGCATCCATTGCATGCATGCGGCTGGGATTATAGTGAAATCCGCTTTCGTCTGGGTTAAAAACGTAGTGTGGTTTATTTGTCAAGTTGTTATCTTCCATCACCTTTTGAAGCTTATGATAGAAATCGTCATACCAGCTCAATACAGTCACCTATGGCACATCGTCAGCTCCGTTTTTAGCCATTCGCTGTCTGCGTTATTTAAGCGAACAAAACAAAGACACTTTCAAACTGGATTCCCGCGGCCTTCAGACAGACTTTTACGTCGATAACTGGAGCTGATGATACCATGATTCAAATACAGAACGAAGTTGTTGCAATATTGAAGTCGGCAGGAATTGAGTTAGCCAAATGGAACAGCAACAAGTCCAGGGTTGTAGGAGCAGTGAAGAGCACCAATGGGCATGCTTAGCCCCATAATTATCAAGGCTAAGATAATTCTACAAAAGTTATGGATCGAAAGGTTAGATTGGGATGCGTCCATTCCACAAACCATCGATACCGAATGGCGTCAATTTATGGTTGATTTGCATTCTCTGAACAATATTTCTGTACCTAGATTCGCTCTTATTGCAACCTACAAGATCCACGGTTTCGCGGATGCATCTATGCAAGCATATGGTTGTTGTATTTACCTTAGGGCCACTGATAGCTAGGGAGCAGTACAGGTCAAGCTTTAGGTTGCAAAATCCAGGGTAGCACCAACAAAGAAAAAACAGCTTCCTCGGCTGGAGCTATGCACAGCTCATCTGTTGTCCAAACTTTGGGCAAAGATTCGAAATGTATTCTGTGGAACTCATTCGGAAGTCTACTTGTGGACGGATTCTTCTATCGTACTGCACTGGATGTCAGCACACTCTTCCAAACTAAGTACCTTCGTGGGAAATAGAGTAACCGAAATTCAAGAAGAAACACAGGGTGCCATCTGGAGACACGTTCCAACACACGAAAATCCGGTTGACATTGTATCGAAAGGGTGCACGGTAGAGGAGTTAAAGGTCTCAGTATGGTTTGTGGGTCCAAGTTTCTTAGGAGGAAGTGAGGACAAATGGCCATCTGCCGTTGAAATTCAGCTTTCTTCAGAAGAAGCATCACTGGAAAAAAGAAAAACAGTGCTGATTTCTCAAAAATCGGAACCAAATTACTTGCTGGCAGTAATAAACAAATATAGTTCCTACACAAAATTGCTTCGAGTTTTTTCGTATGTTGTAAAATTTGGTAGTCGGCTGCACAATCCAATATTGCAACCGAATGGATTTTTAACTGTAGAAGAGTTAGATAATGCTCTAATTCGAATCGTTCACGTCATACAACAGAACTCCTTTTGCGGATGAAATCAAGTGCATTCAAACTAATGGGAAAATAAGGGGCTCTATAAAATGGTTGAATCCCTTCCTTCAGGAAAAGTATGACATCCTTTCGTTGAAGGTAGGAGGACGGTTGAAGTATGCAGACATCGCAGAGGAATTCAAGCACCCATTACTGCTTCCAAAGAATAGCAACTTCGCGAGAACTCTCGTCAGGCATTTCCATCTTTCAAATTATCATGCCGGTCCAAAGGCACTTGTGGCACTGTTGAGGCAAAAATGTTGCATAGTCAACACTAGGGAAGTTGCACGGCAAACTGTGAAGAAATGTCTTCATTGCGTCAGATATCGACCGAAATTGCTTGAGCAGGTGATGGGAGACTTACCCCGGGAAAGGTTGACTGCATCGCGTCCTTTCTCTTGTTGTGGGGTTGATTTCTGCGGTCCAGTTTGCACCCATTTCAAAATTCGTGGCAAAGTACCCTGCAAGACATACATATTGTAGTATGCGAGCTACGGCTCGAGTAGATAAAACAATATTCTGTGAAATTATTTCTTTATTTTCTAGTCTATAGAACAATTCAGGTTCACACTATACTATTCTTCGCAATTCTTTTCTTACAAGGTCTCTGTCCTCTCAAATCACTTTATCTCCTTTCTTCTACTTAATTCACAAATCCAAACTAATTACTTCTTCTTGTTAAATCTCACCTTCCAATTTATCACAAAATTACAACTTCGCCCATTACCACTTTTCTAATCTCTGCGCCACAGTT
Source organism: Pocota personata (assembly GCA_963082735.1). Taxonomy (NCBI): domain Eukaryota; kingdom Metazoa; phylum Arthropoda; class Insecta; order Diptera; family Syrphidae; genus Pocota; species Pocota personata. The sequence goes on along the minus strand of OY720430.1, from coordinate 95,698,765 downwards.
TAGAAACTACTGCCCCTTATATAGCAGAAGTTTCTGATAGCCAGAAACTTCTAGCAAATTCTTCGACCACTGGAACAAGAAAAATTCTGATGTAATAATTCCAAGATGACAATCATTTCGTGCAGTTATAATTCTCTCTTGTTCTCTTTTATCCGTGATATTATCCGAGCTGTGGTGAATAATTTCAGACACGAACCTCAAATGAAAAGACACTTCGGAATTTGTTGCCTGTTCGAGGGCGTAGTTATTATGCTACATTATGTTACACTGCCCTCCTCTTAGATTTGTTCGTCCCGAACAAGTGTGTCCTCACTTCGGCCATTGTATCGACTCAGTCGGTCCACATGAACCACTTTCATTTTGGCCCTCGGTGGTCGTTGGATGCGGTAGACAACATCGTTGATGCGGGTTATTATTCTGTAGGGACCCTCCCAGTTAGGCTGCAACTTAGGTGATTTCCCCTTTTGGCGATGGGGATTATACAGCCACACTAGATTTCCTTCCAGGAAACCTGACGTTGTTGATTTGGCATCATACCTGGTCTTCATGCGGTCGCTCGTTATCTTAATCTGGCTTCTGGTCCTTTGGTGTATGTCCCTAAGCCTTGCCCTAAGGTCCGCCACGTACTCTTCTTCATTTCTGGGCTCATTGGTAGGAGATCCAAATTTCACCTCACTGGGTAAACGAGCTATTCCACCAAATAAGATTTCGAAAGGCGTATGTCGAGTAGTGCTATGCACGGCACTTCTATAGGCCATCAAAAACAAGGGAATCTGCCGGTCCCAATCCCGTTGGTAGTCACCTACGACCTTCGAAAGATGTTCGTCCAAAGTCCTATTGAAACGCTCCACCATACCGTCCGACTGTGGATGAAGCGGGGTTGTCCTTGTCTTTTTGATTCCGAGTAGTTGACACATCTCTTGTAAGATTCTTGACTCGAAGTTCCGCAATTGGTCAGAATGCAATTCCAAGGGCACACCGAATCTGCTTACCCAATTGTAGACGATCTGCTCCGCCACGGTTCTGGCTTCCTGGTTAGGGATCGGAAACGCTTCCGGCCACTTACTGAAGTAGTCCATCACTACGAGTATATACCGATTACCATTGTCGGTTTCCGGAAAGGGCCCTGCGATGTCAATTGCGATTCGTTCGAAAGGTGCTCCCACGTTGTATTGGTGCATCTTACCTCGAGTTTTGATTCTCTGACCCTTGCTAGCTGCACACACGTCGCATTTTCTGCACCAGTCTTCGATATCTTCCTTCGCTTTTAACCAATAAAAACGTTCTCGTACCTTTTCTAGCGTCTTATTCACTCCCAAGTGGCATCCGGACGCCCCGTCATGCATTTCCTGTAACACCTCCTTGACCCTCATCCGCGGTACGACAAGCTGCATTACAAACAACTTTCCGTCGGAGGATTCCCATTTTCTTCTCAGAACACCTTCTTGGACATGGAGGGAGTCCCACTGCGCAAAATATGCCTTTAAGGTCGGGCTTCTGTGAGAAATGTCCTGATGATCCGGTTTCTCCATGTTCTCCTTCCAGGCCAGAATCGGCTCGATATCCGGGTCTTCCTTCTGAGCATTCCGGATCTCATCTACGCTCCAGCCCGCGATAGGTTCGGCTCTCATTCTTTGGATGGAAACCAGCTCCCGTTCTTCCTGACGCGCACAATGTTTACAAACCGTTCTGCATGGTCTCCGGGACAGTGCATGCGCATTAGAGTGGAGTTTTCCTTTACGATGCTGTATTTCGTAGTCGTAGATTTGCAGCCTTTCGATCCATCTTGCGAACTGACCCTCAGGACTCTTGAACTGTAATAGCCATTTTAAGGCTGCATGGTCTGTGCGAAGAACGAACTTCCTCCCATAGAGGTATTTGTGAAAATGCTTCGTAGACAAGATCAAAGCTAGAAGTTCCCGCCTTGTAACGCAGTAGTTCCTTTCTGGCTTAGAGAGCACCTTGCTGAAGTACGCAACCACCTTCTCTTGGCCATCATGCACCTGAGAGAGTACGGCTCCTACCCCGACATTACTAGCATCTGTATCCACAATGAACCTTTCCCCGGGTGTGGGGTAAGCTAGTATCGGGGCATCGCATAGCCGTTGTTTAAGTGCCTTGAAGCTCTTCTCGCACTCAACTGACCATTTGAATTGTTTTCCCTTTTCCGTCAACTGGTGTAGGCTCTTTGCGATCCCGGCAAAATCCTTCAAGAACCGTCTGTAGTAGGTGGCTAGGCCCAGGAAGCTCCTTAGCTGGTGTTTATCCTTGGAGACTGGATAGTTTTTCACCGCTTCGACCTTCTCTGGATCGGTTCTCACTCTTTTCGCTGAAATTATGTGCCCCAAGTACTTGACTTCCGCTCTAAACAGGGCGCACTTCTTGGGGTTGAGCTTCAGGTGGGCACTTCGAAGCCTTTGAAACACATCCCTTAGATTGTCTCGGTGTTGCGCAAATGTTTTTCCTACGACGATGACATCATCCAAGTATACCAAACAGGTTTTCCATGTTAACCCTTGCAGGACACATTCCATCAATCGCTCGAAAGTCGCCGGAGCATTGCACAGCCCGAATGGCATTACCGTGAATTGCCATAGCCCATTTCCTGCGGTGAAGGCGGTTTTCTCCCGGTCTTCTGGATGGATCTGTACCTGCCAGTAGCCACTCTTCAAGTCGAGAGTGGAAAACCATCGGGCTAATGATAGTGTGTCTAGCATGTCGTCAATCCGTGGCAGAGGATAGCTATCTTTCTTGGTGACGTAATTGAGCTGCCGATAGTCCACGCAGAACCGCGTGCTGCCATCTTTCTTCTTAACCAGTACAACCTTTGATGCCCACGGACTTTTGTAAGTTTCAATCAGAACTTCTTTCTCCATTGCCGACACCATCTCTGCAACTTCTTTCTGCTTTGCCAATGGAAGGCGCCTAGCAGGCTGACGAATTGGTCTAGTATCACCAGTGTCTATTCGATGTTGTACCAGGTGTGTTCGGTCGTATTCTCCGTCCTGTGAGGCAAATACATCAGCGTACTCATTGATAAGATTCTCTGCCATAGTTCGCTGCTCCTGATTCAGCTCACTGGACTGGAGAATCTTCTCTCTCGTTTCCGCTGTCCAAGGTGATGGGAGAGGTTTTGGAGCATCATATTATATTGATATTGTTGCGACGGCGGTAATCGGCGTGCATTTTCCAGTCACCTCCCCTCGCCTTAGTTTGACAGTGTGTGGTCTTGCGTTCAAAACTCTCACTGGAACCATGGTGTTCTTTGGTTCGACTAACGTCTTTCCCACGATGTAGTCTTGAGAATTCTTCTCTGGGTCTGGTTCTACTATGTAGAATCGGTGGCTCCCAAGATCACCTTCCAGCTTCGTCCAAATGATTGTCTCTGAAGACGGCGGCAAAACTTCGTCTTTGCTGATGACTGTCCTGAGAGTTACGGCATTCTCATTTCCGTACACCATCGGAATCTCCACATTTCGATACCTCAGTACTTGCATCCCGATGTCCAAGATTACTTCATTTGTTTTCATGAAGTCTATTCCGATGATGCACTCGTCGCATATGTCTGCCACCAGAAACGCATGGGAGAACGTCAGTCCCGCCAGAGTAATCGTAAGACGAACTTCTCCAAACACCTTCGCAGTAGCTGTTGGTGTTGTGCAGCCAGGAGCTTTTGACGATATCTCTTCTTACAGTGGAGGCAGTGGCACCTGTGTCGATGGTGGCTACGCACTTCTTCTTGTTGATTAGTGCCTCCACTGTCAGGCTCTTGTTACCCCGTTTGGTTTGCGAAACTTGAATGGTGGTCCTGGGGCCTCGATTCCAATAACCAACTTCTGCCCCGCGGAGCTGGTCCTTACGCATTTCCCGACTGCTGGTTTTGGTAAATCTGACTGACAGCCAGATGCTGACTCTCTGGTTCAGGCTATCGAGATGCGGTTTGGGGATGAACACATGCAGCAGGTGTACAGGGTTCAGCTGCGTAGTCGAGTCCAGAAAAGGGGGGAAACGCTCCAACAGTTGCAAGCGGATATAGAGCGACTAGCCCATCTTTCATATCCTAAAGCCGATGAGGAACATATCAACGAAATGGCGGTGGAAGCTTTTGTTCAGGCCATAGAGGACAGACAACTGCAAATGGCTGTAAGGATGGCTGAAAGGCGAACATTCCCCGAGGCATTGGCATTCGCTTTGTCAATGAAGGCTGCAGACCAAGCATACCAGGAATACACCGTGTCAGGGAAATGTCCGTCGTGGAATGCTCATGCCAGAGAACAGCCGTCATGGATGAAGACAAAGCTCGCGGAAGTCAAATCCGTTGCTGGAATTGCAACCAAACCGGACACCTACAACGGCAGTGCAGAAGTGCACCTAGACGAGGAAATTGTCCACATTGCGGAAGTAGGAGAAGCAGAGAGGAAGCATCTGGCGGTGATAACATCCGTCCTGTCAGTCAGACTTCCCAAAACTAGCAGTCGGGAAATGCGTAAATACCAACTTCGCGGGGCAGAAGCTGGTTATAGGAATCGAGGCCCCCAGGACCACCATTCAAGTTTCGCAAACCAAACGGGGTAACAAGAGCCTGACAGTAGAGGCACTAATCAACAAGAAGAAGTGCGTAGCCACCATCGACACAGGTGCCACTGCCTCCATTGTAAGAAGAGATATCGTCAGAAGCGCCTGGCTGCATAACACCAACAGCTACTGCCTGAAGACTGCAACAGGGGAAATGGCGAAGGTGTTTGGAGAAGTTCGTCTTACTATTACTCTGGCGGGACTGACGTTCTCCATGCGTTTCTGGTGGCAGACATATGCGACGAGTGCATCATCGGAATAGACTTCATGAAAACAATGAAGTAATCTTGGACATCGGGATGCAAGTACTGAGGTATCGAAATGTGGAGATTCCGATGGTGTACGGAAACGAGAATGCCGTAGCCTCTCAGGACAGTCATCAGCAAAGACGAAGTTTTGCCGCCGTCTTCAGAGACAATCATTTGGACGAAGCTGGAAGGTGATCTTGGGAGCCACCGATTCTACATAGTAGAACCAGACCCAGAGAAGAATTCTCAAGACTACATCGTGGGAAAGACGTTAGTCGAACCAAAGAAACACCATGGTTCCAGTGAGAGTTTTGAACACAAGACCACACACTGTCAAACTAAGGCGAGGGGAGGTGACTGGAAAATGCACGCCGATTACCGCCGTAGCAACAATATCTGAACGTGATGCTCCAAAACATCTCCCATCACCTTGTACAGCGGAAACGAGAGAGACGATTCTCCAGTCCAGTGAACTGAATCAGGAGCAGCGAACTATGGCAGAGAATCTTATCAATGAGTACGCTGATGTATTTGCCTCACAGGACGGAGAATACGACCGAACACACCTGGTACAACATCGAATAGACACTGGTGATACTAGACCAATTCGTCAGCCTGCTAGGCGCTTTAGATTGGCAAAGCAGACAGAAGTTGCAGAGATGGTGTCGGCAATGGAGAAAGAAGTTCTGATTGAAACTTACAAAAGTCCGTGGGCATCACCGGTTGTACTGGTTAAGAAGAAAGATGGCAGCACGCGGTTCTGCGTGAACTATCGGCAGCTCAGTTACGTCACCAAGAAAGATAGCTATCCTCTGCCACGGATTGGCGACACGCTAGACACACTATCAGGAGCCCGATGGTTTTCCACTCTCGACTTGAAGAGTGGCTACTGGCAGGTACAGATCCATCCAGAAGACCGGGAGAAAACCGCCTTCACCGCAGGAAATGGGCTATGGCAATTCACGGTAATGCCATTCGGGCTGTGCAATGCTCCGGCGACTTTCGAGCGATTGATGGAATGTGTCCTGCAAGGGTTAACATGGAAAACCTGTTTGGTATACTTGGATGATGTCATCGTCGTAGGGAAAACGTTTGCGCAACACCGAGACAATCTAAGGGATGTGTTTCAAAGGCTTCGAAGTGCCCACCTGAAGCTCAACCCCAAGAAGTGCGCCCTGTTTAGAGCAGAAGTCAAGTACTTGGGGCACATAATTTCAGCGAAAGAAGTGAGAACCGATCCAGAGAAGGTCGAAGCGGTGAAAAATTGGCCAGTCCCCAAGGATAAACACCAACTAAGGAGCTAACTGGGCCTAGCCACCTACTACAGGCGGTTCGTGAAGGATTTTGCCGGGATCGCAAATAACCTGCACCAGTTGATGGAAAAGGAGACACAATTCAAATGGTCAGCTGAGTGCGAGAAGAGCTTCAAGGCACTTAAACAACGGCTATGCGATGCCCCGATACTGGCTTACCCCACTCCCGGGGAAACGTTCGTTGTGGATGCAGATGCTAGTAATGTCGGGGTAGGAGCCGTACTCTCCCAGGTGCATGACGGCCAAGAGAAGGTGGTTGCGTACTTCAGCAAGGTGCTCTCTAAGCCAGAAAGGAACTACTGCGTGACAAGGCGGGAACTTCTAGCTTTGATCTTGGCTACGAAGCATTTTCACAAATACCTCTATGGGAGGAAGTTCGTTCTTCGCACAGACCATGCAGCCTTAAAATGGCTATTACAGTTCAAGAGTCCTGAGGGTCAGGTCGCAAGATGGATCGAAAGGCTGCAAATCTACGACTACGAAATATAGCATCGTAAAGGAAAACTCCACTCTAATGCGGATGCACTGTCCCGGAGACCATGCAGAATAGATTGTAAACATTGTGCGCGTCAGGAAGAACGGGAGCTGGTTTCCATCCAAAGAATGAGAGCCGAACCTATCGCCGGCTGGAGCGTAGATGAGATCCGGAACGCTCAGAAGGAAGACCCGGATATCGAGCCGATTCTGGCCTGGAAGGAGAACATGGAGAAACCGGATCATCAGGACATCTCTCACAGAAGCCCGACCTTAAAGGCATATTTTGCGCAGTGGGACTCCCTCCATGTCCAAGAAGGTGTTCTGAGAAGAAAATGGGAATCCTCCGACGGAAAGTCGTTTGTAATGCAGCTTGTCGTACCGCGGACGAGGGTCAAGGAGGTGTTACAGGAAATGCATGGCGGGGCGACTGGAGGCCACTTGGGAGTGAATAAGACGCTAGAAAAGGTACGAGAACGTTTTTATTGGTTAAAAGCGAAGGAAGATATCGAAGACTGGTGCAGAAAATGCGACGTGTGCAAGGGTCCGAGAATCAAAACTCGAGGTAAGATGCACCAATACAACGTGGGAGCACCTTTCGAACGAATCGCCATCGACATCGCAGGGCCCTTTCCGGAAACCGACAATGGTAATCGGTATATACGCGTAGTGATGGACTACTTCAGTAAGTGGCCGGAAGCGTTTCCGATCCCTAACCAGGAAGCCAGAACCGTGGCGGAGCAGATCGTCTACAATTGGGACCGGCAGATTCCCTTGTTTTTGATGGCCTATAGAAGTGCCGTGCATAGCACTACTCGGCATACGCCGTTCGAAATCTTATTTGGTGGAATTGCTCGTTTACCCAGTGAGGTGAAATTTGGATCTCCTACCAATGAGCCCAGAAATGAAGAAGAGTACGTGGCGGACCTTAGGGAAAGGCTTAGTTACATACACCAAAGGACCAGAAGCCAGATTAAGATGACGAGCGACCGCATGAAGACCAGGTATGATGCCAAGGCAACAACGTCAGGATTCCAGGAAGGAGATCTGGTGTGGCTGTATAATCCCCATCGCCAAAAGGGGAAATCACCTAAATTACAGCGGAACTGGGAAGGTCCCTACAGAATTGTAACCCGCATCAACGATGTTGTCTACCGCATCCAGCGAGGACCAAGGGCCAAAATGAAAGTGGTTCATGTGGACCGACTGAGTCGATACAATGGCCGAAATGAGGATGCACTTGTTCGGGACGAACACGTCTAAGAGGGGGGCAGTGTAGCATAATAATAACTACGCTCCTATGTCTATGCAGCAAATTCCGAAGTGACTTTCCATTCTGGCAGAATTTTGGTTCAAACTGTCCTTTCATTCGAGGTTCGTGTCTGGGACGAAGTCTCCACAGCTCATGTCAACGAAAGAGACGAATAATATCAGGGATAAAAGGGAATTATAACTGCAAGAATTATTTCTCTTGTTCCAGTGGTCGAAGAATTTGCTAGAAGTTTCTGGCTATCAGAAACTTCTGCTATATAAGGACAGATGGCGATCAAAAAAAAGACACAGTTGGTTTAGAACCGTGGCGAAGAGATTGGAAAAGTGATAATGGGCGAAGTGGTAATTTGGTGATAAATTGAAAGTTGAGAGTGAACAAGAAAAAGTAATTAGTTTGGATTTGTGAATTAAGTAATTGAAAGGAGATAAAGTGATTTGAGAGGAAAGAGACCTTGTAAGAAAAGAATTTGCGAAGAATAGTATAGTGTGAACTTGAATTGTTCTATAGAGTAGAAAATAAAGAAATAATTTCACAGAATAATAATTGTTTTATCTACTCGAGCCGTAGCTCGCATATTACAATATCTAATAATTGTGTCTTAAAGATATTTAAACTGCTGAAAACTGATATTTTGCTGTATTCAATGCGGATTATGACCCAAAGCAACACCTTCAGTAGAAACAACTTTTATTAGCACATTTTATACATTTGTGTTATTGAGGTACTGAAACATACATATATACCTAATTGTTAGAGATTATACGATGAATTAAAGATTATGTGAAGATTGACGTACAGTACGTTTGAAGATATTGTAGCATAATAATAACTACGCTCCTACGACTATGCAGCAAATTCCGAAGTGACTTTTCATTCTGGCAGAATTTTGGTTCGAACTGTCCTTTTATTCGAGGTTCGTGTCTGGGATGAAGTCTCCACAGCTCATGTCAACGAAAGAGACGAATAATATCAGGGATAAAATCGAATTATAACTGCAAGAATTATTACATCAGAATTTCTCTTGCTCCAGTGGTCGAAGAATTTGCTAGAAGTTTCTGGCTATCAGAAACTTCTGCTATATAAGGCCAGATGGCGATCAAAAAGGGGCAGTAGTTTCTAAACTGTGGCGAAGAGATTAGAAAAGTGATAATGGGCGAAGTTGTAATTTTGTGATAAATTGAAAGTTGAGATTTAACAAGAAGAAGTAATTAGTTTGGATTTGTGAATTAAGCAATAGAAAGGAGATAAAGTGATTTGAGAGGACAGAGACCTTGTAAGAAAAGAATTGCGAAGAATAGTATAGTGTGAACCTAAATTGTTCTATAGACTAGAAAATAAAGAAATAATTTCACAGAATATTGTTTTATCTACTCGAGCCGTAGCTCCGTTTCGGATCTTTCGGCCGAAGCCTTCATCGCAGCTTTGAAAAGGATGATAGGTCGGAGAGGTCTCCCAAGAGATGTTCACTACGACAACGCAACTAATTTCGTAGGGGCACAGTCCAAACTGGTTGAATTGCGCAATATGTTGTTCAAGAAATCCTCTCAAGAAACAATAACCAATTTTTGTACTAGCATAAACTTTCATTTTATACCCCCCAGGGCACTCCACTTTGGCGGGATTTGGGAAGCTGCAGTGAAGGTAGCGAAAGGTCACTTATATCATAGCTTGAGCGGCACAAAACTAACGTTCGAGGAGTTGTCAAAAGCGTTGGTGGAGATCGAGGCGGTGATGACTTCGAGGACAATTACTCCGATGTCCTCCGACCCCAATGACCTCGAAGCTCTCACTCCCGCACATCTACTCACCGGTTCTTCATTGAAGGCCGTTCCAAAACCTGCAGTAGAGGTTCCCGACATCAGCTACATCCATAGATGGCGGCGAATAAATGCCGTCAAAAATCACTTTTGGCAAAGATGGTCAACCGAGTACATCCACGAACTGCAGGGCAGAGAGAAGTGGACATCTCCAAGCCCTAACGTATCCATTGGCAGCCTAGTCATCATCCATGAAGACAACGTTTCCCCTCAAAAATGGCTTATGGGGAGAATTACCAACGAGGTTCTGGGTTGGCGAACGGAAAACGCTTCGTACGCTTATTCAGTTAGCTTGTTCACTAGACGTGGGTTGTTTTCCTTCAATATAACTTTACTACCAAGTGTAAGAAGCACAGATGAGTGATCTATGTCAAGATCAGGTCCTTCTTCTACTTTGGTAGTACTTAAGGATATATTCCTGGTTATAAAGAAGTCGACAACATCTGGATTTTTGTTCCTATCTGGGGGCCAGTAAGTATTTTTTCCCGTTGAGGTGCTATTAGTTTTGATTCCCAAAATTTGTTTATAGCGTTGAAGTCTCCGCCTATTGTGAATTTATTTCCGAGTATACGGAAGAGGCTTTTGAAATCATTTTGTTTCAGCCTAAAGCTAGGAGAACAATATACTGCTGCTACCCTTATCTGGCTGCTGCATGTTTTTATTTTGACTGATGTGGCTTGTATTTTACTCGACTGATATTTTTCGTCTTCGTGTTGATTAATGCTCTCTCTAATTATAATTGCAGTACCCCTCTTGCTGTATTATGAGTGGTCGTGAATTGAAGTAAATTTTGCACCAATAGTTGTATAGTGTTTTCAATCGTTGTTTTTTACTGTTCAATCGTGGTCTTTCTTAAGTACAATACTACAGAGAAGATGAATCGATGTCATTAATTTAGCATCTGGCAATTTCGATTGCTAATTATATCTGATTAAAAATTGGTTCTATGCATTCAGAAGACACAGCAGAAGCTCAAAATAAGTATTTCAGGCTGCACAGCATAAACTTTGCTAGGAAATTTTCGAAGAAGGATTGTAATATGTGGATGTTTTAAACAGGTTATTATTGATTTCTGATCCTTTAATAACAAGTGGAACACCTTTGCCTGCTAAAAAAAAAAAAAAAAAACCTTAGAAAAGAAACACTAGACTTTCTTATTTCTGAGCCCCCTGTTCCATTTTCATCAGTTGATAGAAGTTTAGCTGATGAAGAATGAGATGAAGATTCTGATGAAGAATTCCTTAGATGAAGAGGAATCTTAGGCTAAATCTTCTGAGTAATTTTTTTAAAATTCAACTTTCATTTATAATTCTTTTCATCGAAATAAAAAAACATAACTTTAAAAAAAAAATGCCTTTAAAACTGTATTAATTATGTTTTCAGATTTAGATCAGACTATTAAGGTACAAAAATGGCAGCTTTTTGCATCCAAATGATCTTATGTGCTAGGTCATGATCCAATAATCCAAATTAAATATAACCGAGTGGCGGTTCTGGTATATATGGTACATATGTATTGTAATATGCGAGCTACGGCTCGAGTAGATAAAACAATATTCTGTGAAATTATTTCTTTATTTTCTAGTCTATAGAGCAATTCAGTTTCACACTATACTATTCTTCGCAATTCTTTTCTTACAAGGTCTCCTACCTCTCAAATCACCTTATCTCCTTTCAATTACTTATTTCACAAATCCGAACTAATTACTTCTTCTCGTTAAATCTCAACTTTCATTTTATCACAAAATTACAACTTCGCCCATTATCACTTTTCTAATCTCTTCGCCACGGTTTAAAAACTACTGCCCCTTTTTTGATCGCCATCTGTCCTTATATAGCAGAAGTTTCTGATAGCCAGAAACTTCTAGGAAATTCTTCGACCACTGGAACAAGAGAAATTCCAAGATGACAATCATTCTTGCAGTTATAATTCCCTCTCATCCGTGATATTATCCGTCTCTTTCGTAGACATGAACTGTGGAAACCGCAGACACGAACCTCGAGTGAAAGGACACTTCGAACCAAAATTCTGCCAGGATGAAAAGACACTTCGGAATTTGTTGCATCATACTTTTAGGGAGCGTAGTTATTATTATGCTACACTGCCCCCCTCTTAGACGTGTTCGTCCCGAACAAGTGCATCCTCATTACGGCCATTGTATCGACTCAGTCGGTCCACATGGACCACTTTCATTTTGGCCCTCGGTCCTCGCTGGATGCGGTAGACAACATCGTTGATGCGGGTTACTATTCTGTAGGGACCTTCCCAGTTCCGCTGCAATTTAGGTGATTTCCCCTTTTGGCGATGGGGATTATACAGCCACACCAGATCTCCTTCCTGGGATCCTGACGTTGTTGCCTTGGCATCATACCTGGTCTTCATGCGGTCGCTCGTCATCTTAATCTGGCTTCTGGTCCTTTCGTGTATGTCCCTAAGCTTTTCCCTAAGGTCCGCCACGTACTCTTCTTCATTTCTGGGCTCTTTGGTAGGAGATCCAAATTTCACCTCACTGGGTAAACGAGCTATTCCACCAAATAAGATTTCGAACGGCATATGTCGAGTAGTGCTATGCACGGCACTTCTATAGGCCATCAAAAACAAGGGAATCTGCCGGTCCCAATCCCGTTGGTAGTCACCTACGACCTTCGAGAGATGTTCGTCCAAAGTCCTATTGAAACGCTCCACCATACCGTCCGTCTGTGGATGAAGCGGGGTTGTCCTTGTCTTTTTGATTCCGAGCAGTTGACACATCTCTTGGAAGATTCTTGACTCGAAGTTCCGCCCTTGGTCAGAATGCAATTCCAAGGGCACACCGAATCTGCTAACCCAATTGTAGACGATCTGCTCCGCCACGGTTCTGGCTTCCTTGTTAGGGATCGGAAACGCTTCCGGCCACTTACTGAAGTAGTCCATTACTACGAGTATATACCGATTACCATTGTCGGTTTCCGGAAAGGGCCCTGCGATGTCAATGGCGATTCGTTCGAAAGGTGCTCCCACGTTGTATTGGTGCATCTTACCTCGAGTTTTGATTCTCGGACCCTTGCTAGCTGCACACACGTCGCATTGTCTGCACCACTCTTCGATATCTTCCTTCGCTTTTAACCAATAAAAACGTTCTCGTACCTTTTCTAGCGTCTTATTCACTCCCAAGTGGCCTCCGGACGCCCCGCCATGCATTTCCTGTAACACCTCCTTGACCCTCGTCCGCGGTCCGACAAGCTGCATTACAAACGACTTTTCGTCGGAGGATTCCCATTTTCTTCTCAGAACACCTTCTTGAACATGGAGGGAGTCCCACTGCGCAAAATATGCCTTTAAGGTCGGGCTTCTGTGAGAGATGTCCTGATGATCCGGTTTCTCCATGTTCTCCTTCCAGGCCAGAATCGGCTCGATATCCGGGTCTTCCTTCTGAGCGTTCCGGATCTCATCTACGCTCCAGCCCGCGATAGGTTCGGCTCTCATTCTTTAGATGGAAACCAGCTCCCGTTCTTCCTGACGCGCACAATGTTTACAATCCGTTCTGCATGGTCTCCGGGACAGTGCATCCGCATTAGAGTAGAGTTTTCCTTTACGATGATGTATTTCGTAGTCGTAGATTTGCAGCCTTTCGATCCATCTTGCGACCTGACCCTCAGGACTCTTGAACTGTAATAGCCATTTTAAGGCTGCATGGTCTGTGCGAAGAACGAACGAAGGTATTTGTGAAAATGCTTCGTAGCCAAGATCAAAGCTAGAAGTTCCCGCCTTGTCACGCAGTAGTTCCTTTCTGGGTTAGAGAGCACCTTGCTGAAGTACGCAACCACCTTCTCTTGGCCATGATGCACCTGGGAGAGTTCGGCTCCTACCCCGACATTACTAGCATCTGTATCCACAATGAACGTTTCCCCGGGAGTGGGGTAAGCTAGTATCGGGGCAGCGCATAGCCGTTGTTTAAGTGCCTTGAAGCTCTTCTCGCACTCAGCTGACCATTTGAATTGTTTCCCCTTTTCCGTCAACTGGTGCAGGCTCTTTGCGATCCCGGCAAATCCTTCACAAACCGTCTGTAGTAGGTTTCTAGGCCCAGGAAGCTCCTTAGTTGGTGTTTGTCTTTGGGGACTGGCCAGTTTTTCACCGCTTCGACCTTCTCTGGGTCGGTTCTCACTCCTTTCGCTGAAATTATGTGTCCCAGGTACTTGACTTCCGCTCTAAACAGGGCGCACTTCTTGGGGTTGAGCTTCAGGTGGGCACTTCGAAGCCCTTGAAACACATCCCTTAGATTGTCTCTGTGTTGCGCAAACGTTTTTCCTACGACGATGACATCATCCAAGTATACCAAACAGGTTTTCCATGTTAACCCTTGCAGGACACATTCCATCAATCGCTCGAAAGTCGCCGGAGCATTGCACAGCCCGAATGGCATTAGGCGGTTTTGTCCCGGTCTTCTGGATATATCTGTACCTGCCAGTAGCCACTCTTCAAGTCGAGAGTGGAAAACCATCGGGCTCCTGATAGTGTGCCTAGCGTGTCGTCAATCCGTGGCAGAGGATAGCTGTCTTTCTTGGTGACGTAATTGAGCTGCCGATAGTCCACGCAGAACCGCGTGCTGCCATCTTTCTTCTTAACCAGTACAACCGGTGATGCCCACGGACTTTCGGAACTTTCAATCAGACCTTCTTTCTCCATTGCCGACACCATCTCTGCAACTTCTGTCTGCTTTGCCAATGGAAGGCGCCTAGCAGGCTGACGAATTGGTCTAGTATCACCAGTGTCTATTCGATGTTGTACCAGGTGTGTTCGGCCGTATTCTCCGTCCTGTGAGGCAAATACATCAGCGTACTCATTGATAAGATTCTCTGCCATAGTTCGTTGCTCCTGATTCAGCTCACTGGACTGGAGAATCGTCTCTCTCGTTTCCGCTGTCCAAGGTGATGGGAGAGGTTTTGGAGCATCACGTTCAGATATTGTTGCGACGTCGGTAATCGGCGTGCATTTTCCAGTCACCTCCCCTCGCCTTAATTTGACAGTGTGTGGTCTTGCGTTCAAAACTCTCACTGGAACCATGGTGTTCTTTGGTTCGACTAACGTCTTTCCCACGATGTAGTCTTGAGAATTCTTCTCTGGGTCTGGTTCTACTATGTAGAATCGGTGGCTCCCAAGATCACCTTCCAGCTTCGTCCAAATGATTGTCTCTGAAGACGGCGGCAAAACTTCGTCTTTGCTGATGACTGTCCTGAGAGCTACGGCATTCTCGTTTCCGTACACCATCGGAATCTCCACATTTCGATACCTCAGTACTTGCATCCCGATATCCAAGATTGCTTCATTTGCTTTCATGAAGTCTATTCCGATGATGCACTCGTCGAATATATCTGCCACCGGAAACGCATGGGAGAACGTCAGTCCTGCCAGAGTAATCGTAAGACGAAATTCTCCAAATATCTTCGCCATTTCCCCTGTTGCAGTCTCCAGGCAGTAGCTGTTGGTGTTGTGCAGCCAGGAGCTTTTGACGATATCTCTTCTTACAGTGGAGGCAGTGGCACCTGTGTCGATGGTGGCTACGCACTTCTTCTTGTTGATTAGTGCCTCCACTGTCAGGCTCTTGTTACCCCGTTTGGTTTGCGAAACTTGAATGGTGGTCCTGGGGGCCTCGATTCCAATAACCAACTTCTGCCCCGCGGAGCTGGTCCTTACGCATTTCCCGACTGCTGGTTTTGGTAAATCTGACTGACAGCCAGATGCTTCCTCTCTGCTTCTCCTACTGGTGCAATGTGGACAATTTCCTCGCCGTTGTAGGTGTCCGGTTTGGTTGCAATTCCAGCAACGGATTTGACTTCCGCGGGCTCTGTCTTCATCCATGACGGCTGTTCTCTGGCATGAGCATTCCACGACGGACATTTCCCTGACACGGTGTATTCCCTGGTATGCTTGGTCCGCAGCCTTCATTGACAAAGCGAATGCCAATGCCTCGGGGAGTGTTCGCTTTTCAGCCATCCTTACAGCCATTTGCAGTTGTCTGTCCTCTATGGCCTGAATAAAAGCTTCCACCGCCATTTCGTTGATAAGCTCCTCACCGGCTTTAGGGTATGAGAGATGTTCTAGTTGTTCTATATTCGCTTGCAACTGTTGGAGCGTTTCCCCCCTTTTCTGGACTCGACTACGCAGCTGCATGTGTACACCTGCTGCATGTGTTCATCCCCAAACCGCATCTCGATAGCCTGAACCAGAGAGTCGTAGTTCTGTTGTTTATCTTCCGAGATGGTCTGCAAGAGCTCCGCAGCTGGACCCCTCAGTGCAAGCGTGAGTGCAATAGACTTTTCTTCATCGTCCCAGCTATTGGTCATTGCGGCCGCTTCGAATTGCCTCTTATAAATTGGCCATGATGTTTGACCATCGAAGATAGGAGGCTGCATCTCCTTTCTTCTCAGACCGTCAGTGGAATATTCCCGTGCTTTCTGTCTCTTCACGTTGCTGAGTTCCTTAGTAAGATTTTCGACTTGCTTTTCTACTTTTTCGAACTGAGTCTCTATCTTCCCGAACTGAGTTTCATGCTTCTCAAAGTTTTCATCGAATCTAGTTTCGACTTTTTCGAGTTGCGTCTCGACCTTCTCGATTTTCTCTTCGATCGCTTCGAATTTGGACTCCAAGTTCTTGTTTTGCTCATCAAGTTTGCTTTCCAGAGCATCTAGAGAATTCTTTTGTTCGTCCAGCTTAAGTTCTAGAGAATTCTTTTGTTCGTCCATTGCTTTCTTTTGTTCGTCCATTGCTTTCTTTTATTCGTCCAGCTTAAGTTCTAGAGAATTATTTTGTTCGTCCAGCTTAAGTTCTATAGAATTCCTTTGGTCTTCTATTGCTTTCTTTAGTTCGTCCATGACTAACTTAAGCTGCAGAAGCAGACTCGTTCCTCTCCTCCTCGTCCTCTGGTTCCTCTTCCACGTCAAACTCTACGTCGTGCGAATTTTCACTTCCTGCGTTACTGCTTCTTCCAGACGAATCAGCAATGCATCTATTCCCCCAGTTGTGTCGAGGTTCCGCTTACTGAGTTCTGCCTTTAGTTGAATTATAGTTAGTTTTCCCAATTTGCGACCCATTGTGCGCAATTAATTAACTCAACACAGAATGGTTTTTTTTTTTTTTTTTTTTTTTTTTTTTTTTTTTTTTTTTTTTTTTTTTTTTTTTATTGTGCAATTTCACACCACGGAAATAGTTATTCACAGAATATGTGACACTTCGGAATTTGTTGCATCATACTTTTAGGGAGCGTAGTTATTATTATGCTACAGTATGTATGATACTTACTTACTTATATCCTGTATCCCCTGGTGGGTCCTAGGGCCTCTACAATGCCTACGCGCCATCGTGTGCGATTTCTGGAAATGTGCCTCAGCTCTCCCCAATTCTTTCCCAGTTGTCGTGCTTCCTTCTCAACTGTTCTGCGCCACGTACTCCTAGGACCGCCGCGTATCCTGCCATCCTGGGTAAGCGGGTTCCATCGCATCACTTGGTTAGCTATGGACCTGTCACCCTTTCGGAGAGTGTGACCGATCCACTGCCACTTTCATCGTCGTATGGTTGTGCCTTTCGTTCCGTTTATGGCCCGTTCTCTGATAACGCCGTTCGCTAGAGACACGGTTTGGCCAGAATATCCTTAAGATGTAGCGTAGACACCTATTGACAAACGTTTGCAGCTTCCTCGTGATAGTGACGGTCACTCTCCAGGTACCACATCCATATAGCAACACGGATTCATCGTTGGAACGGAACAGTCGTAGCTTGGTGTTTAAGCTAATTGCCTTACTTCGCCGAACTATGGATAGCATCCCAAACGCAGATTTTGCTTTACCAGTTCGGTTCCGCCATCGGTTGAGACAATACTCCCATGGTATTGGAAACTCTCTACTCTCTTAGTCGTTCGTCCAGGAATGGATATATGAGTTGATGAGTTTGATCCTAGGCTGATCATTTTTGTTTTTGCCGAGTTAATTTTCAGCCCAACGACGTCTACTTCCCTCTCCATATTTACTGTCATTTGGTGAGGGTCCATTATTCTGTGAGACAGTAGGCATACATCGTCGGCGTAGTCGAGGTGTTTGAGTTCAGATGTGAGAGTCCATCGAATTCCTCAATTTCCTGTTGATAAGGTCGCATTCAGCACATCGCCAATCACCAATAAAAGCAGTATTGGTGAAAATATGGAGCCTTGCCGAAGCCCACTTTAGACGTCGAATTCCTCTGACAGCCTTCCTCTGTGCAAAACGTGACATGTGGACCCATCATATGTTGCCTTGATAATTGCTATTAATTTATCAGGAATGCCCCTCCTGCGCAAGGCACGCCAAATAAATTCCCGATTGACACTATCAAACGCCTTTTCAAAATCGATGAACAACAGGTGAAGTGGTGATCGATATTCAACACATTACTCGATGATGATCCGCAAGGTGTTGATGTAGTCGACACAGGAGGATCCAGAGCGGACACCTGCTTATTCGGCGTCGAGTGTGTCTTCAAGGTGTTCTTTGATTCGCTCCAGGATGATTCTAGCTATTGTATTGGCCACAGCAGGCAGCACGCAGATACCTCTCCAGTTTTCGCACTGCATTAGGTTGCCTTTTTAGGGAGCTTGACGATCATTCCCTTTTTCCACTCATTCGGAAAACCCTCGGCTTCCCATGTTCTCCTGACAAGTGGGAACAGTAGCTCTGCCGATGCTGTTGCCGCAGCTTGAAAAAGCTCCGCGGGTATGCCGTCAAGTCCTACCGCCTTATTAGTTTTCATTGCTTTGATTACGATAATAATCTCCTCCTTACTGGGGGTTGTGGTGCTAATTCGGGAATTTCTTTCTATGGACACTTCAGTCTGACTTGGGTGCACATTGCTGGCGAATACTCGGTTTAGAACTGAAGCAAAGTGCTCCTTCCATCTCTTCAGTTAATCCTCATTCGATATTAGCAACGAACCGTCTAAGCTTTTCGCTGGGTGTTGAGTAGAGCTTCGGCCACCTATAAGCTCATTAGTGGTCCTATAAACGGTTCTGCTGTCGCACCTCGCTGCTGCTTCTTCTGCTTCCGTAGCCAGCGCATTGTCACGTCTCACGCTACGCTGTACTTCTCTCATCTTCATTCGATAAACGGACTCAGGCTCGATCCTCCCTGCTGCTGGAGTTGCTGCAATTCGAGCTCTTAGCTGTTTTCGTTCGTTGATCCTTCTCCAGGTATCCTCAGAAAGCCACGCCCTATGGTTTCCCAGCGATCGACCGACAATCATTTCAGCACCTGATGTGAAAACAGTTTCTACAGCGCACCAATGGTCTTAGATGGTGGCGGGCAGTGAGCTGCTGTTTGTTTCCACTCCACATGAGAAATGGTCCCTTAATTCTTGGCGCACTGAGGGAACTCTCAATCGGTCTACGTTGAACCTAGGTATTCTTGTGTCGTTAGATCTACGAACGGCAGCAGTGCGTAATCGGAGAGTAGCTATCATAAGATGGTGATCTCATACCAACCCCATGTCGGCACCTCGTCTGTTTCGGACGCCTAGGAGACTACTTCTAAAACGGCGACTGATGGTAAAATGGTCAATTTGGTTGGAGGTTGCTTGCCTGTCAGTTGACACCCAACTGATTTTATGGTAGGCTTTGTGCTCAAACATAGTGCCACCTATGACAAGATGATTTGCGTTACAAAAGTCAACAAATCTTTCGCCGTTGTCATTGCGATTGCCTAGTCCGTGCCGTCCCATAACATGTTTGAGCCCTTCGTTGTCGCAGCCTACCTTTGCATGACGGTCCCCGCCACAATGACAAGGTCGCCATTGGGCATTGCATTATGAACAGCTCCCAACTGGTTGTAAAAGGTCTCCTTTTCTTCCTCAGACGAACCATCCGTGGGAGCGTAACACTGTATATTGGTGACGCGACGTACTCTCGTCCGGAATCTGGCCGCTAAAATCCTATCACCGTGCGGCTGCCAGGAAATTAGGCCTCTGCGTGCTGTTGGCGTTAGCAGCAGTCCAACTCCATATCCACGGGGGCTTCCGGATGGTCTTTCGGTGTAGAGTAATGCAGTGTTACGCGTTGGGGATTGGTACTCACCCGCATCTAACCATCTTATCTCGCTTACTCCCAATATATGTCCAGCCTATATCGCATGAACTCATGCTCCAGTTGAAGGAATCTGGCGTTCTGAGGTCCTTCACTCTGAGAGTCAAAGGAGCGTCTTCACATTCCAGAAACCAATCTTCGTCAACGTGTTATCAGTCCTTATCCGAGGCATTGTGTTGGTTTCCGTAGCGGTTAAAGTTTCGGTAACATTACGAACTTGATTGTTGCGCTACTGGTCCAATCCATGTTTTGGACAGTCAGTCGTTTCCCGATCAATCGCCATGCAGGTCCCCGAAATGATGCATATATGTATATATATATACATAAGTACGAGTATACCTGAAACAGCTTAGAGAAAAGATGGCTCCATTTATAAAATAGTGCAAGGATCGTCACAAAATTATATACTCGTACTAATTGGGTACCTGCATTATGTACATATAAATATACTATATGTGTACCACGTTGCTACAAATAAAACATTGGAATAGGAATCCCTAATACATGAATCACCATAAATTACCTTAATGGCAATTATTGTCGTTTGAATTGAAAGTGCGACCGGAAATTTCGAAATTTTGAAAACTCTCGCGTCGACAAACCGTTTATCGCTGCCGAATTGCCCGATGCCTGGGCTGGGAGCTGGTAGTTCATTATTTTCACAATGGTGCATTCTCATGATTACAATTATAATTAATGAGGAATAAAACTGTTTAGGATACTGCAATTTTCGAGAAAATTAATAATTTATGCAGTCAATTGCTGGCATTTTGTGGGTATACCACTAAATGAGCGAAAAATGCAACGATTTAGTGCTAATTAATTTTAAGTAACCATTGGGAAATTTCTGAAATACATAGTGCGAATAAATGTGTGGGCCGTTGGATTTAAATAGAATGGAGCTAACTAGGATTTAATCTATTCTTGTGCAGCGTGTACCCAGCGCTGCTAGGGTGTTCCCTTTCAAATACAGAATAAGGTACAAAAATGATTTAATTTAAATCGTTTAAACTAAGAGTATTATGAAGGGTTGCTCGATGGATAACGCAACATTTTGAAAAAGTTCGACATCAGTTTTGGCCTAGTGTCTACCTGCAATGTTCGTTTGTTGGTTGACTACTCTAAACTACTCAGGAAAAAAAATTTCGGCGGAAAACATGACCAACATTTACGATGTCCATGCCCATACTATACGTACGAGTATAGCTATTACTTTAGGGCATTCGAACTCATTCGTTAGAATTACATGAGTAATTCTACCTTTTAAGTACAAAAGTGACTATAATGGCTGAAGTAACTGCCTCTCTGTGTTATATAATGAGGATTTCCATTTGGTTGGAACCTCCTACATACACGTACATACTTACGAGTATGTATATGAATTTTAATTGAAAATTTTCAGATTGAGTTTTTTGCAAAATCGCGCATTCCTTAGTTCGCATGAGACATTTACTTCCGTTAACTGTTTTTTAGAATAAAGAAATCACAAAGCTCACTCTGCGGTTCCCATCAATATATTTTTCACTATGGCCTATGCCGTCTTGTTGTCTCGTTCGTTAGAATTTCCACTTTTCAGTTTTATGTATAATCGTTGGTTTTTAGTTTTATAGGCGTAAAAGGCGTTACAGATTCGACATTATTATTTCTTTTACTTGCACATATGTTTAGAGTAAGTTTTAATTTCGAACTCGAAAGTGGGTCAGCTAATTATGTCCTTATGTCTGTCTATCCGTCGATTTGAGTGTACGTGTACCCGATTGCAGCCTAAACGGTGGGATGGTTTTTGTTAAGCTCCTTATCTGGGTTTGGTGGGATAACAATTCGAGGTGGAACCGGAATTTTCATTCTACCCCCAAAATTAACAGTACTTTACTAATGGCCGATTTTGAAAAAAAAAACGATTTTCTTGAAAACGGCCCTAACGGTATTATTTAAATTTAATATTTGAGTTGACGTGGACCTGGTTCACTAAATGGGGTACCAAAATTTTCATACGGAGGACACGAGGTGCTTACGTGATAAGGTAATGGATTGGCATTTGGCGATATTGAGCTCTAAGCGATTTTTTGGGCACCAGTTCGAAAAACTATCAAGGTTGTAGCGTATCGTACATCGGGTTCCATTCAGAGATGGCTCTCGATAAAAATAAAACACAACATAGATGTCGGGCGTGCTGGCAAAATGTTCATTTTCTTTCTTCGGTTACGATAATTGCGTGTTAAAAGAAGGACAAAAGAATTGAAAAAGGACCAGCGTAGCGGCAAAACCTATCATTGTTCTAAATAAAGTAAATTAATCGCATTGTTTTAAATAAACCAAATTAAATAGTAAACTAAGTATATTGTAGCATAATAATAACTACGCCCCCTAAAAATATGACGCAACAAATTCCGAAGTGACTTTTCATTCTGGCAGAATTTTGGTTCGAACTGTCCTTTCATTCGAGGTTCGTGTCTGGGACGAAGTCTCCAAAGCTCATGTCAACGAAAGAGACGAATAATATCAGGGATAAAAGGGAATTATAACTGCAAGAATTATTTCTCTCGTTCCAGTGGTCGAAGAATTTGCTAGAAGTTTCTGGCTATCAGAAACTTCTGCTATATAAGGACAGATGGCGATCAAAAAAAGACACAGTTGGTTTAGAACCGTGGCGAAGAGATTGGAAAAGTGATAATGGGCGAAGTTGTAATTTGGTGATAAATTGAAAGTTGAGAGTGAACAAGAAAAAGTAATTAGTTTGGATTTGTGAATTAAGTAATTGAAAGGAGATAAAGTGATTTGAGAGGAAAGAGACCTTGTAAGAAAAGAATTGCGAAGAATAGTATAGTGTGAACTTGAATTGTTCTATAGACTAGAAAATAAAGAAATAAATTTTCACAGAATAATTGTTTTATCTACTCGAGCCGTAGCTCGCATATTACATTGGTGTCAGAAGCTGGGATAAAACTTATTCTGTGAATAACTATTTCCGTGGTGTGAAATTGCACAATACAAAAAAAAAAAAAAAAAACGATTTCTGTGTTGAGTTAATTAGTTGCGCAAAATGGGTCGCAAATTGGGAAAACTAACTATAACTCAACTAAAGGCAGAACTCAGTAAGCGGAACCTCGACACAACTGGGGGAAAAGATGCCCTACTGATTCGTCTGGAAGAAGCAGTAACGCAGGAAGGTGAAAATCCGCACGACGTAGAGTTTGACGTGGAAGAGGAACCAGCAAGTACAGCAGCCGACCCGGGTATAACAAGTCTGCTCCTGCAACTTAAGTTAGTCATGGACGAACAAAAGAAAGCAATAGAAGATCAAAGGAATTCTCTAGAACTTAAGCTGGACGAACAAAAGAAAGCGATGGACGAACAAAAGAAGGCGATGGACGAACAAAAGAAAGCAATGGGCGACCAAAGGAATTCTCTAGAACTTAAGCTGGACGAACAAAAGAAAGCAATGGACGAACAAAAGAATTCTCTAGATGCTCTGGAAAGTAAACTTGATGAGCAAAACAAGAACTTGGAATCCAAATTCGAAGTGATCGAAGAGAAAATCGAGAAGGTCGAGACGCAACTCGAAAAAGTCGAAACTAGATTCGATGAAAATTTTGAGAAACATGAAACTCAGTTCGGGAAGATAGAGACTCAGTTTGAAAAAGTGGATACGCAATTCGAGATAGTAGGAAAGCAAGTCGAAAATCTTGCTAAGGAGCTCAGCAACGTGAAGAGACAGAAAGCACGGGAATATTCCACTGACGGACTGAGAAGAAAGGAGATGCAGCCTCCTATCTTCGATGGTCAAACATCATGGCCAATTTATAAGAGGCAATTCGAAGCGGCCGCAATGACCAATAGCTGGGACGATGAAGAAAAGTCTATTGCACTCACGCTTGCACTGAGGGGTCCAGCTGCGGAGCTCTTGCAGACCATCCCGGAAGGTAAACAGCAGAACTACGACTCTCTGGTTCAGGCTATCGAGATGCGGTTTGGGGATGAACACATGCAGCAGGTGTACAGGGTTCAGCTGCGTAGTCGAGTCCAGAAAAGGGGGGAAACGCTCCAACAGTTGCAGGCGGATATAGAGCGACTAGCCCATCTTTCATACCCTAAAGCCGGTGAGGGGCTTATCAACGAAATGGCGGTGGAAGCTTTTATTCAGGCCATAGAGGACAGACAACTGCAAATGGCTGTAAGGATGGCTGAAAAGCGAACACTCCCCGAGGCATTGGCATTCGCTTTGTCAATGAAGGCTGCGGACCAAGCATACCAGGGAATACACCGTGTCAGGGAAATGTCCGTCGTGGAATGCTCATGCCAGAGAACAGCCGTCTTGGATGAAGACAAAGCTCGCGGAAGTCAAATCCGTTGCTGGAATTGCAACCAAACCGGACACCTACAACGGCAGTGCAGAAGTGCACCTAGACGAGGAAATTGTCCACATTGCGGAAGTAGGAGAAGCAGAGAGGAAGCATCCTGTCGGTCAGACTTCCCAAAACCAGCAGTCGGGAAATGCGTAAGGACCAACTTCGCGGGGCAGAAGTTAGGTACTGGAATCGAGGCCCCAGGACCACCATTCAAGTTTCGCAAACCAAACGGGGTAACAAGAGCCTGACAGTGGAGGCACTAATCAACAAGAAGAAGTGCGTAGCCACCATCGACACAGGTGCCACTGCCTCCACTGTAAGAAGAGATATCGTCAAAAGCTCCTGGCTGCACAACACCAACAGCTACTGCCTGGAGACTGCAACAGGGGAAATGGCGAAGATATTTGGAGAATTTCGTCTTACGATTACTCTGGCAGGACTGACGTTCTCCCATGCGTTTCCGGTGGCAGATATATTCGACGAGTGCATCATCGGAATAGACTTCATGAAAGCAAATGAAGCAATCTTGGATATCGGGATGCAAGTACTGAGGTATCGAAATGTGGAGATTCCGATGGTGTACGGAAACGAGAATGCCGTAGCTCTCAGGACAGTCATCAGCAAAGACGAAGTTTTGCCGCCGTCTTCAGAGACAATCATTTGGACGAAGCTGGAAGGTGATCTTGGGAGCCACCGATTCTACATAGTAGAACCAGACCCAGAGAAGAATTCTCAAGACTACATCGTGGGAAAGACGTTAGTCGAACCAAAGAACACCATGGTTCCAGTGAGAGTTTTGAACGCAAGACCACACACTGTCAAATTAAGGCGAGGGGAGGTGACTGGAAAATGCACGCCGATTACCGACGTCGCAACAATATCTGAACGTGATGCTCCAAAACCTCTCCCATCACCTTGGACAGCGGAAACGAGAGAGACGATTCTCCAGTCCAGTGAGCTGAATCAGGAGCAACGAACTATGGCAGAGAATCTTATCAATGAGTACGCTGATGTATTTGCCTCACAGGACGGAGAATACGGCCGAACACACCTGGTACAACATCGAATAGACACTGGTGATACTAGACCAATTCGTCAGCCTGCTAGGCGCCTTCCATTGGCAAAGCAGACAGAAGTTGCAGAGATGGTGTCGGCAATGGAGAAAGAAGGTCTGATTGAAAGTTCCGAAAGTCCGTGGGCATCACCGGTTGTACTGGTTAAGAAGAAAGATGGCAGCACGCGGTTCTGCGTGGACTATCGGCAGCTCAATTACGTCACCAAGAAAGACAGCTATCCTCTGCCACGGATTGACGACACGCTAGACACACTATCAGGAGCCCGATGGTTTTCCACTCTCGACTTGAAGAGTGGCTACTGGCAGGTACAGATATATCCAGAAGACCGGGACAAAACCGCCTAATGCCATTCGGGCTGTGCAATGCTCCGGCGACTTTCGAGCGATTGATGGAATGTGTCCTGCAAGGGTTAACATGGAAAACCTGTTTGGTATACTTGGATGATGTCATCGTCGTAGGAAAAACGTTTGCGCAACACAGAGACAATCTAAGGGATGTGTTTCAAGGGCTTCGAAGTGCCCACCTGAAGCTCAACCCCAAGAAGTGCGCCCTGTTTAGAGCGGAAGTCAAGTACCTGGGACACATAATTTCAGCGAAAGGAGTGAGAACCGACCCAGAGAAGGTCGAAGCGGTGAAAAACTGGCCAGTCCCCAAAGACAAACACCAACTAAGGAGCTTCCTGGGCCTAGAAACCTACTACAGACGGTTTGTGAAGGATTTGCCGGGATCGCAAAGAGCCTGCACCAGTTGACGGAAAAGGGGAAACAATTCAAATGGTCAGCTGAGTGCGAGAAGAGCTTCAAGGCACTTAAACAACGGCTATGCGCTGCCCCGATACTAGCTTACCCCACTCCCGGGGAAACGTTCATTGTGGATACAGATGCTAGTAATGTCGGGGTAGGAGCCGAACTCTCCCAGGTGCATCATGGCCAAGAGAAGGTGGTTGCGTACTTCAGCAAGGTGCTCTCTAACCCAGAAAGGAACTACTGCGTGACAAGGCGGGAACTTCTAGCTTTGATCTTGGCTACGAAGCATTTTCACAAATACCTTCGTTCGTTCTTCGCACAGACCATGCAGCCTTAAAATGGCTATTACAGTTCAAGAGTCCTGAGGGTCAGGTCGCAAGATGGATCGAAAGGCTGCAAATCTACGACTACGAAATACATCATCGTAAAGGAAAACTCTACTCTAATGCGGATGCACTGTCCCGGAGACCATGCAGAACGGATTGTAAACATTGTGCGCGTCAGGAAGAACGGGAGCTGGTTTCCATCTAAAGAATGAGAGCCGAACCTATCGCGGGCTGGAGCGTAGATGAGATCCGGAACGCTCAGAAGGAAGACCCGGATATCGAGCCGATTCTGGCCTGGAAGGAGAACATGGAGAAACCGGATCATCAGGACATCTCTCACAGAAGCCCGACCTTAAAGGCATATTTTGCGCAGTGGGACTCCCTCCATGTTCAAGAAGGTGTTCTGAGAAGAAAATGGGAATCCTCCGACGAAAAGTCGTTTGTAATGCAGCTTGTCGGACCGCGGACGAGGGTCAAGGAGGTGTTACAGGAAATGCATGGCGGGGCGTCCGGAGGCCACTTGGGAGTGAATAAGACGCTAGAAAAGGTACGAGAACGTTTTTATTGGTTAAAAGCGAAGGAAGATATCGAAGAGTGGTGCAGACAATGCGACGTGTGTGCAGCTAGCAAGGGTCCGAGAATCAAAACTCGAGGTAAGATGCACCAATACAACGTGGGAGCACCTTTCGAACGAATCGCCATTGACATCGCAGGGCCCTTTCCGGAAACCGACAATGGTAATCGGTATATACTCGTAGTGATGGACTACTTCAGTAAGTGGCCGGAAGCGTTTCCGATCCCTAACCAGGAAGCCAGAACCGTGGCGGAGCAGATCGTCTACAATTGGGTTAGCAGATTCGGTGTGCCCTTGGAATTGCATTCTGACCAAGGGCGGAACTTCGAGTCAAGAATCTTCCAAGAGATGTGCCAACTACTCGGAATCAAAAAGACAAGGACAACCCCGCTTCATCCACAGTCGGACGGTATGGTGGAGCGTTTCAATAGGACTTTGGACGAACATCTCTCGAAGGTCGTAGGTGACTACCAACGGGATTGGGACCGGCAGATTCCCTTGTTTTTGATGGCCTATAGGAGTGCCGTGCATAGCACTACTCGACATACGCCGTTCGAAATCTTATTTGGTGGAATAGCTCGTTTACCCAGTGAGGTGAAATTTGGATCTCCTACCAATGAGCCCAGAAATGAAGAAGAGTACGTGGCGGACCTTAGGGAAAGGCTTAGGGACATACACCAAAGGACCAGAAGCCAGATTAAGATGACGAGCGACCGCATGAAGACCAGGTATGATGCCAAGGCAACAACGTCAGGATTCCAGGAAGGAGATCTGGTGTGGCTGTATAATCCCCATCGCCAAAAGGGGAAATCACCTAAATTACAGCGGAACTGGGAAGGTCCCTACAGAATAGTAACCCGCATCAACGATGTTGTCTACCGCATCCAGCGAGGACCGAGGGCCAAAATGAAAGTGGTTCATGTGGACCGACTGAGTCGATACAATGGCCGAAATGAGGATGCACTTGTTCGGGACGAACACGTCTAAGAGGGGGGCAGTGTAGCATAATAATAACTACGCCCCCTAAAAATATGACGCAACAAATTCCGAAGTGACTTTTCATTCTGGCAGAATTTTGGTTCGAACTGTCCTTTCATTCGAGGTTCGTGTCTAGGACGAAGTCTCCAAAGCTCATGTCAACGAAAGAGACGAATAATATCAGGGATAAAAGGGAATTATAACTGCAAGAATTATTTCTCTCGTTCCAGTGGTCGAAGAATTTGCTAGAAGTTTCTGGCTATCAGAAACTTCTGCTATATAAGGACAGATGGCGATCAAAAAAAGACACAGTTGGTTTAGAACCGTGGCGAAGAGATTGGAAAAGTGATAATGGGCGAAGTTGTACTTTGGTGATAAATTGAAAGTTGAGAGTGAACAAGAAAAAGTAATTAGTTTGGATTTGTGAATTAAGTAATTGAAAGGAGATAAAGTGATTTGAGAGGAAAGAGACCTTGTAAGAAAAGAATTGCGAAGAATAGTATAGTGTGAACTTGAATTGTTCTATAGACTAGAAAATAAAGAAATAAATTTTCACAGAATAATTGTTTTATCTACTCGAGCCGTAGCTCGCATATTACAATATTAATATTGTGCTTGTTGTATTATATACACATAAATAAAAGATATCATAAAAAACCATCGAAAGAAAAAACTCTTTTACGCTAAGAAAGTTCAAAGCACAATAAGGTCTTGTTGAAAGAGACAGTAGTCATGTGGTGAAGAGATGGCTTTGAAAAATTTAGTAGACTTGCACTGGAAGCTTAAGGCTTCGTATAAAATACTTTCGAAAAGTTTGGGTAGATGAGAAAGTTTAGCAATGAAGTGATAGTTTCTTACTTCGTTCTTTGATCCCTTTTTGTGTATAGGGGTTATGAAAGAGGTCTTCCAAATCTGAGGGAATTCTCCTAGTGATAGAGCCAACTGGAAGAGATGAGAGCGGGGGAGGGAGAGAATGGATGAACATTTTTAAAGAAAAATGGCAGGGAGACCATCTGGGCCAGATGAGAATTCATCATTTAGATTTTGTAGTTTATTTTCAATTACAGTAGGATCAAAAGGCAAGGACAGAAAGGGGCCAACGGAGAAGTTAATAAGGTGACTGAAGTAAGAGTTCTCTGGTTCAAAAGAGTTGTCGGCGAAAGATTGTTTAAAATAGGTAGTAAAAAGGTTGGTAATGGTTTGCGGATTAGTTGATGATATGTTTTCAAAAGAAAGGGACTGAGGATAACCGTCAGATTTTTTTTTTTAATAGTTGACGAATTGAAAAAATGAC
Source organism: Pocota personata (assembly GCA_963082735.1). NCBI lineage: Eukaryota > Metazoa > Arthropoda > Insecta > Diptera > Syrphidae > Pocota > Pocota personata. The sequence goes on along the minus strand of OY720430.1, from coordinate 95,669,640 downwards.
TTAGGCTCGTTTATAAGATTTGCTTTCGCGTTAATTAGGTGCCGCTGGTAGAGAGAGTTATAAAGATTATTGTATTGAAGGTAGGAACCGAGATAGTTGGAATAGTCCAAAACAGAATTGGTAAGAAGAAAAACTGCCCATAACTTGCTTCTCTTGTTACGTAAGGCGCGAAGTTTGCGATTTTAAGAAGGGGGGATGAAGTCTTCAAAAATAAGGATGTTATCAAAGGAATCAGATAGGTCAATTCTTTGATCAATCGCGTCTATAGCAAGTTGTGAAGATTCGATAGGTTGGGTTGGTAGGATGTAACAACACATAACGTACAGGGATCTGTGTAGAAAAGTTATTTTTATTGTTACAAAGTGGAATGAGAGAAGAGTCAAGGTCATGGATGGCCAGTAGCACGCCTCGAGAGGAAGAGCCAACCAAGAGGTGGGTAGGCTCATCGTCTCGAAAAACAATAAAAGTAGAGGGGAATAACTTTTGGCTCTTTATGTCGGGGGGATCAGATTGGTTTCAGTTAGAGCATAAATATCGAAAGGGAGAGCATGGGATTGGCGCAAAACAGCTTGAAAAGGCCTACGCTTTAGAGCGTAGGCCTTTTACGTTCTGGTATTTAAATATAAGAGGGAGATTGTTGTGTAGAGATGAAGGGGAAGGTGGTTGAAGTGCTGATGATAGAGTGTCAGACAAGCAAAGGGTTGTGCGGGGCAGTGATTAGAGACGATAATATTTATTTAAGTAGGCCCGGCTTTTTTGAAGGTGGGAAAGCATCATGATAGTTACAGAAGATACGTAGTGAAGTAGGTGGGTCAGTAGGAAGACCTGTGGAGGTAGGCAAGGTACAGTCGGACATTATTATAGATTGTGTGGTCCTTTAACCGAGGTAGGATGAAGCGATTTTCTATTGAAACAGCGGAATTCATCGTGAGTTTCACAATGGAGAGAAGAAGAGGGTCGATAAAAGAAGAAGAAGAATTGGATACATTAGTGAGAGAAGAGGCAGTATTGACAGAAGGAAGAGAAGGATTGGAGACCGGATTTTGGTTGCAAGTAACAGAGGGAATGGAAGAAGTGGCAGACAAGAGGTCAAAAGGCACACGATTGTACTATCGATTCTCACATATGGGTCAATAGTATGGTGGCCGGCTCTTAAAAGGCCTATAATATAACCAAACTTAACAAGGTACAAAGAACTGCATGCATAAGTACTACAGGTGCTCTATGGTCTACCCCGTCAGATGCTCTAACAGAGTCCTTCTGCATCTTTTACCTCTAGACTTACTTACACATAACAAACATTACCTACAGCACATGGCGCGATGACAGGGCTAAGCTCAGGCTAATGTTGGGGTCAAGGGTGGCGTATAGTGAACGGCCTACAGCTCTCTAAGTTAGCTGCCAATAAGCTTATCAGCAGTCTCCGACCAAGAGCTACGGATAAGGAGGATACAACTGAAAAGGTCACAAGAACCTCGATGAACTTTCCGCGAAAAGACAAGTAGGCGACTTCTTCAAGTAAATGCTAACCACCCTACAAGGTGGCTACGTTGGACCTCATATCTTTCACGCGTCCATTACTCATATCTTTCACGCGTCGTTACATATGTGAAACACTAGAACAGTGCGAAAATAAGTTAATCCAGAAGCGTCTGACCCAGGAGCGGTCGGCAGAACTAAAAATCTGACTGAAAGTGAAAACAGCTAGGGGAATCCTGGAAAATAAACCAATGATGGATAGTGAGAGAAGTATTAACTTTACGGTGCAGGGAGTCGGATCCCCAGTACCGGCGGCCGAAAGTGAACGAGCAGGCTCTGAGCCGTCGATATACAATATAACTGCAATAGTGGAGAACTTGGCTGGAGTAGTAGATAAAACTAAAAGAAAGGACGTAATAGATCCCTTCAAAAGTAGTTCTCGCGTCCAAGGGTCGCCAAAAAAAGAGGACGGGTTAGGTAATCAGATGCCCATCCAAGAGGAGAAAACAAAGGTTTCAGTCGGCCTTAGTATGGAAATGTTGAAGCAAGGCAGGGACACGCAGGTAGTCGGATCCCCAGTACCGGCAGCCGAAAGTGAACGAGCAGGCTCGGAGCCGTCGATATACAATGACTGCAATAGTGGAGAACTTGGCTGGGGTAGTAGATAAAACTACAAGAAAGGACGTAATAGATCCCTTCAAAAGGAGTTCTCGCGTCCAAAGGTCGCCAAAAAGAGAGGACGGGTTAGGGAGTCAGATGCCCATCTAAGAGGAGAAAACAAAGATTTCAGTCGGCCTTAGTATTTGGAAACGTTGAAGCAAGGCAGGGACACGCAGGTAGTCTCATGGAATCAGAAAAGGATGCGTCACAAGAAGCAGCGCGGGTGGACCGCAACAACTGAGATACAGTAAGCCAAAAATTGCGCAGTATGAAAGATGCTACCAAGAAACTAGCGGAATATATCAAGGATAGAAACAATGTCCACCATGAAATAAAGAGAAGAACAAGACTTATCAGATCAGTATTTGCAGACCTAGAGGAACAAACCAAGACAAGCTTAACGAAAAACCGGCCGTAGCAACAAGAAAGAAAATTGCAGGCTACGCAAACGGATATACCTAGGAAGCAACCTCCAAATGCAAGCTTTCGTCGTCAGAAAGAATCAACGGCTACACCACAACCAACAAAGCCATCCAGGCCGATAGAGATGAGCTCGGCCAAACGAAGAAGAGAACCCTTGGACGATAACGCAGAATTGACATCAAAGGAAGAAAAAACAGGACCACAGTGCAAATAAATAAATAAGAAAGTGCGCACACTCAAGGACTCTGATAAGTCTCTAGGAGATAAACACGAACAGAAGGTCAAAGATCGACAGAAGGAATCCCAAAAATCATAACCATGCAGAAGAGTACAATATGCCATCGTAATAGCAACAACAGGGGAAAAGTCATACGGGGATATCCTGCGACAAATGAAAAGCGATGTTAACCTTAAGGAGCTCGGAGAAAAGGTAGCACGTTTCTGGAGCTTAAAGGCAGGCGAGAAGAACCTTCAATACAAAGAGTTTATAGGGCAAGCGCTGGGTGACCAAGCGAAAATAAAGTCCTTAACACATGAAATAGCGCTTGAACCGCTCCTGGACGAAATAACGACGAAAGCAGATATTGTATCTGCTCCGACTGAACAGTTCGATTAGCAGTATAAGAAAGGCGTATGGCGGCACCCAGACAAACAAACTGCTAAAAGCCGATAAAGTCAAAATTGGATGGGTGGTATGAAGGCAAAGAGAGCCTACTCAACTAAGAAAATGTTTTAGATGTCTGGATTTTGGTCATGACTGTAAGAATCCAGACCGATCAAAGCTATGTATAAGATGCGGAGAAGAAGGATGAAATGCGATAAGGAACCCAACTGCATGCTATGTAAAGACGCAAGGAACCATATTGCAGGAAGCCGAAGATACCCGGAATATTGGAGAGCAGTGAATAATGCCCTATAATGAAACTGATCCAACTTAACCTAAACTACTCTGAAGCAGCCCAGGATCTCCTAACAAAAACCGTCGAAGAAAAGGGAGCCGAAGTAGCCATATTATCAGAGCCGACAAAGCAGGTAAGGCAGGAATATAGACATGTGGTATCTATCCCCCCAACAACTGATAGGAGAAAAAGAAGATGATTTTGTGTGGGTAAAAGTTAGAGGTCTCTAAATCTACAGTTGTTGCGCCCCGCCTAGTTGGCCACACTCAAAATGCAAGGAGATGCTAAACAAAAAAAAGCGAAGCAAGTAGACACCTTCCTGTTATAATCGCCGGAGGTTACAGAAAGGGGTAGTAGATCCACAAATGCCAGAGGTCAAACCCTTCTAGAAGCTTTTTCATGCCTAGATACTACCCTAGTCAACATAGACAATCGGTCATCATCATCACCTTCACAAGCAGTTCACTTATTAGAAAGATTAAATGACACCTAAGCGAGCAGTATACTCATAGCGACCACCAAGCAGTAATCACTGAATTAGTACCAAGAAGTTAGGCTAAATCCAAAAACCACCGAAGAATAGAATCGGGATGGGCAGACAGATGTTTCGACAAAGAACTCTTCTGTTAAATGATGCGTGACGAAGGGGTTCAAGCAAGTAACACCAAGGATGCTGTACTACGCTTAACAAACTGCGTTAAAATGCAAATAGGAGTTTGGTCTGGTCTTTTGGTGGAACAACAATATTGCAGACCTTCGAATAGAGTGTTTTCGAGCCAGGAAAAAAAGCCAGCGGTCATTCGGAAGGTCAGAATATGGGAACAAAAAAGAAGTAAGAAATCCAGCTTCAGATCTTCATGCGACGAGGCAGACAAAGCGTCATGGGGTTCGGCGTACAGAGTGGTAAACACAAAAATCAAGGGTCAAAAGGCACCACAGGAGAAATGTCCAGAGCTACTGGAGAATATTGTAAGACTGCAACACATACTACGGGAAGAGCAGCGCCATTACCATATATCAACGATACCTGAAGTCACAGCAGATGAAATATTGAACGCCTGCGAAAGGATTGGCGACAAAATATGCTCGGAACCAGACGTAGTTACCAATAAAGCTCTAAAAGCAGCAATAAGATGCAATCCTGCAATCTTCGTCAAAACAATGCAGATGTGTCTTGAAAATGGCATTTTCCCCTCAATATGGAAGAAATAGAGGCTAGTTTTACTACCAAAGGTAGGGAAAAATCCCGGCGAACTATCATCCTATCGTCCTATTGGTTTCTTGATACAATGGGAATGATACTAGAATACCTAATATTCAGTAATTACTACGGTCACTGAATCAGAAGATGGTTTCTCCGGACCACAATATGGATTCCGTAAAGCTCGATCCACAATAGACGCTATTGGTGAGATAATACCAATGGCCAAGCAATCTATACAGGGTTCCAGCCGGAGATGGGGACGAAAAATATACTGCGGAGTGATTACACTTGACGTGAAAAACGCGTTTAATACAGCAAACTGGAGCTGTATAATAGTTGCGTTAACAAATATGAATACCCCGGGATATATCCTGCGTATAGTAGATAACTATTTCCACCAAAAATTGCGGTTATACAAAACGGAATTAGGGACAAAGGAATACTCCATAACCTCTGGTGTAATGCAGGGCTCCGTCCTCGGACCGGTTCTATGGAATATAATGTACGATGGTATATTGGGACTACGACCCGATGGAGTACAAATCATAGGCTTTGCCGACGACATAGCTATAGTGGTTACGGCGAAACACTTAGACGAGCGAGAGTTGAATGCTAACGAGACCATCGCATTTGTCAAACAATGGCTAGAGTCAGAGAGTTTAACTTTGGCAGAGCACAAAATGAAGGCATTGCTTATTAATAGACGCAGAATAAGAGAGACAATCAATGCCAAGGTGGGGAGTCATACAATTATCTCCAAAAGATGCATTAAATATCTCGGTGGTATGATAGACGACAGGCTAAATTTTAGTAACCACATGGAATACATATCAAAGAAGGCATCAAATGTACACTCAGCGCTTTCGAGAATGTTGCTAAATGTTGGTGGCCCAAGAAGCACCAGGAGACTATTACTGGCTAAAGTTGTGATCTCAACAATGCTCTACGAATTTCCAATCTGTTCTGATGCGTTAAAAGTGAAGAAAAATCGATACCGTATAAATAGCGTCTATAGACTAACCGCACATAGCGCGATCAAACTCAAAGAGTCTGGGTGCTGGATTGCAAAACCCTACGGGCATAGTAATATAATGGACTATCTAAAGAGAGAACTCGAATCGCCCTCAACAGATTATATTATCCCCAAAATGAATTTCAAAAAGCTTTTCGACGTACAATTCCCCACAAGATCAGAATGGAAAAATGGGCAGCTGACTAAGGACTTTGGCGTAACAATCTACACAGACGGTTCAAAGATGGACTGCGGTGTTGGTGCATGTGTGTTTTCCGAATCCTTAAAGATCTCAAAATCTTATAGACTTCCAGATAATGTCAGTGTTTTCCAGGTGGAACTACTCGCTATCCGTGAATTCTGCCGCCAGATCAAATTACACACATATATAACGCCATTGATAGCCAAGCTGCTATCAAAGCCATCGCCTCGGTCGCTATATTCTCTAAACTAGTGTTACAATTGGCTAACTTCGCTAGATTGACAATTCAGAGTAACCCTGATCTGGTTTGTAGGGCATAATAACGTTTATGGAAACGATCTTGCTAATGAACTGACTAGGCAAGGCTCAGCCCTCCACCGCTCACTTGCGAAATCAGCCCACGTTTCACTTGGAGCTGTCCAGGCAGAAATCTCCTCAACATTCCTTTTAATAGTCAACCTTAGATGGACTAGACTAACAAACTGTGTTATATCCAGAAGGATGTGGCCAGGCTACAACAGAATTTAAACAACACATTTCTCAAATAGAACGCGTAAAGTCGTCGCCAGATTAACAGCTATCACTATGGATTACTGGCCTATAGGAGACCACGAAGTTAAACTAGGTATCCCACACATCACACACTGTCGCAGTTGCAATATCGGAACTGAAAGAGAAACACTCATTCACTTTTTATGCGCCTTTCCGGCACTAGCTAAGGCCAAAATAACCAGCATTAGGAAAACCCTTCTTCAATTCCCTAGAAGAAATCTCAGAAAAAACAAAGAACTTATTACTTTTTTGAATTCCACAGGTTGGATCTAGAGACTCCTCATCAACACACCATAACACAAAGGTTTACATGAGTTGTGGTAACAAAACGGCGCCTCCAAAACGGAACGTCCACTCTTACCTGCCTACCCGATAGCTTACCCTTCTGTTCCTGATTAAATCTGCCTTCGCCAATTCCGTCTGAATGCAGGAAAATAAAATTTTCTACACGTACGTAACTATATACTTTAACAAATTTATAAATATGTATGCATGTATGTATGTACATATTCCCCGACAGTCCACCTAATTAACCACGACGCGCGTCATCTGTTACAGGACAAGTAAACTCTGGAATACACTCTCAGAAGACATGTACATATATTTCCAGAAGCACGTATAGTCTCCAGCTATTCAAGAGCAGAACCAACAGTCATCTACTACAGGCATCTGTTGGCGTTATCCCAACGTTATAGGTTCGCCTTATAATTATAAATAAAAGCAAAAATTAACTTCAGCCCATTCATATGCTTTAAGGATTAAGTATCAACATATTGCAATATGCGAACTACGGCTCGAGTAGATAAAACAATATTCTGTGAAATTATTTCTTTATTTTCTAGTCTATAGAACAATTCAGGTTCACACTATACTATTCTTCGCAATTCTTTTCTTACAAGGTCTCTGTCCTCTCAAATCACTTTATCTCCTTTCCATTACTTAATTCACAAATCCAAACTAATTACTTCTTCTTGTTAAATCTCAACTTTCAATTTATCACAAAATTACAACTTCGCCCATTATCACTTTTCTAATCTCTTCGCCACAGTTTAAAAACTACTGCTGCTTTCTCAATCGCCATCTGTCCTTATATAGCAGAAGTTTCTGATAGCCAGAAACTTCTAGCAAATTCTTCGACCACTGGAACAAGAGAAATTCTGATGTAATAATTCTTGCAGTTATAATTCCCTTTTATCCCTGATATTATTCGTCTCTTTCGTTGACATGAGCTGTGGAGACTTCATCCCAGACACGAACCTCGAATGAAAGGACAGTTCGAACCAAAATTCTGCCAGAATGGAAAGTCACTTCGGAATTTGCTGCATAGACATAGGAGCGTAGTTATTATTATGCTACACTGCCCCCCTCTTAGACGTGTTCGTCCCGAACAAGTGCATCCTCATTTCGGCCATTGTATCGACTCAGTCGGTCCACATGAACCACTTTCATTTTGGCCCTTGGTCCTCGCTGGATGCGGTAGACAACATCGTTGATGCGGGTTACTATTCTGTAGGGACCTTCGCAGTTCCGCTGTAATTTAGGTGATTTCCCCTTTTGGCGATGGGGATTATACAGCCACACCAGATCTCCTTCCTGGAATCCTGACGTTGTTGCCTTAGCATCATACTTGGTCTTCATGCGGTCGCTCGTCATCTTAATCTGGCTTCTGGTCCTTTGGTGTATGTCCCTAAGCCTTTCCCTAAGGTCCGCCACGTACTCTTCTTCATTTCTGGGCTCATTGGTAGGAGATCCAAATTTCACCTCACTGGGTAAACGAGCTATTCCACCAAATAAGATCTCCAACGGCGTATGTCGAGTGGTGCTATGCACGGCACTTCTATAGGCCATCAAAAACAAGGGAATCTGCCGGTCCCAATCCCGTTGGTAGTCACCTACGACCTTCGAGAGATGTTCGTCCAAAGTCCTATTGAAACGCTCCACCATACCGTCCGACTGTGGATGAAGCGGGGTTGTCCTTGTCTTTTTGATTCCGAGTAGTTGACACATCTCTTGGAAGATTCGTGACTCGAAGTTCCGCCCTTGGTCAGAATGCAATTCCAAAGGCACACCGAATCTGCTAACCCAATTGTAGACGATCTGCTCCGCCACGGTTCTGGCTTCCTGGTTAGGGATCGGAAACGCTTCCGGCCACTTACTGAAGTAGTCCATCACTACGAGTATATACCGATTACCATTGTCGGTTTCCGGAAAGGGCCCTGCGATGTCAATGGCGATTCGTTCGAAAGGTGCTCCCACGTTGTATTGGTGCATCTTACCTCGAGTTTTGATTCTCGGACCCTTGCTAGCTGCACACACGTCGCATTTTCTGCACCAGTCTTCGATATCTTCCTTCGCTTTTAACCAATAAAAACGTTCTCGTACCTTTTCTAGCGTCTTATTCACTCCCAAGTGGCCTCCGGTCGCCCCGCCATGCATTTCCTGTAACACCTCCTTGACCCTCATCCGCGGTACGACAAGCTGCATTACAAACGACTTTCCGTCGGACGATTCCCATTTTCTTCTCAGAACACCTTCTTGGACATGGAGGGAGTCCCACTGCGCAAAATATGCCTTTAAGGTCGGGCTTCTGTGAGAGATGTCCTGATGATCCGGTTTCTCCATGTTCTCCTTCCAGGCGAGAATCGGCTCGATATCCGGGTCTTCCTTCTGAGCGTTCCGGATCTCATCTACGCTCCAGCCGGCGATAGGTTCGGCTCTCATTCTTTGGATGGAAACCAGCTCCCGTTCTTCCTGACGCGCACAATGTTTACAATCCATTCTGCATGGTCTCCGGGACAGTGCATCCGCATTAGAGTGGAGTTTTCCTTTACGATGCTGTATTTCGTAGTCGTAGATTTGCAGCCTTTCGATCCATCTTGCGACCTGACCCTCAGGACTCTTGAACTGTAATAGCCATTTTAAGGCTGCATGGTCTGTGCGAAGAACGAACTTCCTCCCATAGAGGTATTTGTGAAAATGCTTCGTAGCCAAGATCAAAGCTAGAAGTTCCGGCCTTGTCACGCAGTAGTTCCTTTCTGGCTTAGAGAGCACCTTGCTGAAGTACGCAACCACCTTCTCTTGGCCATCATGCACCTGAGAGAGTACGGCTCCTACCCCGACATTACTAGCATCTGCATCCACAATGAACCTTTCCCCGGGAGTGGGGTAGGCTAGAATCGGGGCATCGCATAGCCGTTGTTTAAGTGCCTTCAAGCTCTTCTCGCACTCAATTGACCATTTAAATTGTTTTACCTTTTCCGTCAACTGGTGCAGGCTCTTTGCGATCCCGGCAAAATCCTTCACGAACCGTCTGTAGTGGGTGGCTAGGCCCAGGAAGCTCCTTAGTAGGTGTTTATCCTTGGAGACTGGCCAGTTTTTCACCGCTTCGACCTTCTCTGGATCGGTTCTCACTCCTTTCGCTGAAATTATGTGCCCCAAGTACTTGACTTCCGCTCTAAACAGGGCGCACTTCTTGGGGTTGAGCTTCAGTTGGGCGCTTCGAAGCCTTTGAAACACATCCCTTAGATTGTCTCGATGTTGCGCAAACGTTTTTCCAACGACGATGACATCATCCAAGTATACCAAACCGGTTTTCCATGTTAACCCTTGCAGGACACATTCCATCAATCGCTCGAAAGTCGCCGAAGCATTGCACAGCCCGAGTGGCATTACCGTGAATTGCCATAGCCCATTTCCTGCGGTGAAGGCGGTTTTCTCCCGGTCTTCTGGATGGATCTGTACCTGCCAGTAGCCACTCTTCAAGTCGAGAGTGGAAAACCATCGGGCTCCTGATAGTGTGTCTAGCGTGTCGTCAATCCGTGGCAGAAGATAGCTGTCTTTCTTGGTGACGTAATTGAGCTGCCGATAGTCCACGCAGAACCGCGTGCTGCCATCTTTCTTCTTAACCAGTACAACCGGTGATGCCCACGGACTTTTGGAACTTTCAATCAGACCTTCTTTCTCCATTGCCGACACCATCTCTGCAACTTCTGTCTGCTTTGCCAATGGAAGGCGCCTAGCAGGCTGACGAATTGGTCTAGTATCACCAGTGTCTATTCGATGTTGTACCAGGTGTGTTCGGCCGTATTCTCCGTCATGTGAGGCAAATACATCAGCGTACTCATTGATAAGATTCTCTGCCATAGTTCGCTGCTCCTGATTCAGCTCACTGGACTGGAGAATTGTCTCTCTCGTTTCCGCTGTCCAAGGTGATGGGAGAGGTTTTGGAGCATCACGTTCAGATATTGTTGCGACGGCGGTAATCGGCGTGCATTTTCCAGTCACCTCCCCTCGCCTTAGTTTGACAGTGTGTGGTCTCGTGTTCAATACTCTCACTGGAACCATGGTGTTCTTTGGTTCGACTAACGTCTTTCCCACGATGTAGTCTTGAGAATTCTTCTCTGGGTCTGGCTATACTATGTAGAATCGGTGGCCCCCAAGATCACTTTCCAGCTTCGTCCAAATGATTGTCTCTGAAGACGGCGGCAAAACTTCGTCTTTGCTGATGACTGTAATAAGAGTTACGGCATTCTCGTTTCCGTACACCATCGGAATCTCCACATTTCGATACCTCAGTACTTGCATCCCGATGTCCAAGATTACTTCATTTGCTTTCATGAAGTCTATTCCGATGATGCACTCGTCGCATATATCTGCCACCAGAAACGCATGGGAGAACGTCAGTCCTGCCAGAGTAATCGTAAGACGAACTTCTCCAAACACCTTCGCCATTTCCCCTGTTGCAGTCTTCAGGCAGTAGCTGTTGGTGTTGTGCAGCCAGGCGCTTCTGACGATATCTCTTCTTACAATGGAGGCGGTGGCACCTGTGTCGATGGTGGCTACGCACTTCTTCTTGTTGATTAGTGCCTCCACTGTCAGGCTCTTGTTACCCCGTTTGGTTTGCAAAACTTGAATGGTGGTCCTGGGGGCCTCGATTCCAGTAACCAACTTCTGCCCCGCGAAGTTGGTCCTTACGCATTTCCCGACTGCTAGTTTTGGGAAGTCTGACTGACAGAATGGATTTTATCACCGCCAGATGCTTCCTCTCTGCTTCTCCTACTTCCGCAATGTGGACAATTTCGTCGCTAAGGTGCACTTCTGCACTGCCGTTGTAGGTGTCCGGTTTGGTTGCAATTCCAGCAACGGATTTGACTTCCGCGAGCTTTGTCTTCATCCATGACGGCTGTTCTCTGGCATGAGCATTCCACGACGGACATTTCCCTGACACGGTGTATTCCCTGGTATGCTTGGTCCGCAGCCTTCATTGACAAAGCGAATGCCAATGCCTCGGGGAGTGTTCGCCTTTCAGCCATCCTTACAGCCATTTGCAGTTGTCTGTCCTCTATGGCCTGAATAAAAGCTTCCACCGCCATTTCGTTGATAAGCTCCTCACCGGCTTTAGGGTACGAAAGATGGGCTAGTCGCTCTATATCCGCTTGCAACTGTTGGAGCGTTTCCCCCCTTTTCTGGACTCGACTACGCAGCTGAACCCTGTACACCTGCTGCATGTGTTCATCCCCAAACCGCATCTCCATCGCCTGAACCAGAGAGTCGTAGTTCTGCTGTTTATCTTCCGGGATGGTCTGCAAGAGCCCCGCAGCTGGACCCCTCAGTGCAAGTGTGAGTGCAATGGACTTCTCTTCATCGTCCCAGCTATTGGTCATTGCGGCCGCTTCGAATTGCCTTTTATAAATTGGCCATGATGTTTGACCATCGAAGATAGGAGGCTGCATCTCCTTTCTTCTCAGACCGTCAGTGGAATATTCCCGTGCTTTCTGTCTCTTCACGTTGCTGAGCTAATTAGCAAGATTTTCGACTTGCTTTCCTACTTTTTCAAACTGAGTCTCTATTTTCCCGAACTGAGTTTCATGTTTCTCAAAATTTTCATCGAATCTAGTTTCGACTTTTCCGAGTTGCGTCTCGACCTTCTCGATTTTCTCTTCGATCACTTCGAATTCGGATTCCAAGTTCTTGTTTTGCTCATCAAGTTTACTTTCCAGAGCATCTAGAGAATTCTTCTGTTCGTCCAGCTTAAGTTCTAGAGAATTCTTTTGTTCGTCCATTGCTTTCTTTTGTTCGTCCAGCTTAAGTTCTAGAGAATTCTTTTGTTCGTCCAGCTTAAGTTCTATAGAATTCCTTTGGTCTTCTATTGCTTTCTTTTGTTCGTCCATGACTAACTTAAGTTGCAGGAGCAGACTCGTTATACCCGGGTCGGCTGCTGTACTTGCTGGTTCCTCTTCCACGTCAAACTCTATGTCGTGCGGATTTTCACCTTCCTGCGTTACTGCTTCTTCCAGACGAATCAGCAGGGCATCTTTTCCCCCAGTTGGATCGAGGTTCCTCTTACTGAGTTCTGCCTTTAGTTGAATTATAGTTAGTTTTCCTAATTTGCGAAACATTTTGCGCAACTAATTAACTCAACACGGAAATGGTTTTTTTTTTTTTTTTTTTTTTCAATTTCACACCACGGAAATAATTATTCACAGAATAAGTTTTATCCCGCTTCTGACACCAATGTAATATGCGAGCTACGGCTCGAGTAGATAAAACAATATTCTGTGAAATTATTTCTTTATTTTCTAGTCTATAGAACAATTCAGGTTCACACTATTCTTCGCAATTCTTTTCTTACAAGGTCTCTGTCCTCTCAAATCAATTTATCTCCTTTCAATTACTTAATTCACAAATCCAAACTAATTACTTCTTCTTCTTAAATCTCAACTTTCAATTTATCACAAAATTACAACTTCGAACATTATTACTTTTCTAATCTCTTCGCCACAGTTTAGAAACTACTGCTGCTTTCTCAATCGCCATCTGCCCTTATATAGCAGAAGTTTCTGATAGCCAGAAACTTCTAGCAAATTCTTCGACCACTGGAACAAGAGAAATAATTCTTGCAGTTATAATTCCCTTTTATCCCTGATATTATTCGTCACTTTTCTTTGACATGAGCTGTGGAGACTTCATCCCAGACACGAACCTCGAATGAAAGGACAGTTCGAACCAAAATTCTGCCAGAATGAAAAGTCACTTCGGAATTCGTTGCGTCATACTTTAAGGGAGCGTAGTTATTATTATGCTACAATATTGTAGCATAATAATAACTACACTCCCTAAAAGTATGATGCAACAAATTCCGAAGTGCCTTTTCATTCTGGCAGAATTTTGGTTCGAAGTGTCCTTTCATTCGAGGTTCGTGTCTGCGGTTTCCACAGTTCATGTCTACGAAAGAGACGGATAATATCACGGATGAGAGGAATTATAACTGCAAGAATGATTGGCATCCTGGAATTATTACAGCAGAATTTTTCTTGTTCCAGTGGTCGAAGAATTTGCTAGAAGTTTCTGGCTATCAGAAACTTCTGCTATAAAAGGACAGATGGCGATCAAAAGGGGGCAGTAGTTTTTAAACTATGGCGAAGAGATTAGAAAAGTGATAATGGGCGAAGTTGTAATTTTATGATAAATTGAAAGTTGAGATTTAACAAGAAGAAGTAATTAGTTTGGATTTGTGAATTAAGTAATTGAAAGGAGATAAAGTGATTTGAGAGGACAGAAACCTTGTAAGAAAAGAATTGCGAAGAATAGTATAGTGTGAACCTGAATTGTTCTATAGACTAGAAAATAAAGAAATAATTTCACAGAATATTGTTTTATCTACTCGAGCCGTAGTTCGCATATTACATGGGTGTCAGAAGCGGGATAAAACTTATTCGGTGAATAACTATTTCCGTGGTGTGAAATTGCACAAACAAAAAAAAAAAAAAGGAAAAAAAAAAAAAAACATTTCCGTGTTGAGTTAATTAGTTGCGCAAAATGGGTCGCAAATTGGGAAAACTAACTATAATTCAACTAAAGGCAGAACTCAGTAAGCGGAACCTCGACACAACTGGGGGAAAAGATGCCCTGCTGATTCGTCTGGAAGAAGCAGTAACGCAGGAAGGTGAAAATCCGCACGACGTAGAGTTTGACGTGGAAGAGGAACCAGCAAGTACAGCAGCCGACCCGGGTACAACGAGTCTGCTCCTGCAACTTAAGTTAGTCATGGACGAACAAAAGAAAGCAATAGAAGACCGAAGGAATTCTATAGAACTTAAGCTGGACGAACAAAAGAATTCTCTAGAACTTAAGCTGGATGAACAAAAGAATTCTCTAGATGCTCTGGAAAGTAAACTTGATGAGCAAAACAAGAACTTGGAATCCGAATTCGAAGTGATCGAAGAGAAAATCGAGAAGGTCGAGACGCAACTCGGAAAAGTCGAAACTAGATTCGATGAAAATTTTGAGAAACATGAAACTCAGTTTGGGAAGATACAGACTCAGTTTGAAAAAGTGGATACGCAATTCGAGATAGTAGGAAAGCAAGTCGAAAATCTGGCTAAGGAGCTCAGCAACGTGAAGAGACAGAAAGCACGGGAATATTCCACTGACGGTCTGAGAAGAAAGGAGATGCAGCCTCCTATCTTCGATGGTCAAACATCATGGCCAATTTATAAAAGGCAATTCGAAGCGGCCGCTATGACCAATAGCTGGGACGATGAAGAGAAGTCCATTGCACTCACACTTGCACTGAGGGGTCCAGCTGCGGAGCTCTTGCAGACCATCCCGGAAGATAAACAGCAGAACTACGACTCTCTGGTTCAGGCGATCGAGATGCGGTTTGGGGATGAACACATGCAGCAGGTGTACAGGGTTCAGCTGCGTAGTCGAGTCCAGAAAAGGGGGGAAACGCTCCAATAGTTGCAAGCGTATATAGAGCGACTAGCCCATCTTTCATACCCTAAAGCCGGTGAGGAGCTTATCAACGAAATGGCGGTGGAAGCTTTTATTCAGGCCATAGAGGACAGACAACTGCAAATGGCTGTAAGGATGGCTGAAAGGCGAACACTCCCCGAGGCATTGGCATTCGCTTTGTCAATGAAGGCTGCGGACCAAGCATACCAGGGAATACACCGTGTCAGGGAAATGTCCGTCGTGGAATGCTCATGCAAGAGAACAGCCGTCATGGATGAAGACAAAGCTCGCGGAAGTCAAATCCGTTGCTGGAATTGCAACCAAACCGGACACCTCCAACGGCAGTGCAGAAGTGCACCTAGACGAGGAAATTGTCCACATTGCGGAAGTAGGAGAAGCAGAGAGGAAGCATCTGGCTGTCAGTCAGACTTACCAAAACCAGCAGTCGGGAAATGCGTAAGGACCAACTTCGCGGGGCAGAAGTTGGTTACTGGAATCGAGGCCCCCAGAACCACCATTCAAGTTTCGCAAACCAAACGGGGTAACAAGAGCCTGACAGTGGAGGCACTAATCAACAAGAAGTGCGTAGCCACCATCGACACAGGCGCCACTGCCTCCATTGTAAGAAGAGATATCGTCAAAAGCTCCTGGCTGCACAACACCAACAGCTACTGCCTGAAGACTGCAACAGGGGAAATGGCGAAGGTATTTGGAGAAGTTCGTCTTAAGATTACTCTGGCGGGACTGACGTTCTCCCACGCGTTTTTGGTGGCAGATATATGCGACGAGTGCATCATCGGAATAGACTTCATGAAAGCAAATGAAGTAATCCTGGACATCGGGATGCAAGTACTGAGGTATCGAAATGTGGAGATTCCGATGGTGTACGGAAACGAGAATGCCGTAACTCTCAGGATAGTCATCAGCAAAGACGAAGTTTTCCGCCGTCTTCAGAGACAATCATTTGGACGAAGGTGATCTTGGGAGCCACCGATTCTACATAGTAGAACCAGACCCAGAGAAGAATTCTCAAGACTACATCGTGGGAAAGACGTTAGTCGAACCAAAGAACACCATGGTTCCAGTGAGAGTTTTGAACGCAAGACCGCACACTGTCAAACTAAGGCGAGGGGAGGTGACTGGAAAATGCACGCCGATTACCGCCGTCGCAACAATATCTGAACGTGATGCTCCAAAACCTCTCCCATCACCTTGGACAGCGGAAACGAGAGAGACGATTCTCCAGTCCAGTGAGCTGAATCAGGAGCAGCGAACTATGGCAGAGAATCTTATCAATGAGTACGCTGATGTATTTGCCTCACAGGACGGTGAATACGGCCGAACACACCTGGTACAACATCGAATAGACACTGGTGATACTAGACCAATTCGTCAGCCTGCTAGGCGCCTTCCATTGGCAAAGCAGACAGAAGTTGCAGAGATGGTGTCGGCAATGGAGAAAGAAGGTCTGATTGAAAGTTCCAAAAGTCCGTGGGCATCACCGGTTGTACTGGTCAAGAAGAAAGATGGCAGCACGCGGTTCTGCGTGGACTATCGGCAGCTCAATTACGTCACCAAGAAAGATAGCTATCCTCTGCCACGGATTGTCGACACGCTAGACACACTATCAGGAGCCCGATGGTTTTCCACTCTCGACTTGAAGAGTGGCTACTGGCAGGTACAGATCCATCCAGAAGACCGGGAGAAAACCGCCTTCACCGCTGGAAATGGGCTATGGCAATTCACGGTAATGCCATTCGGGCTGTGCAATGCTCCGGCGACTTTCGAGCGATTGATGGAATGTGTCCTGCAAGGGTTAACATGGAAAACCTGTTTGGTATACTTGGATGATGTCATCGTCGTTGGAAAACGTTTGCGCAACACCGAGACAATCTAAGGGATGTGTTTCAAAGGCTTCGAAGTGCCCACCTGAAGCTCAACCCCAAGAAGTGCGCCCTGTTTAGAGCGGAAGTCAAGTACCTGGGGCACATAATTTCAGCGAAAGGAGTGAGAACCGATCCAGAGAAGGTCGAAGCGGTGAAAAACTGGCCAGTCTCCAAAGACAAACACCAACTAAGGAGCTTCCTGGGCCTAGCCACCTACTACAGACGGTTCGTGAAGGATTTTGTTGGGATCGCAAAGAGCCTGCACCAGTTGACGGAAAAGGGGAAACAATTCAAATGGTCAATTGAGTGCGAGAAGAGCTTCAAGGCACTTAAACAACGGCTATGCGATGCCCCGATACTAGCTTACCCCAGTCCCGGGGAAACGTTCTTTGTGGATGCAGATGCTAGTAATGTCGGGGTAGGAGCCGTACTCTCCCAGGTGCATGATGGCCAAGAGAAGGTGGTTGCGTACTTCAGCAAGGTGCTCTCTAAGCCAGAAAGGAACTACTGCGTGACAAGGCGGGAACTTCTAGCTTTGATCTTGGCTACGAAGCATTTTCACAAATACCTCTATGGGAGGAAGTTCGTTCTTCGCACAGACCATGCAGCCTTAAAATGGCTATTAAAGTTCAAGAGTCCTGAGGGTCAGGTCGCAAGATGGATCGAAAGGCTGCAAATCTACGACTACGAAATACAGCATCGTAAAGGAAAACTCCACTCTAATGCGGATGCACTGTCCCGGAGACCATGCAGAATGGATTGTAAACATTGTGCGCGTCAGGAAGAACGGGAGCTGGTTTCCATCCAAAGAATGAGAGCCGAACCTATCGACGGAAAGTCGTTTGTAATGCAGCTTGTCGTACCGCGGACGATGGTCAAGGAGGTGTTACAGGAAATGCATGGCGGGGCGTCCGGAGGCCATCGGGAGTGGATAAGACGCTAGAAAAGGTACGAAAACGTTTTTATTGGTTAAAAGCGAAGGAAGATATCGAAGAGTGGTGCAGAAAATGCGACGTGTGTGCAGCTAGCAAGGGTCCGAGAATCAAAACTCGAGGTAAGATGCACCAATACAACGTGGGAGCACCTTTCGAACGAATCGCCATTGACATCGCAGGGCTCTTTCCGGAAACCGACAATGGTAATCGGTATATACTCGTAGTAATGGACTACTTCAGTAAGTGGCCGGAAGCGTTTCCGATCCCTAACCAGGAAGTCAGAACCGTGGCGGAGCAGATCGTCTACAATTGGGTTAGCAGATTCGGTGTGCCCTTGGAATTGCATTCTGACCAAGGGCGGAACTTCGAGTCAAGAATCTTCCAAGAGATGTGTCAACTACTCGGAATCAAAAAGACAAGGACAACCCCGCTTCATCCACAGACGGACGGTATGGTGGAGCGTTTCAATAGGACTTTGGACGAACATCTCTCGAAGGTCGTAGGTGACTACCAACGGGATTGGGACCGGCAGATTCCCTTGTTTTTGATGGCCTATAGAAGTGCCGTGCATAGCACTACTCGACATACGCCGTTCGAAATCTTATTTGGTGGAATAGCTCGTTTACCCGGTGAGGTGAAATTTGGATCTCCTACCGATGAGCCCAGAAATGAAGAAGAGTACGTGGCGGACCTTAGGGAAAGGCTTAGGGACATACACCAAAGGACCAGAAGCCAGATTAAGATGACGAGCGACCGCATGAAGACCCGGTATGATGCCAAGGCAACAACGTCAAGATTCCATTAAGGAGATCTGGTCTGGCTGTATAATCCCTATCGCCAAAATGGGAAATCACCTAAATTGCAGCGGAACTGGGAAGGTCCCTACAGAATAGTAACCCGCATCAACGATGTTGTCTACCGCATCCAGCGAGGACCAAGGGCCAAAATGAAAGTGGTTCATGTACTACAGACGGTTCGTGAAGGATTTTGTTGGGATCGCAAAGAGCCTGCACCAGTTGACGGAAAAGAGGAAACAATTCAAATGGTCAATTGAGTGCGAGAAGAGCTTCAAGGCACTTAAACAACGGCTATGCGATGCCCCGATACTAGCTTACCCCAGTCCCGGTTAAACGTTCTTTGTGGATGCAGATGCTAGTAATGTCGGGGTAGGAGCCGTACTCTCTCAGGTGCATGATGGCCAAGAGAAAGTGGTTGCGTACTTCAGCAAGGTGCTCTCTAAGCCAGAAAGGAACTACTGCGTGACAAGTCGGGAACTACTAGCTTTGATCTTGGCTACGAAGCATTTTCACAAATACCTCTATGGGAGGAAGTTCGTTCTTCGCACAGACCATGCAGCCTTAAAATGGCTATTACAGTTCAAGAGTCCTGAGGGTCAGGTCGCAAGATGGATCGAAAGGCTGCAAATCTACGACTACGAAATACAGCATCGTAAAGGAAAACTCCACTCTAATGCGGATGCACTGTCCCGGAGACCATGCAGAATGGATTGTAAACATTGTGCGCGTCAGGAAGAACGGGAGCTGGTTTCCATCCAAAGAATGAGAGCCGAACCTATCGACGGAAAGTCGTTTGTAATGCAGCTTGTCGTACCGCGGACGATGGTCAAGGAGGTGTTACAGGAAATGCATGGCGGGGCGTCCGGAAGCCATCGGGAGTGGATAAGATGCTAGAAAAGGTACGAAAACGTTTTTATTGGTTAAAAGCGAAGGAAGATATCGAAGAGTGGTGCAGAAAATGCGACGTGTGTGCAGCTAGCAAGGGTCCGAGAATCAAAACTCGAGGTAAGATGCACCAATACAACGTGGGAGCACCTTTCGAACGAATTGCCATTGACATCGCAGGGCTCTTTCCGGAAACCGACAATGGTAATCGGTATATACTCGTAGTAATGGACTACTTCAGTAAGTGGCCGGAAGCGTTTCCGATCCCTAACCAGGAAGTCAGAACCGCGGCGGAGCAGATCGTCTACAATTGGGTTAGCAGATTCGGTGTGCCCTTGGAATTGCATTCTGACCAAGGGCGGAACTTCGAGTCAAGAATCTTCCAAGAGATGTGTCAACTACTCGGAATCAAAAAGACAAGGACAACCCCGCTTCATCCACAGACGGACGGTATGGTGGAGCGTTTCAATAGGACTTTGGACGAACATCTCTCGAAGGTCGTAGGTGACTACCAACGGGATTGGGACCGGCAGATTCCCTTGTTTTTGATGGCCTATAGAAGTGCCGTGCATAGCACTACTCGACATACGCCGTTCGAAATCTTATTTGGTGGAATAGCTCGTTTACCCGGTGAGGTGAAATTTGGATCTCCTACCAATGAGCCCAGAAATGAAGAAGAGTACGTGGCGGACCTTAGGGAAAGGCTTAGGGACATACACCAAAGGACCAGAAGCCAGATTAAGATGACGAGCGACCGCATGAAGACCCGGTATGATGCCAAGGCAACAACGTCAAGATTCCATTAAGGAGATCTGGTCTGGCTGTATTATCCCTATCGCCAAAAGGGGAAATCACCTAAATTGCAGCGGAACTGGGAAGGTCCCTACAGAATAGTAACCCGCATCAACGATGTTGTCTACCGCATTTGGCTGCGCTCAATTTCAATTCCTAGGAATTGCTGGACTGGATCTTTATCCACACAATCAAACGCAGTCCCAATTTGTGCCTTAATTGTGCTTATTGATGACTCCGACGAACAGGCAATCAAAAAATCATCAACGTACACCGCCACAATGTTGAACTCAGTATCATCAGTTCTCATGACATACACACAGCTGTCTCCATTACACCGCATAAATCCAATCTGCTGCAACACGTCGTTCAACTTTTTATTCCACTCCCTCCCCGCCTGTTTTAAGCCATAAAGCGACTTACGCAGCTTACAAACTTTCTGTGGATTATCTTTGTCCACAAAACCTTCGGGTTGGGTCATGCAGACATCTTCGCTTATTTCGCCATTAAGGTATGCTGACGTAATGTCGACGTGGTGCACACGTATTGCACCGCAATAGCTAAAACTAACCGAATGGTCGAATAACGGACTACGGGGGAGAAAGTTTCATTGTAATTTATTAAATATTTATGGGAACACCCCTTGGCTACAAGTCTACATTTGTACCTGTCAATCGATCTGTCTGGTTTTCTTTTGAGGTTAAAAACTCTCTTACATCCAATTATTTGGTTCTTTGGGGGTGGATCCACGAGCTCCCAGGTCTCATTTCTGACAAGTGCATCGTATTCGAACTGCATGGCAGACTTCCATTTATCAGCATCACACCTATTCCTTGAACCGACGAGAATTCTCCCATCGCATTAACTGCTTCAATCATATTATATTGCTTGGCTGGCCTACCAGGCTGACCCGTGCGCATGATCCTCGGCCTTCCCGGCCCAACAACTAGTGTCTTGCTTGGCGAGTTAGGTGAGTCAGCTGTTTTGACTAGTGGCTTCAAGTCCCCAGGTGATATTTTAAAGACATCATCGTCGTTGGTTTGTTCTTGTTGGTCTTTGGTTAAATTATTATCATCTTCTGCAAGTAAAAAATCATTTAAATCGATAAAGCAGTTTTGTGCATTATTTTCAAAAATTTTAACATCGCGACTTGTTTTGGGATCGAAAAGCCGTTATCCTTTGGATTCCTCCGAGTATCCTACCAAGATATGTTCTCGACCTTTCGCAGCGAATTTGAAATTTCCTGGTCTTTTGTTCAATGCTATAGCTCTTGAACCGAAGACTTTCAACACTGGGTTTCGATCCTGACCAAATTTCAAATGAGGTAACGTTGCCTAAAATCCTGGACGGTGACCTATTCCTCAGATAAACTGCCATATTAATGGCTTCCGCCCACAGGTACTCCGGGAGATTCTGGTCCAACAACAGACACCTATCCATCTCGACGAACGTCCGGTTGGCTCTCTCAGCTATGCCGTTCTGCTGTGGAGTATACTCGACCGTAATCTGGAGTGTTGACTACCATGTTCTGATTCTTGAGTTGTTGAAGATTATTCGTGTTCAGATGTCCATTCCTTTGGTGCCATTTCTGTTTAACGATGTACAGTTCACCTTTCTTATAGGCTTTTAAAACAACAGAATTCTGAGAGTTTTTAACAACAGCAACATTATGTAAGAAATCCACTGTAAAGTTAAGCTTGGTTATTTTACTCATGGACATAAAACTAGCTACCTTTCAATTCTGGAATATACAAAACATTTAGCAGATCGATGTCACCTGAATTTAGTTTTAATCTAACTGTCCCAATAGCACTCGATACAACGAACTTATCGTTTGCAATTCGGTAAACAGTGCCTTCTTACAGCACACATGCGAGCTAGCTCCGCTATCCAAGCAGCATTCGTTCCGTCGCAGCATCGAACCACCTATTGATGAAAAGAGACCAAATGAGGAGAACTGTCTTGGCTTTGATTTTTTACGGTTGGAACCGTAATGACCACGTTTACCGCAAGAATAGCATTTTCCCTTTGTGGTGTGATTATATTTGCTAGCGTGACTTTTCTCCCGTGATTTTGCCGCAAAAATGTGTTCACTTACCAAACCGTTAGTATGGTCTTTATTGACCCTTCTTTGGTCTTCTTCTAAGAGTTTGACCTTCAAACTGCCATAAGATGGCAAATTATCACGACTTTCGATCGCAACTACGAAATTTTCATAGGAATCCGGTAAACTATAAAGCAAAATAATTACTAAAAGTTCTGCTTGGCATTAATTGCCCGTCTAACATCTTCGCGTTCAACAACTGTTTGAACAGGCGAGTCCTTTCGGCATATAGATTTCACACAGCTTGTCCCATGTCTCCTACGACTTTCTGCAATGTTTTACGCGAATTAACTTTACACTAAGTAATATCGTCGCAAGAGCTTTCGCGTCCGCAGCCTCCCACGCAGATTTTTCCCCCGGTTTCGGATCATCCGGTAACTGTTTTGACTCGTCGACATACGACCAAAGTTCGGCATGTACAAGAACACTTTTCATGTGGATCACCAAGCTTCCATAATTTTCCCCAATGAATTTGTCTATCTGGTATAACGAACTCATCACGACCGCAGCAAACGCAGAAAAAAAAATCGACTTACGAAAGGCTGCAAATCTACGATTACGAAATACAGCATCGTAAAGGAAAACTCCACTCTAATGCGGATGCACTGTCCCGGAGACCATGCAGAATGGATTGTAAACATTGTGCGCGTCAGGAAGAACGGGAGCTGGTTTCCATCCAAAGAATGAGAGCCGAACCTATCGACGGAAAGTCGTTTGTAATGCAGCTTGTCGTACCGCGGACGATGGTCAAGGAGGTGTTACAGGAAATGCATGGCGGGGCGTCCGGAGGCCATCGGGAGTGGATAAGACGCTAGAAAAGGTACGAAAACGTTTTTATTGGTTAAAAGCGAAGGAAGATATCGAAGAGTGGTGCAGAAAATGCGACGTGTGTGCAGCTAGCAAGGGTCCGAGAATCAAAACTCGAGGTAAGATGCACCAATACAACGTGGGAGCACCTTTCGAACGAATCGCCATTGACATCGCAGGGCTCTTTCCGGAAACCGACAATGGTAATCGGTATATACTCGTAGTAATGGACTACTTCAGTAAGTGGCCGGAAGCGTTTCCGATCCCTAACCAGGAAGTCAGAACCGTGGCGGAGCAGATCGTCTACAATTGGGTTAGCAGATTCGGTGTGCCCTTGGAATTGCATTCTGACCAAGGGCGGAACTTCGAGTCAAGAATCTTCCAAGAGATGTGTCAACTACTCGGAATCAAAAAGACAAGGACAACCCCGCTTCATCCACAGACGGACGGTATGGTGGAGCGTTTCAATAGGACTTTGGACGAACATCTCTCGAAGGTCGTAGGTGACTACCAACGGGATTGGGACCGGCAGATTCCCTTGTTTTTGATGGCCTATAGAAGTGCCGTGCATAGCACTACTCGACATACGCCGTTCGAAATCTTATTTGGTGGAATAGCTCGTTTACCCGGTGAGGTGAAATTTGGATCTCCTACCGATGAGCCCAGAAATGAAGAAGAGTACGTGGCGGACCTTAGGGAAAGGCTTAGGGACATACACCAAAGGACCAGAAGCCAGATTAAGATGACGAGCGACCGCATGAAGACCCGGTATGATGCCAAGGCAACAACGTCAAGATTCCATTAAGGAGATCTGGTCTGGCTGTATAATCCCTATCGCCAAAATGGGAAATCACCTAAATAGCAGCGGAACTGGGAAGGTCCCTACAGAATAGTAACCCGCATCAACGATGTTGTCTACCGCATCCAGCGAGGACCAAGGGCCAAAATGAAAGTGGTTCATGTACTACAGACGGTTCGTGAAGGATTTTGTTGGGATCGCAAAGAGCCTGCACCAGTTGACGGAAAAGAGGAAACAATTCAAATGGTCAATTGAGTGCGAGAAGAGCTTCAAGGCACTTAAACAACGGCTATGCGATGCCCCGATACTAGCTTACCCCAGTCCCGGTTAAACGTTCTTTGTGGATGCAGATGCTAGTAATGTCGGGGTAGGAGCCGTACTCTCTCAGGTGCATGATGGCCAAGAGAAAGTGGTTGCGTACTTCAGCAAGGTGCTCTCTAAGCCAGAAAGGAACTACTGCGTGACAAGTCGGGAACTTCTAGCTTTGATCTTGGCTACGAAGCATTTTCACAAATACCTCTATGGGAGGAAGTTCGTTCTTCGCACAGACCATGCAGCCTTAAAATGGCTATTACAGTTCAAGAGTCCTGAGGGTCAGGTCGCAAGATGGATCGAAAGGCTGCAAATCTACGACTACGAAATACAGCATCGTAAAGGAAAACTCCACTCTAATGCGGATGCACTGTCCCGGAGACCATGCAGAATGGATTGTAAACATTGTGCGCGTCAGGAAGAACGGGAGCTGGTTTCCATCCAAAGAATGAGAGCCGAACCTATCGACGGAAAGTCGTTTGTAATGCAGCTTGTCGTACCGCGGACGATGGTCAAGGAGGTGTTACAGGAAATGCATGGCGGGGCGTCCGGAAGCCATCGGGAGTGGATAAGACGCTAGAAAAGGTACGAAAACGTTTTTATTGGTTAAAAGCGAAGGAAGATATCGAAGAGTGGTGCAGAAAATGCGACGTGTGTGCAGCTAGCAAGGGTCCGAGAATCAAAACTCGAGGTAAGATGCACCAATACAACGTGGGAGCACCTTTCGAACGAATTGCCATTGACATCGCAGGGCTCTTTCCGGAAACCGACAATGGTAATCGGTATATACTCGTAGTAATGGACTACTTCAGTAAGTGGCCGGAAGCGTTTCCGATCCCTAACCAGGAAGTCAGAACCGCGGCGGAGCAGATCGTCTACAATTGGGTTAGCAGATTCGGTGTGCCCTTGGAATTGCATTCTGACCAAGGGCGGAACTTCGAGTCAAGAATCTTCCAAGAGATGTGTCAACTACTCGGAATCAAAAAGACAAGGACAACCCCGCTTCATCCACAGACGGACGGTATGGTGGAGCGTTTCAATAGGACTTTGGACGAACATCTCTCGAAGGTCGTAGGTGACTACCAACGGGATTGGGACCGGCAGATTCCCTTGTTTTTGATGGCCTATAGAAGTGCCGTGCATAGCACTACTCGACATACGCCGTTCGAAATCTTATTTGGTAGAATAGCTCGTTTACCCGGTGAGGTGAAATTTGGATCTCCTACCAATGAGCCCAGAAATGAAGAAGAGTACGTGGCGGACCTTAGGGAAAGGCTTAGGGACATACACCAAAGGACCAGAAGCCAGATTAAGATGACGAGCGACCGCATGAAGACCCGGTATGATGCCAAGGCAACAACGTCAAGATTCCATTAAGGAGATCTGGTCTGGCTGTATTATCCCTATCGCCAAAAGGGGAAATCACCTAAATTGCAGCGGAACTGGGAAGGTCCCTACAGAATAGTAACCCGCATCAACGATGTTGTCTACCGCATTTGGCTGCGCTCAATTTCAATTCCTAGGAATTGCTGGACTGGATCTTTATCCACACAATCAAACGCAGTCCCAATTTGTGCCTTAATTGTGCTTATTGATGACTCCGACGAACAGGCAATCAAAAAATCATCAACGTACACCGCCACAATGTTGAACTCAGTATCATCAGTTCTCATGACATACACACAGCTGTCTCCATTACACCGCATAAATCCAATCTGCTGCAACACGTCGTTCAACTTTTTATTCCACTCCCTCCCCGCCTGTTTTAAGCCATAAAGCGACTTACGCAGCTTACAAACTTTCTGTGGATTATCTTTGTCCACAAAACCTTCGGGTTGGGTCATGCAGACATCTTCGCTTATTTCGCCATTAAGGTATGCTGACGTAATGTCGACGTGGTGCACACGTATTGCACCGCAATAGCTAAAACTAACCGAATGGTCGAATAACGGACTACGGGGGAGAAAGTTTCATTGTAATTTATTAAATATTTATGGGAACACCCTTGGCTACAAGTCTACATTTGTACCTGTCAATCGATCTGTCTGGTTTTCTTTTGAGGTTAAAAACTCTCTTACATCCAATTATTTGGTTCTTTGGGGGTGGATCCACGAGCTCCCAGGTCTCATTTCAGACAAGTGCATCGTATTCGAACTGCATGGCAGACTTCCATTTATCAGCATCACACCTATTCCTTGAACCGACGAGAATTCTCCCATCGCATTAACTGCTTCAATCATATTATATTGCTTGGCTGGCCTACCAGGCTGACCCGTGCGCATGATCCTCGGCCTTCCCGGCCCAACAACTAGTGTCTTGCTTGGCGAGTTAGGTGAGTCAGCTGTTTTGACTAGTGGCTTCAAGTCCTCAGGTGATATTTTAAAGACATCATCGTCGTTGGTTTGTTCTTGTTGGTCTTTGGTTAAATTATTATCATCTTCTGCAAGTAAAAAATCATTTAAATCGATAAAGCAGTTTTGTGCATTATTTTCAAAAATTTTAACATCGCGACTTGTTTTGGGATCGAAAAGCCGTTATCCTTTGGATTCCTCCGAGTATCCTACCAAGATATGTTCTCGACCTTTCGCAGCGAATTTGAAATTTCCTGGTCTTTTGTTCAATGCTATAGCTCTTGAACCGAAGACTTTCAACACTGGGTTTCGATCCTGACCAAATTTCAAATGAGGTAACGTTGCCTAAAATCCTGGACGGTGACCTATTCCTCAGATAAACTGCCATATTAATGGCTTCCGCCCACAGGTACTCCGGGAGATTCTGGTCCAACAACAGACACCTATCCATCTCGACGAACGTCCGGTTGGCTCTCTCAGCTATGCCGTTCTGCTGTGGAGTATACTCGACCGTAATCTGGAGTGTTGACTACCATGTTCTGATTCTTGAGTTGTTGAAGATTATTCGTGTTCAGATGTCCATTCCTTTGGTGCCATTTCTGTTTAACGATGTACAGTTCACCTTTCTTATAGGCTTTTAAAACAACAGAATTCTGAGAGTTTTTAACAACAGCAACATTATGTAAGAAATCCACTGTAAAGTTAAGCTTGGTTATTTTACTCATGGACATAAAACTAGCTACCTTTCAATTCTGGAATATACAAAACATTTAGCAGATCGATGTCACCTGAATTTAGTTTTAATCTAACTGTCCCAATAGCACTCGATACAACGAACTTATCGTTTGCAATTCGGTAAACAGTGCCTTCTTACAGCACACATGCGAGCTAGCTCCGCTATCCAAGCAGCATTCGTTCCGTCGCAGCATCGAACCACCTATTGATGAAAAGAGACCAAATGAGGAGAACTGTCTAGGTTTTGATTTTTTACGGTTGGAACCGTAATGACCACGTTTACCGCAAGAATAGCATTTTCCCTTTGTGGTGTGATTATATTTGCTAGCGTGACTTTTCTCCCGTGATTTTGCCGCAAAAATGTGTTCACTTACCAAACCGTTAGTATGGTCTTTATTGACCCTTCTTTGGTCTTCTTCTAAGAGTTTGACCTTCAAACTGCCATAAGATGGCAAATTATCACGACTTTCGATCGCAACTACGAAATTTCCATAGGAATCCGGTAAACTATAAAGCAAAATAATTACTAAAAGTTCTGCTTGGCATTAATTGCCCGTCTAACATCTTCGCGTTCAACAACTGTTTGAACAGGCGAGTCCTTTCGGCATATAGATTTCACACAGCTTGTCCCATGTCTCCTACGACTTTCTGCAATGTTTTACGCGAATTAACTTTACACTAAGTAATATCGTCGCAAGAGCTTTCGCGTCCGCAGCCTCCCACGCAGATTTTTCCCCCGGTTTCGGATCATCCGGTAACTGTTTTGACTCGTCGACATACGACCAAAGTTCGGCATGTACAAGAACACTTTTCATGTGGATCACCAAGCTTCCATAATTTTCCCCAATGAATTTGTCTATCTGGTATAACGAACTCATCACGACCGCAGCAAACGCAGAAAAAAAAATCGACTTACGGATTTATTTCAACCAGGAACCAGGGAAAAAAAATATGCCAAATAATAAAAAAAACTGTTCTTTGTCTGTTTCGTAGCCTGGGCTCATAACCTGTAATAATATGGTATAAGAGAGGCAATCAGATGAAAGACAAAAGAGTAGTTTAGTAGGTAGATTTGTAGAGACTGATTACATGGTTTAGTTATCAAAAGAAAAATGTAAGAAACAAGAATAGTAACAAATGCTTTGATATATGTACAGTTAAAGTACACTATTGTATTAAAGTTTTACAACAATTTTTTTGACAGAATATAAAGGGTCAAAAGTGTGTGTGAAATATCATCGACATTTTTTATTCATTTGAAAGGCCTATTGATGGCATTATGTGTGGAATATAACATCATTCAAATTTCCGCCGCGGCTTCTCTGCGTTGCGCGCATCCGAAATGTCAAATTTTCCATGACTCTGGCGCATAAATCAGGCTGAATTTGACCGATGGCATGGGTTATGTTGGCTTTGGGGGCCGCTGTGGTTTGTGGCTTATTCGCATAGACCTGCGACTTCAGAAAACCCCACAAGAAAAAGTCTAACGGGGTCAAATCGCACGATCTCGGTGGCCAGTTCACATCACCTCCATGTGAGATGACCATGCCCTCGAATCGCTCGTGCAGAATTTCCAATGTGACGTGAGTTGTGTGGCACGTAGCGCCGTCCTGTTGAAACCACATGTCGTTGGTCTCCATATGATTCAATTCAGGCCAAAAGAAGTTGGTAATCATCGACCTATAGCGCTCGCCGTTGACGGTGATGGCCTAGCCAATGTCGTTCTGAAAGAAATATGGACCGATGAAACCGCCAGCCCAAAATCCACACCAAACAGCGACTTTTTCGGGATGCATTGGACGCTCTTGGATCTAATGTGGATTGGTATCGTCCCAAATTCTACAATTTTGTTTATTGACGTACACATTCATCCAAAAATAGGCCTCATCGCTGAACATGATTTTTCAATGAAAATTAGGATCAGTTTCCAACTGCTCTAGAGCCCATTCAGCGAACACACGTCGTTTACTTTCAGCTCCTGGGTCAGTTGAATTTTGTACGGGTGCAGGCCGAAGTCACGACGCAAAATTCGCCAAGTTATGGTCTGCGAAAGGCCGAGTTCTTGTGAGCAACGCGAAATCGACTACCTCGGATTCTCCTGCACACTCTCACGGACAGCGGCGATGTTTTCGGCAGATCTTGCGTTTCGTCGACGTACGGGTGTTGATTGATCGTTTACTGAACCAGTGGACTCAAATTTATCCACCACACGCGATCCTTTCGGAAGGATGATTATGGCGACCGTGAAATGGGGGAAGTGCGCGGAATGTTGCCCGAACAGAACATCCATTTTGTAAAACAATTTTATTATTTGCACATGTTGTTGAACGCTATATCCATCCATGGTGATTTGGCAAAACAGACTGAATAAATGACAGCCAATTTGACAGATGTATCTTCAACAATATGGCCGCTATCAACTGTCAAAGTTCGGAAGTCCCTTCTATCAATTTGGTACATATTTAGTGCCAGCCACGCCTGCATTTTTTAATTAAAACTTTTTTCTTTATATTTTTGCTTGAAATAGTAAAAATATATATTCATCAGATAGGCATTAAATTTGCTCTAGAAATTATCCATAAAGTCTATATGTTGGCCTACAACCACTTTGGTAATGATAAACGCTAAACTCAGCTTAGGAAAAAAAAACAGCTATACAATAAAGTACCGTTATTTATTTTTGCGAAAATGTCGTCTGTTAGCATATATTCACCATAACTTGAATATTAAATTTGATCCAAATAGTTAAAGTCATTTTTGAGAAAATCAATTTTTTTTTAAATTGGAATTTAATAAAGTACCATTAATTGAATTGTGATCCCAGCAATCCCAGATATGAAGTTTTAAGAAAATTCGTCTAGCCGTTTAAACTGCATTCAATGAGACATACAGACAATTGAGGGACTCACTTTTTTTAGATTCTCTATCATATTAATATCTTCAAGAGCTTTCTCAATTATATCAGTTATTCTATGTATATATGTACTTGAACAATTGAAGAATGCTGGCTTCTGAATCCAAATTGATGATCAGGAATGAGACGTTATCCCTCTACAACTGGCTGCAATCGACTAAGTAATATCCTCTCAAAAATTGTTGACATAATATAGGGTGACCAGATAACAATGATAGGAAAAGAAATTTAAATAAAATAACAAAAAGATATTCAATTCTGGCTTTATTTTGAAGCTACATTCATGCCATTATGTATGGAATAGCACATCATTTAAATGGCTGCCTTGGCTTCGCTGGCAGTGCTTCAAGTGATAGGTCCAATTTTTGATGACTCGGTCCAATAGAATGTTGGCCTCGAGCTCGTTCAAAGTAGTTGGCTTGTTAGCGTAGACTAAGGACTTGACATAGCCCCAGAAAAAATAATCGAAGGGTGTCAAGTCGCATGACCGCGGCGTGATGAACGCTCGCCGTGAGATGACCCAGTCGCCAAATTAATCCTTCGAGCTTTGCGTCGCTTGTATGGCATGTAGTGCCGTGTTGTTGGAACCACAGCTCGAATATATCGATGTTGTCGAGCTTTGGCCACAG